>CAUDMG010002753.1:155000-482500 GCA_958450375.1 Homarus gammarus | reverse complement strand
ATAAGTAGATCTTAGCAGTCAGAGAAAGTAATTTAAGGAATTATGTTTTGTATATCCCACTGATCAAGTCATTATTCCTAAAAAGTTCTTCCGCACACATATCAGTAGTTTCTTCAGGAGGGACATTTGTAAACAATGAAACAATGATTTCACGTCAAATGACGCCATAACGCATTTTGAATTATTCACTTGATCATATTGATTTTTTCGATATATATATATATAAATATATATATATATATATATATATATATATAATCAACGACCTCACCAGCAAGGAATCGAACCCTCGACCTACTGGGTGGCCCTAGGGAACGCTTACCGGCTAGCCCACAAGGACACTAAAAGCAGTTCTAGACTCTGTTATATTTCACACAAAGCCTGTTCATCGAGCTGATGGCGCCGTGAACCTCATTGGGAAACTGCCCGTGCCTCGCTGGTGAGGTCGTTGATTATATGTTCAAAGTCCGCGTGTTAAATGGACTAAAAATGAAGTATATATATGTACCTCGCGTTTCATACCAGCTGGATTCGGTAAAATGCTACTGACACCACATACGAGGCACGGGCAGTTTCCCAATGAGGTTCACGGCGCCATCAGCTCGATGAACAGGCTTTGTGTGAAATATAACAGAGTCTAGAACTGCTTTTAGTGTCCTTGTGGGCTAGCCGGTAAGCGTTCCCTAGGGCCACCCAGTAGGTCGAGGGTTCGATTCCTTGCTGGTGAGGTCGTTGATTATATGTTCAAAGTCCGCGTGTTAAATGGACTAAAAATGAAGTATATATATATATATATATATATATATATATATATATATATATATATATATATATATATATATATATATGTAACCGGTCGGAATTTACTGGACCTTTAATTTCTCACTTGACTTGGGGGTTTAATAAAGATTATTAGATGGTAATTGCAGTGGAAGCGCCCCTTAGTGAGAAATCCCGAACCAGCACAAGAGCACTTAAATTTACGAAACAAAATTAATTCTCCGTTACCCGTGGAAGGATAGCGTCTGTGACTGGGATGAATGAGACACACTGTAAAATTTACACTTATATTCCCTCCAACACTACAAACACAATCAAATAATGGTACACCAATATGCCCACCAATATGCCCACCTCTTAACCTGAACTTAAAATACTACTCTGGGGAATAAAAGTTATACATGATGTTGAAATTATTAGAAACTCAGGCAATGCCTCAGTAGAGGATAATAAGTTTAAAGTATTAAGAAATGTTGCTTGCACACATGAACCAGGCCTTAAGGGCTTTCAACAAAATATCAATCACTGAGAAAATGGTATCAAAAAAATAAGAAATTAATAACTCTACAATGAATAGGCCTTAAGGGGACTCACCAAAATTATATTTCCCCAACGGATACACACCTCCTAACCTAACTTAAACACTACTCTGGGGAACAAAGGTTATACCTGAGATTGAGATTATAACGAAATATTAAATGCACACAGCATACAATAGTAACTGAAAAAATAGTATTAACTACACACAAAAATATTGTCACTATTATTAAGAAGTTACTGAGTCCACCAATACCCATGAACCATGCTTCCTAACCTAACACACACACAGATTCCACCTGCACTCCGTAGTCGTTTAAGGCACAACCAACAGGCACCCGTAGTTTAAGGCCCAAATCAGCCTTTCTCCACCTTGGAAAGTGTACCTCTAAACTCCACTGGACTCTTGGCCCCAGTGTGTAGCCCTGTATCACTCAGCTGGCTTCACTTTACCCCCAGTACATCCATGAAACGGAAGGGAGTGAGCCAATCAGACCTTGTACAGTTGAGAGAAGCTTTAGCTTCCCGTTAGTAAAAGGTTTTCACTAAGCTGCTTGAAGATATGTGGCACTGTGAGCCGAGGTAGAGGAGAGCTGATGACCCCAAGCGAACGTCACGTAGTTAGTTGGGCACCTAGACAGCTGGGTTCACTCCAACTCTCACCATACTCAACAGGTGGCTCAAACACAGGTCAGTGGACGGTCATACAGCTCGCTTCACCACTTGTGTCTCATACCGCCAGTGGACGTTATCATACCGCGTGGGGTCTACAGAACCCTGAAAAACCCAGGCTGTTAGCTATTGTCTCACATCACCGTTTGTTCCTACCGCCCTATCAAGCTTTGTCTGAGATTGAATAAAACTTACTTGTTAATACTGATGTTAAATAAACGAAGGAACCAGGTCACGCGATCCGTCTCTCCTGGGTACAGCACAGAGGTGGTCCTTGACCTCTCTCACAGCTCCCCAGCCATGCTCGCTCACCGGTTCACGCTTTCCAGGAGTGACTTATTTACCAGACGATTAACAGCTTAATTAGGACGTATGCAACATTTTCAGACTGGGAAACGATCTATAATTATTTTCAATTTAATAACTGATATTTAATTTCATGATTCGCGTCCCTATTAACTCGGTAAATTACATTTAATATCGTATAGGCCTAGTTCCACAACCTCTCGCTACATGCGGGGAGTGCTCTCTTCCCTCAGACGACCTTGAAAACTCAGTATCGCCAATGGTGCGGCGTTTGAAATTACTCTAAAATTTCTGAATATTACAATCGACCCCCCTAAAAAAAGACAGCACTGTCCTCATGTGCTGAGAAAAACATGCTTACGACTCCCCCTAAAATTTGTTCGAAGAACCTGCATCTCACCCCTGCAACGTGCTAAACGCAGCATGCCTGTCTTCTCTTCTTTCCTTTTCTCTCCCTCTAACACTCGACCCCCCTAAAGGAAAACAGCACTGTCCTCATGTGCTGAGAGAACAACTTAGAACCCACCTTCAACTCTGTACTATTCCACTCGCAGCCAGCAACTCCATTTCTTGCCTAGCCCAATTCAAAACCAACCAGAACATGCAAGCTCCCCTTTTGCCTGGCCCTTAAGCTAGAGAACCAATGTCAAAAATAATACCAAATCCACATCCTGCATACACTCCTTTGGCCTGGCCCGTGAATTAAGAGAACCAGTGTCAAAGCCAATACACAGTAAAAAACAAACATGCTCTCCTTTGGCCTGGCCCTTGTACTAGAGAGCCAATGTCAAAACAATACTCAGTCCACACGAACGCTCTCACGTCTTCAACGATCGACTCAATCCACGTCTACGAACCTCATGCCGGCAGACCAGCCCTCTGACAATGTACCAGTCCATATTAGTGAGGCCCTGGCGATTACAACCGTACACTCAATCCCGCTCATGACAGCAAGTCAATCCCGCTCATGACAGCAACTCACTCCAGATCATGACAGCAAGTCAATCCTGCTCATGATAGCAACTCAATCCCGCTCATGACAACACCCACTGCTCAACGCACATCTCTGACCGAACCATCTCTCCAATCCCCTCTGCCCTACTCACAACTCCTCCAACTCACCCTCTACATTCTACAACCTGCCTTTTCTCATTACCATGCACCCTAAACTGTAATTTGTCGGCTTCGTCTTTCAGTTGGAGGCTCGATCGGCCTCTCTGAACAACTTCTCTTCATCTTGCTCATCTGGGGTGGAGGCTCCTCGTCTTCATCTTCAGATTCATCCATCGCTGGGTCTCCCGGATGCCTTACGGGTGGAGCAGCCTTCAAGTTGCTCCAGTTTTCCACTCTCGCTTCCAGGTCTTCTCCCCCACTGGGCTCAATGCGGTATAAACCAGGCCTTGGATTTAGGACCTCAACAATGTGCCATCTCATATCAAACCAATGGTTTTGCAGCTTACACCGGCCTATTTTTACATTGTTCCTCAGCAAAACCTCCTGGCCCACTTCCCAGCTACTCTCGTGGGCTTTCTCTTCTCTTTTTCTTCTGTTTATTTCCTTACGTCTCCGCACATTGATCTTCACTGCTTCCTGCAATCTTCGTTGCCAGTCTCTAATCACCATCACCCACTCATCTACCGGCTCTGGGTCTACTTCCGGCCTAAGGTCAAACGGCAGGTTTGGTTCTCTCCCGTAAAACAACAGGAATGGGGAAAACCCTGTCGTGGCATGCGGAGTCGCGTTATATTGTGACACCACTGCCGGCAGATGCTCTGGCCACCTATTCTTTTCCTCTTCCTCGAGGGTGGCCAGCAGACCGTGCAGGGTTTGATTGAACCGTTCCACCATACCATTTCCCTGCGGGTGATATGCTGACGTCCTTATTTTCTTCACCCCAAAGGTGGCACAAGTTTGTGTGATCAATGCACTGCCAAAATTTCTTCCCTGATCGGTCAACAGTCGCTCAGGGGCACCCACTGCCAGGAAGATCCGATTCACCAGGATCTTTGCAATCGTCGAGGCTTTCTGGTCTTTGGTGGGAAAGGCCCAAGTGTAACGACTGTATATATCAACCATTATCAGGACACTCTCCAATCCTTGCCGCTTGTCCATCAAGGTGAAATCTGCGGCCAGTGTCTCTAATGGTTTGGCAGCTTAAATCGTCCCGAAATGCAGCTGAGGTTTCGGCACTTCATCTTTTGCTACTCCACACCTCTTGCAGCTGGCTATGTAGTCTCGCACTGTTTCTCCCATGCCTGGCCAGAAACCTCGCTCCTGCACCAGCGACAGAGTGCAATCTCGCCCCTGATGGCCAAACTCATCATGGCAGGCTCTAGTCAAAGCCTCCTGCAAGTTTGGATATAACAATGGCACCTCCCTCCATAGATTCTTCCCTTCGGGTCTTCTATGCCAGACAACCTCTTCTCTTACGATCAGGGATTTCCTCGCTCGGTACATCTTGCAGAAGTCATCATTTTGGAGCTCTACCTGCACCTCGTCCTCCGGCAGCTCTCCCGCCAACCATCTTTGCAGTTTTGTCATATAGTCCATGCCTTCTTGCTCCTTACGCAGCCCATCCATCGTCCACAGTTCCTGCCCCGTTCTCCTCTAGTACATGCATCGCTGTATACTCTTCTTCACTATCTTCCTCCTGTTCCGCCGGGATTCTAGATAGAGTATCCGCCACTAGGGTGTGTCAATTTAGGGGGTGAACTGGCTAAATTGAAAATCGAGTAATTTGGTAGCAATTTATTGTAGTCTTTAAGCATGCAAAACAATATTCTGGCATAAATTTTTTTTTATAATAAGTCCTACCTACATCAAATGGATTTTTAAATGTACATATTTGTGAATTTATAACAGAACCAGCGTTTGCACACATGTTACTGTTTCAAGTTTCAAATTATTATATTTTATTATCCGTAGTCTATTTGAAAGTAACCAATGCCTTCATACTCTCTTTGCTTTGGTTTCTTGTCATCAGTATTCTGCTTGCTATTTGTGCTTTGATGTAACCTTCTCGCCTCTCGTGGCTGTAAACATGGCCCGCTGCTTCTGTGACCATTTTCACACATCTCTCCACACTTTGAGTGTGGGAAGGCCACTTCGGCACCTGCATTGGAGTCTCTTTAAGGTTTCTCAATTCTTGGCTAGTTAGACTTGTTGTCAATGGTGGCTCTAAGACTTCCAAACTCAAGTCAACCAATTCTGACAATTTGGTGGCATTGACGTTTATTGGGGGAACTTTTCTTGAATGAAACGAACAGTCTCCCAACTGGTCGTCATCTATTAGCGTTCCTCTAATCTTTAGAATGACTTCTACAGCCTCGGTTCGGAGATTGGTACATTGACTGCAAAGCATTGCTTGCAAAACTGCTTCTGATCGAGCATACCAAGCGGACCTTCTTGCCACAGGTAACACGATGTCCCTCACTACCTTCCTCTGTGTTCTTACTAGCTGCAATTGAAACAAAAGGTGATTGGGCCCATCCATCCACATAGGATTAAGTTTCACACTAAACCACTGGGGAAGATAAACGCCAATAATAAATTCAACAATTAACCTCAAATTCTTCAGCACTTTGCCCTTCAATTCGTGTTTGGAAATCCAAATCCTGCAGAAACGAAGAGCTGTAGTTAACCAACGGCTGTGACTGACAGGTCCAATCTCCAAGAGAGCCAATGACTGAGGCACTTCTCCTGATCTTATTGCTTGGGCAATACGATAAGCATAGGATTGATCTGTGCTGAGATCTTTGATGACTCCTTCAGACAACGCCGGAAGGGGAGGGCCAACTTCGACCTTTGGAAAGGTTGTATTTATTTCTAGTTGTGTTGCTTCATCCAGCATGATGCCAAGGGGACCTGACCACTTGTTGTTGCTCTTTGTAGGACCATCAAGTTCCTGGATGAGTTGACGAAGAGGTAGCTCGCCTGTATGTAAATCACATACAATCCAAACAAGTCTTCTTCCTAGTTTTTTCTCTAAATGCGTCATTACACCCCCCTGCCATCCGGTGTTCACTGCAGTTGAATCTCCACCAACAGCCTGCAGTGAACTGCCAAGTCCTCTCTCCTGAACCCAACATAAAATATGATCAGCAATGACCTCTGCATGTTTCTTCCCTTCTACTTCAGTTTCGGGAGCAAAGTGAAACAAAAACCGACCACCAGGCTCAGAACAGACAGAGTAGTGTTCTTCTTTGATGAGACCTGGAAACTTTCTGTTCACTCCCTCTACTTCTAGCAAAACTTTTGTGTCGTCTATTCTTCCATCAAACAAAAGACAGGAGAGCCCTCCCTCGCTTAAATCTTTTTCATGCTGATCAGATATTTCCTTCATTATTTTTTCTTGTGCTCTTCTAATTTTATTATGATCTATCACCAAAGATACATCCTCTCGTCTGATGAGGTCTGCATCTATCCAAGCGGCAGTTGCAATTTCTGCAGCCTCACGAAGTCCAGCATGGTGGCGAATACTAGCTAAAGCAATGTTTGAAATATTTCTTGTGTTGTATTTAATTTTCTTTGGTAAAGGTTCAGATGGCTCTTTGGAACTATCATCTGATGTTGCTTCCTGTTCATCAGAAGAACTATCAAAGAAGTGATAAACATCTTGACACAGCTCTTCCTCTCTTTGGATGGCTTCTTCACTCTTCATTTTCTTCTTTTGTTCCCTCTCTCGGATTTGTTCTCTCTTCTTGGCATTAGCAATCTGCTTCTTTGTTTCTGAATAATCTATTGAACCCATTTGCATACCTCCTTGGCCTTCTGCCTTTGTCCTCTGTGCCTTTATAAATTCAAGCTCTAAAACAGGGATCTTCTTTTCACGAGGACAACCACAATCAATGTGGGAATTATTTTCTCTCTTACCTGAGTGAGAACAGTTGGATTCAGAACATAATTGTATGGAGTACTTGCAGGTCAAAATGTCAAACAGAGTATCAAGTGTGTGCAGAAATTCATTTTTCCTGGCCAAGTTTCCTTTACCAAGTGATGTTTCAACTGCTTTGTGCCATAATTTCGTTAGTTTTAGCCCAATAGTTCGACACTGATTAATCACAGGTGGTTTGAATAGTGCATTAGCTTTTGTCCATTGATGCAGAAGAGGGACTATCATGTCATTTATGAGTTCTTTATCTGTATAGTTCCTTCTGTCCTTTGCATTTTTTTCTCGAAGGAGTAACCCTAATCTTAGCATGTCTCTCACTGTTGGAAGTTCTGATACAGGAAGCTCCTTCCCTTTACCAACTAGCAGGCTCAAGTGGGTTGACAACTGACTTCTTGTCTTCAATTTTGACATCTTCACACTATCTGACAAATAGAAAAATATTTCAATGTTTCATAATTCAATTGTTGTTTCAAAAAATATCAATTTGTTTATCAAAAATGCTGTAACAGAAATAACATAATAATTTCTTAGAACATAATGTTTTATACAATGATATAAGTAACTGCGACAATCAATATGCCCACTTACAATAATTAAAATGTAGAATTCGTCTGGTAGAGTAGGTGCAAGTGCAATGAGAGCAAACCACCGTCTATGATATCTAGAAGGAGAGTGAGCCGGGCGCCTTATCCTCAAGCTTGGTACAAGTCAAAACAAGAATTAAACTGTCCCACGCGGAGAGCCTGTTCATGTTCATGTTCTGACATGCATATTGTACACAAGCTATAGAACCATAAAATACTCCATAATCCATATGCTTACATGAGATTAGTTAATATCAAGTGAATAATTCTAATCAAGTCTCATTAATTTGTTGAAATACTGATATTTGAAACTTTAAGGTATAATTGATGTAGGTGAGGGTTATTTCAATTCATTTTTGTTTGCTAATCTCAAGTTTAGACATAAAGAGGCACAATATTTTGACTACCAAATTTGATTTTTAACATGTTGACAAAATTGACACACCCTACTGGAGAGCATTTGGTGCTTAAGGGTGTCGGTGGAGTGATCACTGTTCCTTTGTGTTGGGTGTTTTTAAGAACTCCACTTGTGACTGGTTGGGTGACTTTGGTGTTGAAGATTCTCTTCCTGTGACAGGGGTTACTTTTTTGTTGGGTAATGATATTGCAGGAGCCAGCGTGGTGCCAGATCCTGTGGTATCTTCAACTCCTACAGAGGATAATAATACTGGGTTAATTGAAGAAGACTACCCTGATTTATTTCCTTTATGTGCAGTTACAAGGAGCCAGACTCTTCGGAATAAAGTACAGACCGTTCCTTCAGTTGACCCTAAGCTCTGTATTGCTGATAGCAGTGCACCTGGCAATGATGAAAATGATTTAGGTATTGAGAATCTGTTTGACAGTCAGGATGATTCATTTGATAGTGACATTGGTGGGAGAGATGTGAGAAGCTAAAGATTCAGTTAAAATTCATTCCCCAAAATCTGAAGCTGATCTCTCTTCTGGTGACAACATTACCATTCAGAAAGTACCTGTCACTAGGGAAAAACTGTTAGATGATCAGCAGAGTGACTCCGAATTAGCTGAACTATGTAGGAAGGCTGTGGATATTGAAGAAGCCGTTCTCTTGCCTGTTTGTTACTATATGGATTCAGGATTACTTATGAGGAAGTTCAGATCTGTATCTGATCCTGCTGATGAGTGGAATGTTGTGCATCAGGTTGTGATTCCCAGTTGTCACAGGGGAGAAATCTTGAAATTAGCACACGACTTTTTGGGAGGACATTTAGGAGTTAGGAAAACATACAAAAAGATTTTGTCGCATTTTTACTGACCTGGAATGAAAGGTGATGTTGCCAGATACTGTAGAACTTGCCATGAATGTCAGATGGCTGGTAAACCGAATCAAATCATAAAACCGAGCTCCCCTAAAACCCATTCCTGTGGTAGATGGGCCATTCGGCAGGGTTATAATTGATTGTGTAGGTCCTCTCCCAAAAACTCGATGTGGCCACCAATATTTGTTAACAATCATGTGTACTACCACCAGGTACCCAGAGGCTATACCATTGCGAAACATCAAAGCAAAGAGTGTGGTAAAGGCTCTGACTAATTTCTTCACTAAATATGGCATTCCTAGAATTGTACATTCGGATCAGGGTACTAACTTCACTTCTTTCCTTTTCCAGCAGGGGATGAATGAATTGGGTATTAAACAATACTTAGCTTCTGCGTACCACCCTAAAACCCAAGGTGCCCTAGAGAGGTTCCACCAGACTTTTAAATCAATGCTTATGATATACTGTATGGAGTCTGATAAGGATTGGGACGAAGGAGTACCACTTATGTTGTTTGCCATAAAGAGAGTCCTCAAGATTCCCTAGGATTCAGTCCCTTTGAAATGATTTTTGGTCATGCTGTAAGAGGTCCTATGACTGTGTTGAAGGAAAGTTGGATAAGTAATCAAATAAAAGTCCCTCTGTCAGTGTATGTAGAAAAGTTTAAAGAGAAACTGAAGAGAGTAGGTGAGATTGCTCGTGAAAATCTGTCAGAAGCACAGGAGAAAATGAAAAAGCAATATGATGAGCATTGTCAAGCTTGAGAATTTAAGCCTGGAAACAGGGTCTTAGCATTTATACCCCTGTATAGAAATCCCCTTCAAGCTAAATATGAGGGTCCATTCACTATAGTTAAGAAATTAAATGACCTCAACTATGTCATAGCGACTCCAGACAAGAGAAAATCGGAGAGTTTGATTCATATCAACAGGTTGAAACCGTATTTTGGTAGGAGTGAAGTGGTTTGTTCGGTAACAGGAAAGGAGGTGATCCCAGACACTGATTTCCAAGTGAATGTCCCCATGAAAATCTGTAATTCCAGTATATTGTGCGACCCTACCTCTAAAGTATCCCATCTTTCACAAGAGCAATCTCAGGATGTTTTGCAACTGCTGCAGGAGTTCAAACCACTCTTCGACGATGCGCCACGCCAGTGTTTTTTGCTGGAGCACGACCTGGTACTGCTGCCTGGCACATCTCCCATCAAGCAAGCACCCTACCGAATCAGCCCTGATAAGAGGGAGAAGCTGAAGCAGGAGGTGGAGTATCTACTGGAACATGACCTAGTGGAGAGGAGCAGTAGTGCATGGGTGTCACCCTGTGTGGTGGTGCCTAAACCCGACGGAAGTGTCCGCATGTGTACTGACTACAGGAAGGTCAACCTGGTGACACGTGCTGATGCATATCCATTGCCGCGCATCGACGATATCATCGATAGTGTGGGTCAAGCATCATTTGTCACCAAGCTGGATCTTCTCAAAGGCTACTACCAAATCAAACTCTCGGAAGAAGCAAAGCAGATTTCAGCTTTTGTCACTGTGGAGGGGCTATGGCAATACAAAGTTATGCCCTTCGGCCTCAAAGGAGCACCAGCAACATTTCAGCGAGCAATGCATATAGTGACGTCAGGCCTGCCTGGAGTGTACGCCTATCTAGATGATCTGGTCGTCATCGGTGACACATGGGTACAATACATTGGCCGACTCCGTGAACTCTTCAATCGTCTAGCAGAGTTCAACTTCACAGTAAACCTACCCAAGAGTGAATTCGGACATGCCACCTTAATCTTCCTTGGTCATGTCATTGGACAAAGGAAAATTGCTCCAATTGATGCCAAGGTTGTCGATATTCTCAGTCTACCCGCATCTCACAATCGAAAGGCTCTCAGAAGATTTCTCGGGATGGTTGGATTCTACAGGAGGTTTTGTCAAAATTTTACCATGGTGGTCACTCCCATGACAGATTTGGTCAGTCCAAAAGGAAAGTTTGTGTGGACTAATGAATGCCAGACAGCATTCGAAAAGGTTCGTGGGTTGTTGGCAACGGCACCTGTACTGCAACTCCCAGATTTTAAGAAACAATTTGTGATGCAATCTGATGCGTGTGATGCAGGAGTTGGTGCTGTGTTAATGCAAAAAGGAAAAGATGGAATATTGCACCCGAACTGTTATTTCTCGGCCAAACTGAAAAAGCATCAATGTGGATATGCCACAATAGAAAAAGAAGCATTGGCCCTTTTGCTAGCTCTGGAAAAGTTTGAGGTGTATGTAAGTGGATCACCTTACCCAGTGATAGTTTATACAGATCATAATCCACTTCAGTTTGTTCATAATATGAGAAATAAGAATCAAAGACTGTTACGGAGACCATTAGCTCTTCAACCCTACAATATAGAAATCTAACACATAAAGGGCTGTGATAATATTATTGCCGACACTCTATCTCGTGTTGAGTAAAAGTTTATTCAGAGCTTCTTAAACTTTTAAATTAAGGGGGGAGATGTTACGAGTGAGCGTTCCATCGTTGGTTGTGGATTCGCAACGTGAACGTCTTTTGTTTGTGACGTCATTTCTGCCGCGTCCGCTCGCTTTGTTTACTTTAGTATGGGCCTGGCAGTGTTTAGTTAAGTACAGAGTATCTCCTTTCTTATTGTACAGTATGTTTCTAGTGGTATAACGTGTAAACCTTGCTCGACTTTTATAACACCAAGTGAAGAATTATTTGTGAAAGATTATTGTTAATCATATTTTGGAGTTCCACGGAAAATAACTTACTTATTTATGAGGTTTCGTGTGGTGGATAGACCACGTTGTTCATCGTAGTTTCTAGACTAAATAAGTCTTTACTTTTGTGTTCATTATTTTGTCAATCGGTTGAGTCATTTATTTGATCAGATTTAACTTGTATTTGTTTATTTTTGTACATACTGATATATTTATTTTATTGATCATTTGTTAATATATTGTTATTAAAACTACTGCATGTATTTCAATATACCCCATAGTAATGAGGTGATCATTTGGTGGGATCTATTCCTGGACCTATAGTACAAAGTGTAATTTGTGAATTTGTGATATTGTTACACCCTTAAGAGGCCCAAGGGTTGTAACACTTTGCATTATCTTCATCATATATGAACACGAAGAAAAATTACCATAGGTTGTAGTTACGAAAGTATGAATGGAAATAAACACTTCCAAACCACCCAGTGAGTCCACACAACGTTTAATAATAATAATAATAATAATTAACGGTTTATTGAAAGATCTTGGCAGCCAGAAGGCTGAAAATATACAGTTACATATTTGGGGAATGGGTTTCGAATTACAAATAATATACAAGTAACATAAGTGATACAAATGAGATATATAATAACTAGATGGGTTTACAGCGCTTGTGTGTGTGTGCCAGATCACGATGTTTCCACCATACCCCCTCATTCGCGTAACTATATGAAAAATCGTGTTTGATTTAACTACATATTTCAAAAACCTTAAATACATGTGAATCAGTCACTCCTCATTTGACACACTTATAGTGTAATACTTTGACCATCCCACCTGGGCACATGGAGGCCTACGGTAACTCTCACGGGGCAACATACGCACGAACACACAAGTTATGAAATGAACCCTTCCAGGCTTCACTATCATTATCATGTTATGTTCATCGCTCTGTATCTTGGTAACTAGTCATAGTATCAATACATGATAGTGTTATTAGTATAATATTGTAACTTTTTACCTACAGTTATTGTTGTAAATCATGGACAGGAAGGATAAATAAATTGTAATATCAAGTGTATGGTTCGCTCAAAGCCACCCCAAGTCAGACAGCGCGTCACACATAGTTGCACTGTGTGTGTGTGTGTGTGTGTGTGTGTGTGTGTTCTGTAACATTAAGCCTCATCCTTAGTAGGTAAGATGTTTCATAAAGAGGTTTCTCCCATTCGTCATTATGAGCACCCTCCCAGAGCACATTGTTTCCATCAAAACCATGGTTCATCCTTATTTCCCTTCTTCCGTGTAACTATATCCATATGGCTAAGTGTTTGCTTTTCATTTATTTCTTTACCAAAATAACGTGGATCAGTTACTCGTTATTTAACACATACATGCACTTAGAGCATCAAGATTGTTTTGTAGGCATGACTATTGGTCAATTGAAACCCCAAAAATGTGGTTTTACGTCACTTCACATAAATATGCTTTAGGGACCATTCTGTTACCGTCGACACGCCAGAGACAGGACAACGTATCTGCCCAATTGTTTTGTACTCCCGGTATGTGAGTTGCCTTGAAGTATAGGTTTTTTGTTACACAAACCTTGAGATTTTTTCTGACAGTTTTAGAAGGGGCTAAGATCTGTTTGAGCCTTGATGATTGAGACAAAACACTGCCGTACTGCCGTCCATGGCAAACTGGATCGTCATAATTTTTTAAATTTGGATTTGCCAACAAAAAGAATAGGACTACTACTAATTCTGTTATGTTTATGTGTTTGTCCCAAAGGGAGTTGCTCCACTTCCCTTGACGGAACTTTCCTTTTGAGAAATGTTATCCCCATCCTATCTCGAATGCGTCCGTACAAACGACCAAGTCTGTTTGAGGGCGAACCCAGGGAAATGAACAGGTTAGATTGTCCAACTTTGTCCACCATGACAGATGATTCTTAATCTGAATAAGGAGAGAAGATGCGATATTTCTGTTTCTGTGAAGCAACTTCGACCCCAGATGAGTTAGTTGCTTCTTCCTTAACGTTCATTAAGATATTACTGTACTATGGTGGCAAAATTCAACAGACCCAGTAGTTTTTGCCAATCTTGCCAAGAAACCTCGTGCTTTATACAAAAGGATTCTACTTGGTTTATTACATCTGTTGCATTTGCTTCTGGTAGACTGACTGCCTATTGGTGTCCCAATGGAGACCTAACCAATCCAATTTCTGACAGGGTAGGAGACTTGATTTGACCTGGTTTATCTTTAATCCTAGGTTTTGAAATAGTACTAGTGTACGTTGGGTCGCCCTTTGATAGTAGGGTGTGTCATACGGAGGCGAATTTTTTTTTTTGAGTTTGAAAAATCGGCCCATGGTATTAATGATGTAGTTCTATGTGCAGAATCATGTGATATCTTCAGATTTGAAAAGTTTTTATTTTTTGCTAGGTAAATTTTAACTTGAAATCTTAAGAAAATTCAGTATTCCCACCCTTTTACCAACACCACTAAATAGCTTATATAAAGTAAAGTAAATGTATCAGGTTAATTTATTAGGATGAAAATGATCCAGAATAGTGAAACGAATGATCTTGACACATTTATTAAATTTAATATTCCTTTAGAAAACAAAATCATCAAATACAAAAACCGGTTTTACGACTACGACCCGGTGTTGCTGCACACCACAGAGAACATGTCTTTCTTGCTTCTGTTTCTACTCATCACCTCCCTGCTGACCACCTGAGCTCGGATGTAGCCTTCCCTCCTCTCCTGGCTGTACTCGTGACTGCTGGCCTCGCTCACTTGCTGTACACAACGCTCTATACTCTGGGTGTGCGAGGGCCAGGCAGGGACATGCATGAGGTTGTCCAGGAAAGCTCTGACTTGAACATTGGTGAGGCTGCAGGTAAGAGGGGGCTCACTGCCAGCCTGGATGTTATCCAGATCTATGAGATCAGTGAGGGTCTTGGCACCTAGATTGACTTCAGGAGTCTTCCTGACCCTGAAGGAATCGTCACCAACTGATTCATCATGCCCAGATCCTCTCATAAGTCTCATATCCAAGATCTTTTTGACTGCCACTCTTCTCTCCTCCTCATCCTTACTGCAGAGCATTGTCTGCAGAACTGCCTCGGGATGAGCATACCAGGAAGATCTCCTCACAGTCTGCTCTACAATCTGAGCAACCTTCCTTGGCTGACTCCTCAGGAGCTCAAGCTGGAAGAGAACATGCCTCCGACCTTCGGAGAACGATGACTTGACCTTGGTGTTGAACCAATTTGGCAAGTAGACACTCACGATGAATTGGACAATAAGTCTCAGGTTGTGAAGCTGGTTCCCTTTCAGTTTATGATGAGCGACCCAAATTCTGCAGAACCTGAGAGCCGTTGTGAGCCACCTAGAATGTGAGACTGGACCTATCTGCAGGTAAGCAAGTCTATCAGGCATGACCCCAGTTTTGATGGCACTGCAAATCATGTAACCATAGTACTGGTCAGTACTCAGGTCGTCAATGACAGTATGTGCAAGCTCAACGAGTGGAGGGCCAACTGTGATTTTTTTCAAAGCTCGGATTTATTTCTAACTCAGTGGCAGAGTCCAGCATCTTGCCAAGAGGACCAGACCATCTCTTGTTTGAAAGAGTCTTGCCATCCAGCTCCTGGATCAGATGTCTGAGTGGCAACTCGTTGATGTGAAGGTCACAAACAATCCAGACCAGCTTCCTCCTAATCTTCCGCTCTATCCACTGTATGACCCCCCCTTGCCACCCTGTGTTCGTGTTGGTGCTGTCCCCTCCAATGGCCTGCAGGGTCTGGTCTACGTTCCTCTCTCTGAGCCAGTTCACAATGTTATCTGCCACTATCTCAGCTGGTTTCCTGATGTCATCTTTCTCTGGAGTGAAATGCCACAAATGTTTCCCTCCTGGTTCACTGCAGCAGGAGTAGTGTTCCTCCTTCACCATGGCAGGGAACAACTTGTCAGAATCTCCAACTTTCATGAACACTTTAGTGTCATCCCTTCTCCCATCAAAGAACAAACAATTGATTCCATTTTCTCTTATCCCCTTATCAAACTCCTCTTCTAGGTTACTGACAAGTTTCTCCTGAGCTCTCCTTACTTTGTTATGATCTATCACCAGGTGAACATCATCAGGTGTTATCAAACCACCGTCAATCCAGGCAGCTGTTGCTATCTCTGCAGTTTCTCTGAGACCAGTGTGGTGTCGCATGCTGGCCAGAGCTATGCTCGGGATATCTTTCCTATTTCGAATCTTATGCCTGGAAGGTTTGGGATCATTATTTTCTGGGTTAGGGACAAAGTCACCATTCTCCTGGTCAGCACTCGGATCAGCCATGGGGAAGTCATTAAACTCTGAATCAGCTTGACTCCAATCATCGGCCTTTTTTACCTCACCCTGGGCCTTCTCAAGTCTCTTTTCCTCGGCAACTCTTCTCCTCTTCTGTCTCTCTGTGACAGCCTCCTGTCTCTTGGACTCCGGAATATCTTGGCTAGAAATCATGAGAGCCCCTATACTGCCAGTCTTCTCTCTCTGTGCTTTGACAAATGCCAGTTCGATCACAGGAATCTTCAGTTCACGCTTGCAAATACAGGAGATGTGGGCCTCGGATTTACAGTCACGATCGCATCCAAACTCAGGACAGAGAACAATTGTGCACTTGCAAGTAATTATGTCAAATAACTGGTCCAGTTGCTTGGCAAAGCTGTCTTTAACTGCAAGTTTTCCTCTCCCAAGAGAGATATCTCTTGCCTTTTCCCAACTGGCTAGCAGACTCTCACTAATCTTCTTCTGACTTGTTATGACTGGAGGCTTGAACTGAGCGTTAGCCAGAGTGTACTGTGCCAAGACAGCTTTGGTCATATCACTGGCAATGTCTTTGTTTGTGTAAGTTCTTTGGTTCTTTTCACTGATTTGCCTGATTAAAACACCGTATCTCAAAGCATCTCTCAATGTAGGCAACTCCGACTTCAGGAGCGCTCTCCCAGACCCAAGATAGTGACTGAGATGGCTGGATTTTTGGTTCCTCGTCCTGACACAAGCAGCCATCGCAAATATTATCAACTTATGAATGCATGAGAATCTGAAACAGAAAAAAATATTGTTAGTTGGGTTGTTAAAGAATGGAGTCAGAAAGCAATGTTCACTATTTAATTGTAATGCACTAATGCAGCTGTACGTTAGATTTTCGATAAATTTCACGCTAAAATTTACCTAGCAAAAGGTTGCAAAATATTGAAACTGAAATTATTTTCTGTTTATATACACTAAAATCTACCAAAAAAGTGATGGGCCATTAGTTTTAGCTGATCTTCCCTCCTATGACACACCCTACTTTGATAGTCTTCGAAAGAGTTTCCCACTATCAGCAAGTCAACTAGATAAGCAAAAGTTCTTATGCCCTCCTTCGCAAGGATCTCCCTGGGGTTATTTGCTAGTTTTGTTAACACTTTTGGCGCTTTGTCAGGCCGAATGGCATCACTGTTAATTGATAACTTACATCCCCCACTGCGAAAACTAGAAACTTTCTGTACCTGGGAGCAACAGGAACGTGATAATAGGCATCTTCGAGATCCACTTTTGAGATCCAAGCATTGGGCGGAAGTAGATGCCCCAGGTGATCGTAAGTGAGCATCTTGAAACTTCTTTTGTTTATGAACTTGTTCAGGATGGACAGATCTAAGATCCACCTCAACTTGTCGCTGCCTTTCTTGGGGGCTGGTAACAGGCGAGACATGAAACATTTCTCTGACTGTAACAGTTTTATCACAGCTCTGTTTAACAGTTAAATTACATATTCTGACCCCTTTTTAGTAACGCTAGGAGAGGGCGCCTGAACCAAGTCCATGTGAGGCCGACTTTTATTGTCGTGTAAGCCCATAAGGAAGAAGTCCATCTGTTTTCCCAACCCCCTTGACGACACAGCTGTCTGACTTCATTGGGAGAGAGTGGTCGCTGATGTGGTGGAATAAGGTCTCCTTCCACTTCTGAACAAACGGCCACCCCTACTACGTCTTCAATTGTTTCCTCCTCTAAAGCTTCCTCCAGGTTGATAACTGAACCTAGCAGCTGGTCCTGTTTCCCTGTAAAACCTTCCTCTTTGAAATTTCCGAAAGGTCTTAGAACGCCTGGGAACAGCTATGAATAGTTTGCTTAACAGCTGATCTATACTTAACTAATGCTTGTTCCTCAAACAAAGCAGGAGAAAGAGGGGAAGAACATAGCAATAAATAAGCACTACCACTTGAAGCATTATTAGTGGCTTGCTACCTAAGTTGGGCTTTTAGTTTTAGGGCTTTCAACAACATATCCATAAATGAGTTGTGCAGGGAATATGGAAGCCCTTGTAGCAGCAGCAAAACATCTGTTTACTCCTGAACTGTCCTCATAGTCCAGCGCAAACTTAGTCAATGACTGATCTCATCATGATGCAGACCAAATGTCCGCTGCCAACTTCCTAAATTTGAACTCTTCAAGCAACAGTGCAGAAGCAACTGGTTTCAAATTTATTTCATAGCTTATATCAGCATATTTTGGAGCCGACAAATACTGAGAAAGTTCATAAAAGGACCTCTTTTTGTCATTAAATTGGAACTTCAAAAAACTAAATTTGTGAGCAAATATCAGGCCAAGAGAGTGTTGTATCACCTTCTAGAAACAATGAATGATGTCCCACAGTTACTTGGCCTTCCTGTCTCTTTGTAAGTGCTGAGAGATCAGGAAGTTTAGAAACATTTTCATAAAATACCTTGAATAAGGAATCCACAGACTCAGATGTGGTTGAAAATAAAGAAGACTTGGATCTTACCAATGTTACCCAAGGTCTGTTGGGATCATCCTTACACTCAATGTTCTCCATCAGCTTCATGGCACTCGACAGCAGCCTGTTTCCACTCATAGTAACCAACACTTTGCCCCAGGAGGAAGAGATTGAGAAAATGGGGGCAGGATGAAGTCAGTCTCAACAGGTTCTCCCTGCTCTAGTGACTGAACACTATTAGTGCCAACTTCCTCATCCTGATCCTGGAATCGACTAAAATTGAGTTGACTAGGTAGAGGTTCATGTAATCTTCCTACTGCCTCATTATCTAGAATATCCAATAACCTACTTTTCTCAGCAGAAGCAGGTTGGTCTAACTAGGGATTAAGTCTCTTACCTATCACCCATAATTTTAAACTCTCTGCCAACTTGGGATCTTTCCAGTGGTTTACATTTAGAAATTTTCTCTTTAAGGCCTTACTCCATCTATTTTTAATTTGGCTCTTTGATAAATCCTTCTTATCTCCTGCAGCTTGATTAATTAAAAAAATTTGATCGTAACAAACTGCACAATCCAATGGTGAAAACAGGTTGTCTGAGACACAGCTGCCATAATTATGTAAGCCAAATGAGGATCTATCTTAGTAATCCAAGTGGCTCTACATCCTTGATAATTACATGTAGTATGGTCCCCTTGGGTCCTGGGTGACACTACTATTACTGAATTCACATTCTCTACTGATGGACAATTCCTTGTATGTAGTGTATGAGCTGAACTTTCTAGTCCTTGTAGCTGATCACTCAACACTAGTTCCCCAGGGACAGTTCCATAGTCTCCTCCATTATCCATCAGCCCTGACAACTGCCCTTCTTCCTCCAGTTGCACATTACTCAACTAAACTAGGAGGAACACTATGAGTCACATTGTATCATTATAATAATATAAGGAAGATAACATTTTCTCCCAAATCTTAATCAATATGACGCATAACTGTTATATTTTAGTAAGTTGTTTCATTAGTATCTCTTACTGTTATATGTCACCAGTGTGACAATCATGAACAACTAACTCACTACATCATACACCTCTCCCTTCTCTTATCTCAGTTATCCCTCAGCTCAATGAACTTTGTTTCTTAATCAAACTAACTTCACTTTAGAGCATTTTTATTTTGAGGGATCACCAAGTTCTCTATTTGTTGCCAATAAGGGGCACAGACATCATCACTTTAACAAATCATGCTTGAGCGATGATGCCTGAGTAAGCATCAAGTGACCAGGAAGTGTTGACAGTGCTGAGCTGCTACCATAGCGCTCCATTGACTAACATCGTTCACCATTACTCTAACAAGATGTACTAGGCTGAGAATTCCACCATCTGAATGGTTAAGAGAAAAAAAGAGTAATTTTTTTGCAAAAGTTTTCACAAAAACATTTCACCCCTCCCCCCCCCAAAAAAAACACCTTAGACGACAATAAAAATCAAAATTTGTAACTGTGTAGACCATTGGCTTTTCTTTTCTCTGCTTTTTGTTTCACTGATATAGGTAAAAAATTGGATGAGATATTTTTTTTATTATTAAAAAAGTTAGTTTGGAGATAATGAGGGGGCTCAGGAGCCACCTGACACCCTCCACCTCTGACTCAAGCTAAGTGCTCACTGCCCTGAGTCGGCATTTTGAGGGAAAAAGAGCAGCAGGGAGTGAGAAAATGTTGTCAAGGTTGAATATCTCGAGTAATTTTAGTGACCATTTCGGGCTCAATTTGTTAACAAAAAATTTACAGCGATCACTGACAGGTTACCCTTTGGTGGCACAGGTTTGGGGGGTGGGCGGGCTCGGAGAACCCCCAATAAATCCATAAATATAAACAATATACCAATGACACTTTGCCATCATACAACAGCACCCCACACCTTGTGAGTGAAGCCATATCTCGAGTTTTTATTTTCTCGATCATTTTCACCCCATTTACACCAAATGCTCTCCTTAAGGCTGAGAAGATTCATACAGTCTTCACCCCCCCCCCCCCCCCCTTCCGACAGCAACAGCCATAAGGCACAGGGAATCAGGGGCTAACGGCCATATTATTAAACAACATCTTCCCTTGAAGAATATCTTCATATCGAATGCCGTATTTTTAAATGCGAAGAACCTTTTAGTGCATCGCACGAAAGAGTGTGGTGGAATGAAAACGAATTAATTTCACCAAACTTTGAAGAGGTGGCTATGAGCTGCTTTTCGTCACCCTCTTCATAATTATTTTGTTAGTTTTATTGAATATTTCTTGTCAATACGATTAACGTACAAAGAGACACGTATTGGTAATTTTACAATTTTTTTTTTTACATTATTGGTTTTACGGCCCATATTATGACAGTGCAAAAGCTGTTCCCTCTCCTAATACGACTTTCGTAAAAGCTGTGCTGCCTGTCAATTGTTATTGCCAAAGGCAAGATGCTGGAGTCATCCCATCTTACTAACGCTAGTATTAATCTGGTAAGCACATTTACGGTAATTTATTAAACTTTTTAGCAGTTTTATAAGTGTGTTTCTGTCAGGAAAATATAAACTAGTGACGTTCTTGCATAGAAATATTCCAATGGATAGAGGCAAATTTCACTGGGAGAAAATCATCTCAAAACTTTATGTTGCATATATTAATAAAGTAAGTCCATTTAAGTTACTTAATGCAACTTTTTAGCAGTTTTATAAGTGAGTTTATATCTTGAAAATATAAACTGGCGTCGTTCTTGCCTATAAATGTTAATATGGGTAAAGGCAAATTTCACTGGGAGGCATTATCACAAGGATGGTATAATATTACATACAAAAACACCTTTGAAACAGTGGATCATGATATGATATGTGAAATACTGCAGGCTCTAATTTTTCATCACCAACTACAGTATTTCGCTTTGGTAAACTTCCATTTGGCTGAATTAGGAGCATAATAAAACAAGTTCATTGGAAGCTGGAGTTTGATTATTTAATGACAATGTGCCTTAAGCATATATGATACAATATTTTGGCTAATATAGAGGACGTCACAGCAGCTTCCCCCGTCTCAGTAATAGTAAGTTCGCCCACGGCAAGTGATAATTTATGCTAGGTTAGGTTAACTTAACTTTACTTTAACTTATAAATACTCTTAACACCTTTTCCAACATTTGCCATAAATACGACCGTCTCACTATAAAACATATTGAAATTGGGGCGTTTATAAATATGTTTTCTCTGAAAGCAAAAATTTTTAACCTAAGAAAATATAATAAAGGCATACCAGCCCTTAAAGGCCATTTACTATTATTTTATGCATTACTGCACATTATAATTTTTTTTTTAAATTACATTGGAAACATGTGAAATTTTTTATTTCCCCGGTGTTTTTAACTAACAGGTTGAATTGGCAAAAGGAAATTTTTAGAAAAATGAATCGGGGAAATCGGATCTGGAATTTTTGGAAAAAATTTGGAAACCAAGATGGACAAGCGGCACTGGCAAGGTTAGAGGAAATGCAGAGACAACGACACGGAAGACGACTCCGCAGAATTGTAGGTGACCGCATGAACCCATTCACAGCAATGAGCGATGCTGAATTTGTTGACCGATTTAGGCTAAGAAAGGAATCGGTTAACAGTATCATCCAAAAAATTCAGGAACAACTTCCTGTTGCCAATGATAGGAGAGGTAAGCAAAGTTCCATATGACAGATGTGTTAGGTTCTGAATAATAAGTTCTATATACAGGAGAGAACACAAACACCTGTATAGTTTTGTAGGTTCGGTTTACTGGATAAGAGTATGTACACAAAGGGGAGCAGCACTCTCCCCGGCTAGGCTCCTGATCAACTGCTATAGACGACGTATGGCAAGTGATACATTAGCAGCTTCCATACGTCGCCAGGCACATTAATTAAGCATGTAGGATATGGTAATAACATTGCCACACGCTGCTAGCTAGGCTGAATAAATAATACATAAATGGAGCACATACATAATATACATACATAATATATAATCCAGCATACATAATATACATACACCTCCCTCCCCCCTATACGCTCATAGCAAAGTCTTGAGCGAACCTTTTCTTTTGGATCCGTTCTGAGCGTCGAGGGACTTCATCACTGGGAAGGGTATGGGACTCAACACTGGTGGCGGGGCCAGCAGAAGACATTGTTACGGGGCGGAGAAAACGGCGGTTCCTCCACCACACACGACCACTGGGTAACCGCACCTGGTAGTCCCGTGACCTGCCGAGACCCATGACTACGCCTACTTTGTCCCAACGTAGGGAGGTCGGGTCCTGAACACGGACTTGGGTGCCGACACTCAACCTGGGGAGAGAGCGGGCGTGGTCGTTGTAGCAGGCGACGACGTCCTGAACACGTTCGGCGGCTGGGCGATCACAATCCTCTGTCTTGGCCTGCCACTCCTTGGAGAAGGATTGAGGGTGAGCAGGGACACAAGAACGAAGGGGGCGTCCATACAAAACCTGGGCAGGGGAGCGTCCGGTGTAGTTAGGTGTGTTGCGGAGTTCAAGAAGACCCCTGTCGAAGGCCTCGCAGTCAATGTTCCCAGAAGGGGCCACCTTAAGGATGAGGTGCTTCAGGGATTTGACAGCAGCCTCAGCGTGACCGTTGGACTGCGGGTAATGGGGCGATGACAACACATGCCGGACTCCCCATTGGTCAAGGAACACAGCAAAGTCCCGGCTTGTGAACTAAGGCCCTCCGTCGGTTCGCAGGCGTACAGGAACGCCCACGTCACGGAAGTAGTGGCGGAACTTGCTGATGGTGGCGGCAGACGTCGTGTCATTACCGCACTTGATGACAACCGGCCAACCAGAGAGACGGTCGACGATAACGAGGAAGGACTTTCCTGACACACAGAAAAAGTCGGCCGACACAGACTCAAAGGGGCGGGTGGGGTTGTCGTCACTCATGAAGGGTTCCTGCTGCTGGCTGGGTTGTAATACTTGGCAGGGCTCACACGCACGGACGACATTGGAGATGTCGGAGTTGATGCCGGGCCAGAACACAGTCTGTCGTGCACGTCGTTTGGTGGCCTCAGCTCCACGGTGACTGTCGTGAAGGCGAGCCAAGGCGTGGGGACGTGATGCAGCAGGGACAACTACATGTGCTCTGTACAGAACAAGGTCTCCGTCGCAGTAGAGTTCATCGCGGAGTTTCCAATACGGGAGCAGGGTGTTGTGAAGATCGTAGCGGTTGCTAGGAAATCCATTCCTCACACACTCGACGAGTCGGACATAGGAAGGGTCATCTCGGGCCGCTGTTCGAAGGTCCTCCATTGCCTTGTCGTCATCTGGTGACAGGTCCGAACGAAGGGATTGGACGGCATGGAGAGTGACCACAGTCCTGACGGAAAGAGCGAGGTCGGCGTCGAGTACATGGTCTTCTGGAGTAGGGCGGCTGACAGGAGAGCGGGATAAGGCATCAGGGATGCAGAGCTCCTTACCAGCACGCCACACTGCAGTGAAGATGTACGCCGAGAGCTTCTCTTTCAGACGCTGGAGGCGAGGGTTCTCAACGGCGTCTAGCGTGTAGTGGTTGAGGATCGGGACAAGCGGGCGATGGTCGGTCACTAGGTGAAAGTGTTGCAGGCCTATGAGGTAAAACCTGCACTTGGACATCGCCCAAACCACAGCCAACAGCTCCAACTCAATAGTGGCGTAGCGCGTCTCAGTGTCAGAGAGGAAACGCGAGCCACACTGGACGAGCCGGAACTGCCCTCCACCATGATCCTGCAGTAGGGCGTATCCCACGCCATACAAGCGTGAGGCATCTGTCTGCAGAACTGTCGGCAAGGCTGGGTCAAACGTGGCGAGGACAGGTGGACGAGACAGGGCCTGTTTCACTTGCTGGAAGGCCTTGTCGTGGTAGGGGGTCCACAGGAATGTCCTCTTGGGGCTCATCAGGGGGCGAAGTGGTTGAGCAGCTGCGGAGATGTCCGACGAAAACTCTGCTAACTGGTTGACGAGACCGATGAAGGACCTCAAGTCGGTCAGGTTAGCAGGGGTGGGAAAATCCGTGATGGCGCGGACCTTTTCCGGGTCAGCTGCGATACCATTCCCTGAGAGGGTGTACCCACAAAAGTCAACTGAAGAGCTGGCCAGAACAAACTTGTCGGCATTTAGGGTAATGCCGTGCTTCCGGCACCTGTTGAGTACCTCGTAGATACGGCAGAGGTGATCCATATAATCCTCGTCGTACACGAGTATGTCGTCGACCACTTTCACGCAGTTTGCCAGACCTTGTAGAGCCATATCACCTCGAAGACAGAAAGCGTCTCCTGTAGCGGCGAATCCCATGGGGCCACGGCAATAACTGTAACGTCCATGCGGGGTGATGAAAGTTGTGAGTGGTCGGTCTTCTTCGGCAAGTTCTATCTGCCAGTATCCACACAGGGCGTCCATCGTCGTGAAGAAGCGCGCCTTCGGGTTCACACTGCGTATAGCTGCAAAGGGCGTGGGAGAAGGGTGCGCAGGACGAGACACCTGGCTGTTGAGCTTGGAAAGGTCAGTGGTGATCCGAACACCACCTTTAGGTTTTGCAACGACAACCATCGGGTGACACCATGGAGACGGGTCATCGACGGTTGGTGCAATAATTTCTTGGGCGACCATGGAGTCCAGCTCGTTTTTGACCGCCTCGCGGAAGGCCAGGGGAACCAGTCGAGGGGTGTAAATAGCGAAGGGCTTCGAGTCGTCCCTCAGGTGGATCCTCATGGGGGGACCTGCCATCTTCTTGAGAGGCTTGGATTCCAGAGCAGACTTGGTCACCAGAACGTCGCTGAATTCCTTCAGGAAGTACTTCCGAGCATCCGAAGGAGAGGTGTCACTGGCAAGAGGCAGGGGTAGGGCGGCAGCAGGGTCGTTGCTGCTCCCTTTTTGCACCCTGTTGGCGTGTTTTACCTCAAGAATAGGTTTGGGGAAGTCCTGGGAGATGATGGCCAACTCCTGACAATGTCTGTAGGACAGCAAAGGAGTCTGGACACCGTTATGCACATCAATCCAGGCTTGACACGACCTGTTGCCAAAGGTGACTTGTGCTTGGAGTGAACCCAGGGCCGGGGTCATCTGTGAACCATCTGCCATAAAGCGGAGATCCTTGGGGGGCGGTCCTAGATCACTTGGAGAGAGCCCCAAGCATTGCAAATGCTGGGGACCGATGACTGTAGCATCAGCGCCGGTGTCGGGCAACATCTGAAGACGGGATGACGCACTGCGGTAGGTCACAATGACACTGACGTACTGGGGGACTTTGGTCCTGGGACGCGGGGGGGGAGCACACATTCCTAATGTGGCTCGAGCGTTGTCAAGAGTCGTCGTGCCTCTGATTGGAAGACTGTGGGCGGCCCTCTCTGGTGGAAGGGGGCTGAAGCTTCCGCCGACGCGGTCCCTTGGGTTTGTTGGAAGGGCAACACTTGTCATAGTGGCCCAGACGACCGCACACATTGCACTGGACGCGTTTGGCTGGGCACCATACTGTGAGTGACCAGTGGCCCTTACGGTCACAACTGTTGCAGGTAGACTGAGCAGCTGGACACACCTGTGTTCCGTGCTGCTTACCACAGTTGTTGCAAAATGAACCGGGCGTGGACGTGGTGGGCGAAGGCGTAGGAACAGACTTCTTGTCCTTCTTGTACCGGGACACAGCGCGTACAGCTGTAGGGGGAGCACGGATGGCAGAGGTGGCACACCTGGCAGCCTCATAGGAGCGACATATCGTCAACACATCCTGAAGAGAAGAGGAAGAGTCGAGGGAGGTGAGGCGTTGGACAAGTTCCTCGTCCTTAACACCCATCAGGATCACCTGCCTCAACTGGGTCTCCTCGCACTGCTGGTGGTGGCCTAGACATATATCTACCTCTTCCGAGGCTCTCTTAAGACGTACGTAAAAGGCATCAAAAGACTCACCCTCCATCTGTCTGCAGCTAAACAATTCCCTCCTGCGCAGAGCTTCATTCTGCTGTCCTTTGATGTGCCGTTGTAGAACGTCCAGTACCTCCTCTACAGACAGCGAAGAGGTTTGGGGTACCTGCAACGTATGTTCCAAGACACGCTGAATTTCCAAGGACAGGCACATACGCAGCTGGATGAGTTGTTTAGGCTGTGACAAACTCTGGAGATCCACCATTGTAGAATAATCAGTCCACCGTCGCCGCCATTCACGAAAAGTCTGGAAATTCACATCAGGCTTCAAGATGGGCGGTGTTTGAGCTGCTGCTTTAGGTGGGGCTGGGGGGTGTGAAGGAAGCATGGATGAGGTATCTGAACCAGTCAGTACCGAGGCAGTGTTAGAGCCAGGGGCTTGGTTAACAGTGAGGCGAGATATCAAGGCTTCAAACCGTTCACTGTCTTCCAATCTCCGTTGGTGGTCTCGTTCTGCCTCTGCTTGCCTTCTGTGCTCATCCGCCAAACGTCTGTGAGCTTCATCCTCGCGTTTCTCATCTCTCATAAACTTCAGTAAAGCAATTATCTCTGGAGACAACGCTGAATATTGAGGTGAGGGACTGCGCGATGTTGTGGGGGCTGGAGCGTCGTGGCCGGCCTGGTCATCCATCTCTGGGGGACTATCATCCGCTTGACTCATCCAGGCGCTGGGTCCACGGCTACGTAAGGCATGAGACATAACTACTTCATCTGTGTACTGTGTCTTAAATCAGTGTTGACCGGTCAGCCCGTCGTATCAACAAGATTTCAGACAAAATAATTAATTAAATACACAGATAAGTAGATTATATATATAAAATATATATAAGGAAGCCGCGCGGTCAGCGAGTGTTAGTACATGTATGTGTGTGTGTGTGTGTGTCCTGGGCAGGCAGAGCGTCTCGCCCCAGCTGTGAGGGGGGGTGGAGGTGGCGCTGTGAGGGAGGGGGGGGAAGGGAGAAGCGCGGCGACTCCCAATCAGTCCAGTTACCCTCAGGACGCGGTCAGAGAAGGGTGCACTGAACTCTACTCCTTACAAATGCCCAGAACGTGCCGTATACCTTGGGAATCCTTTAGAACAAGGTCACACATGAATGGCACGAAACACACAATGCACTAAACACTTCACAGAAAATCACTGTCACTGACACTGCTCAAAGTTGCGAAATTCTTCGAGGAGGGGTGGCGGTTGGTTGACACGGAGGAGTCCATAAGCCGGCTTCCCCACAAAGTTTGCACTTTCACTCGTAATTATCCAGTAAGATCGGTTCACTGCGCCATGTTAGGTTCTGAATAATAAGTTCTATATACAGGAGAGAACACAAACACCTGTATAGTTTTGTAGGTTCGGTTTACTGGATAAGAGTATGTACACAAAGGGGAGCAGCACTCTCCCCGGCTAGGCTCCTGATCAACTGCTATAGACGACGTATGGCAAGTGATACATTAGCAGCTTCCATACGTCGCCAGGCACATTAATTAAGCATGTGGGATATGGTAATAACATTGCCACACGCTGCTAGCTAGGCTGAATAAATAATACATAAATGGAGCACATACATAATATACATACATAATATATAATCCAGCATACATAATATACATACAAGATGGTACAGGTTATTTCTACTGAACATGTATGTTTTAAACCATGGCCTATCCGGGACAATATAAATAATACTAAAGCTACGTAATTATTACCACATTAATCAATACTTACATTATTTCATATTGCTACTGTACAGTACTTGCTTCTTCTTACACACCTCGACCTTCCATCATGTGTGCTTCACAATACAGTATAGCCATAACGACTAGGGTCTTATTACCAGAAGAGGAAGAAAAAGAAGAATGGATGATTTGCATATAAACCCAAATATAGGTCAAATAAATCTGCAAGGCAGGATTAAAAGGCAACAAGTCATCAGAGACCACTTTTGAATATTGTTTATACAGAGAATTACTTTTAGTTGTCCATCCTTTGAACTGGTCAAGGAGGGTCATTTATGTCCGTTAAGGTCTCAGCAGTCCAGAGGTATAGTAATGCCTCTATGTAATACTGTATAGAGCTACACTACAAGGTTTTGGCTGTTTGCAATACCTGTAGTTACATTCATGATATAGAGACAGGAGTTGATTTTTTAATGTGTTATCTATATACTGTATATGTAAAGGTCCATATGGAGTTACTGTATTTATACACAGTTCTTTATTCTATTATGTTCATATGTAATTGGCAATAAGTGTAAAAAACTCACAGTTCAATAGACTTTCAAAATGCATTTACTAAAAATTCATACTTGTCAAAACTGGTGGCATTTGTAATATTTTTAGGAAACAAATATTTTTCTCTGTCAATTTTATTTATTTTGTACATATCACACTTTTGTTAATTCAAACAATACTGTATTTATAATCAGGATTCTGCAACATTGTCAATATGTAAATTAGTATAAAGCGAATTAAAATAAAATAAAAAAGGAAAATTGACTTTACAAAGTCATTAACTGACCTATATATTCAGTCAATTACTACTATACAGATCAAAAAGTTGGTAACCAACTGGGTGGGAATAAATATTAATGCAACATAAAATTAAGTTTCAAATGATACAATACCAAAGAATTTGTTGTTACCAAGACTCACATGAAATTCGACTGAATATCATCGGCAATTTTTATTAAATCAGAACCACATTTATTAAAGCTGTTTCCACCACCAATTCCTTGGTGTGAGCGGACTTTGATCAATACAGTACAGTACTCTGACATTTTCTGTTTTCACAATTTTCTGATGAAATATCCCATTAGTATTTTTGTTTTAATAAATCATGGTACAGTAGTTAGGGAGCAAATCCCAGAAGTTATGTATTATGTACGCAAAGTTTAGTTGGGTATTAAAGAACTAATTTTAATTACTAAATTAAATTTTAGTTCAGTATTAAATACATACGTTTAATCATTAAATTAATCTATATTTAGTTACTGTAGTACGTACAGAAATAAATTTAAATTATAAATTATATTATAGTTAGGTATTAAATACTTAT
Organism: Homarus gammarus; assembly: GCA_958450375.1. Taxonomy (NCBI): domain Eukaryota; kingdom Metazoa; phylum Arthropoda; class Malacostraca; order Decapoda; family Nephropidae; genus Homarus; species Homarus gammarus. The sequence goes on along the minus strand of CAUDMG010002753.1, from coordinate 452,950 downwards.
TTTGAAATAAATTAAATTATAGTTAGGTAGTAAATACAGACTATTAAGTACTAAATTAAATTCTAGTTAGTTACTGAAGTACATACGGAAATAATTTTAATTATTAAATTAAATAATAGTTAGGTATTAAATACTTAATATGAAATATTAATTTAAATTATAGTTAGATAGTAAATACATACAGTCAACCCTCGCTTTACGCGGTCCCACATTCCGCGTTTCCACATTAACGCGGTGCCCTGCCAGAACCTAACGTGCTCACATTACGCGGTGCGTGAACCCCATTACGCGGAGAGTCGCCCCACCCGCCTGCCTGCCTGTGCTCTCGCCTCTCCCTCCTCCTCCCTCCCTCCCTCCTCCCTCCGCCTGGGCAAGCCGCGCGGTAAGGTTGCGCAGTGTGTGTCTTTGTTGCGTTATCACTGCCGTCATATGATGTATCGGACTGTGATTGGCCATGCATCCCTACCCCCCTCTGCTGCTAGCTGTAATTGGCTTAAAGTATTATGACGTGTCCACCCGGGGTAGGGAGGGAGGGAGGGAGGAAAGACGATGCGTGACCTAGCCGCGCCAGTTTCATCCCTCCACGCCAGACGGTGTAAACGTGTATCCATTGTTCTGTAAAATGGCTTCCGCCGGACCACCGCCCCCAGAGAGAAACCTTTCCTTACCTGGGCCCAGCGGCACTAAGCCAAAGAAGACACGACGTTCCTTAAGCTACGAGGTGAAGTACAAGATCATCCAAGAGTTGGAGAAAGGAAAAAGGCAGGTTGATTTGGCGCGCCAGCATGGTGTGAATGAATCTACGATTCGCACAATAAAGAAGGATGCAGCCAAGATAAAGGAGCACATGAAGTTCAGAAAGTCTACAGGTGCTTCTATGATCAAGTATTTTCACAACCAGGTGCTTCTCAAGACAGAAAAATTACTTGTGAGGTACTTGGTGCGTCAGGCGCGACGGAACATGGAGGTCGACACGCGCTCTGTTAAGGAGTACGCACGTGAACTGTACATTGCAGTGGCACGAAAGATGGGAATTACAGAGCCTAAACCCTTTAATGCTTCCTCTGGGTGGTTACAGAGGTTTAAGATCCGGAACAAGATCACCAATATAAACATTGGTGGTGAAGAAGCGAGTGCTGACCGTGCTGTGGCTAGGGAATTTCCTCCGTATTTACGTGAGATTATGGAGGAAGGACAGTACAGTGACGACCAGGTGTTTAACATGGACGAATCTGGTCTTTTCTGGAAAAAGCTACCTTCCAAGTCCTTCGTTGTAAAGAATGCCAGCAAGATTCGGGGCCAGAAGATGCAGAAGGAACGCATCACCGCCCTGTTTACCACCAATGCCTCTGGTACCAGTAAGCTCAAGTTATCGGTGATCCACACAGCACGCAAGCCGCACGCCTACAAAACCATGGACATGACCAAGCTAAATGTCCACTGGCTGACCGCACGTAAGGCGTGGATGTTCTCTACACTGTCCCTCTCCTGGTTTGATGACTGTTTTGTTCCCGATGTAAAGAAATTCTGTGAGCGACAGAATGTGCCATTCAAGATTTTGTTGCTGCTAGACAACGCACCAGGACACTCGCCCCTACTGTTAGATCGTTACCCCAACGTAAAAGCGGTCTTCCTTCCTCCCAACACTACGTCTATATTACAGCCCATGGACCAAGAGTTAATCTGTAATGTAAAAGCTGCATTCTCTACGAAAAAATTAAAACTCCTGAACGACTACACCAACACCAGGGAAGAGTTGCGTAACCTGAGTGACACCACCACAAATAGCAAGAGCGAAGAAGATGAGGATCAACAGTTGGCACAGCAAAAAATACTGTTCAAAAAATTCTGGAGAGTATTTAACATCAAGAAAGCTGTGGACTTCTTGGTGGAGTCATGGGATGAGCTGTCTATTGCTACAATTCGTCACGCATGGAGACATGTGTTGCATGGAATACCAGGTGAGAGGAGGAGTCAATCTGTGACTGGTGAGGTTCAGACTGTTGCAGTAGCAGTGGACCTTGCCAGAGAAGCTGCGCAGACTGTCACAGTTCCAGGCTTCTCCGAGACCACCAACGACGACATCCTGGAGGTGATAATGGAACCTGATGTGACTACCGACGAGATGTTAGATGATGATGACGACGTCAGTGAAGAGGCAGGTGGTGCGTCATCCCAAGAAGAACAACACTTATCCCATAGTAATGTTAGGGGTGCCATCGAGTGTATCGAGAAGGCCAAGCTCCTCCTTTCCGACGACCCTGACGCAAACAGGTATGAAATCTTCACTACCCAGCTGTTGCAGACTATGGAGCCCTACATCAAGGTGTATCACGGCAACATTAACACCAGCCGTCAGCAAAGCATAACAGATTTCTTTGCCCGCAACCCACCACAGCCAGCCCAAGCCAGTGATAGTGACAGTGAAGATGACTTTGAGGGATTTGTCAGGGAAGCCCTGACAACTGTAAGTGACAGTGATGGTGATGCACCTAGTAATGGTGATTCACCTGAGGGCCAGTAGCCTGCCCTATGCCTCGGAGCCAGCCTCCATCCCCATACGCCGACCCATCTCTTCTACTAACGTAAGTGTTCCACCTAACTTTTAGTTTTCCTAACCTAACCTTTATTTTTCCTATGTTAACCTTTATTTTTCCTAACCTAACCTCTTCTATATTACTTGTTTTTTCATACCATCATAAAGTTAAGATAAAATTTTTACTACAACATAGTTGTGTGTCGTCAAAAAGTGGAGTTTGGGGGTCGGCCCGGACTCTATTTCAATTAATCCCATATGTTATGTTATTCACTTTACGCGTTCCTCACTTTCCACGGGACCCTGCGGGTTACATTAACCTCGTAAAGTGAGGGTTGACTGTACTTTTAAGTAAATTAAATTCGAGTTAGTTACTGTAGTACATACGGAAATAAGTTTAATTACTAAATTAAATTATAGTTAGGTTTTAATTACTAAATTTAAAATACTAATTAATTTATAGTTAGGTAGTAAATACTTAATTTTAAGTACTAAATGAAATTGTAGGTAGATATTAAATACATAATCTTAGGTACAATACTAAAATAAATTATAATTAGTGTCGCGATCCCACTACCCTTTATACTTGGGGAGTGAATCCTACCCCAAGTTATTAACAAATAAAGGTACAAATAGGGAACACGGCAAAAATTATCCCCACCAAAAACCTACTCAACTAAATGTACTTGAATAAGTAAGAACAGTTGAAATAAGTGAATCACAAAAGGGAAGATAATTAATTAATTCAATTTATGTTCTAAAGGGAGTAATGATTAGCAAACATGAATTTAAGGGAATAAGTAATTGTATAATAAAATAAGCGTGATGCCGGAAGGGCGAAAATATACTGTTACGAACCCCTCCACCGATTGTCTTCATCTACCTACCCAGCACCACGAGCAACGCCATCTAGGGACGAAACACGAGTATGGCTCGTCTTAGTTACCACTCCCGGGTTTCCCTTCTCCATATCCTGGTTGTTGCGTCACTTCCGCCTCAGTCTACTTTGTCAGCTCCAATTCGAGGAGAGGACACACTTCACTCTGGGAAGCGACCACAGGATCACCTATCCTGGAAACCTACGGCACAGTGACTATTTACCGTCTTCTACCATACTCAGCCTTGCTCGTCAGCCATCTCAGCTCCTCACTTAAGTATTTGTAATCTTGTATTGCCTCTCCCCCCTCCACATTGCTTCACTATTGTTTTATGTTTTATTACTATGTATATACTGTTCGTGTTTAGGTTAAGTTTGGTTAAGGGTAGTGTATAAGCTGAATATTTTGTTAAGGAATTTATGGTACTTTATTATATACAACGAAAACTCGCATCCTTTGTCTACCCTTTTTTTAGTCCGATTGTCTTTGTTTTTTTTTTGTTGTTACCTGTTGGGATCTGGGTAGACGTATAACTATATTCTAAATCCCCAACACGTAACAAATGGCGACCGTGACAGGACACGACCTTAAGTACCATATTCCTTCCTCCCTTGTTACTCAGTGTTAATTACCCCTCCCAGTCACTTCTGTTTACAATTGCTTTACGGTGGTTTAAAGTTTCCTTCATATGTGTGTGCATATATTGGTATTACCGTATAGTAAGAGTGACAGACGTAGGATAATAGGTTCCAAGTGTCATAAGGCTTACCTGTTATTACACGTGGCAGTCGTGTGGTAAGTCTTATCGAGTGTAGGGAAGAATCCGGATCTGTTTAATGCCGTACCCTCACTCCAGAGTAGGCTGTTCCATAGTTACTAGTTTAGAGTGAAGTGATATCTTGGGACGCCCCTCTCTACCAGGACCCCATAATTATAAAGCCTCAATTATTGTTGTTCTCATTATCTCATTCAGGGCTGTTAATCCGGATCTTTATATAAATGCCGTAATACGCCCTACCTCTTTCAAGTATATCAGGGTTGTTAATCCGGATCTTTATATTAATGCCGTAATACGCCCTACCTCTTTCAAGTATATCAGGGTTGTTAATCCGGATCTTTATATTAATGCCGTAATACGCCCTACCTCTTTCAAGTATATCAGGGTTGTTAATCCGGATCTTTATATTAATGCCGTAATACGCCCTACCTCTTTCAAGTCTCTTGTCCTTATCTAAGGATCTTCTCGGAAGAACAATAATCATAAGTGTAATTTCCCTAGGTATAACTTGGTTAGTTTCCGGGACTTTCTGGTTATCCACTGCCGTGATATTTTCTAGGGTTATCCACTTATCTTATCTTATTTTTTGACCATTAGTTAATTTATCCTATTTTTATTAACAATGGCCACCTCAGGTTTTGATCTCCAGGATTTTATTGAAAATCCTTCCGTAGCTAAATTACGTGTTAATATCCTGAAGAAAGAATGGAAAGAAATAGCCAACTATTACAATATCCCATTTTCACAGCAACTGACTAAGGAAATGTTAAAAAATCATGTGATTGAAGTGTTGGTTCAACAAGAAGTTTTAAAAGAATCCGCTGTTGACAGATTAACGCCCATGTCCAAGAAACTTCAACCACTATCCACCACCCCTCCTCACTCAGAAGTTGCCTCAGGTCTGGCTAGCCCTCAAGAAGAAACACAACGAATAGACCCCTTAGAACTAGAACGAGCTAGGTTCGAGTTCCAAATCAAAATGAAAGAACTCGAGTTGGAACAGGCCAAGTTGGAGCAGGAGGCCAAGTTGGACCCTGAGGAAAGGATGGAACAGGCCAAGTTGGACCATGAAGAAAGGATGGAGCAGGCCAAGTTGGAACAGGCCAAGTTGGAGGCCAAGTTGGAGCATGAGGGAAGGTCGGAACAGGCCAAGTTGGTGCAGGCGGTTAAACTGAAAGAACTACAGGTGAGAGAGACAGAAGTCACTTTAACATCGGAGTTTAAATCAAAAGAAGTGGCATTAAGAGAGAAACTCGCTGCTTTTAACCCTGCTACTGCTTCTTCCCTTGTTCCCGGGTTTGATGAATCCGATATGGACGGGTCATTTAGGACTTTTGAGAAAATAGCCGCGAAGAATGAGTGGCCAAAGGACCAGTGGGTGTCAGTGTTAGTTCCTAAATTATATGGTAAGGCTCGTAGAGTTTATAACTGTTTAGACCAGACTGATGACTATGATAACGTAAAAAAGAATATCCTCACCTCTTATGCTATCACGCCAGATGGATACCGGCAGAAGTTTCGTAAACTAACCAAACCATTTTCACACACATTTGTTGAGTTTGCTCAAGAAAAGCTTAGGTTTTTTAAGAAGTGGTTAGAGGCTACAGAGACCTCCACATTTCAGGATTTGTTAAATTTGGTAGTCCTGGAGGAGTGGAAAAGCAAGATACCATTTCACATCTTGAAGCATGTGGAGGAGCGTGGAGAGGTTAATTTAGGGCGTGCTGCTGAGCTGGCTGATGCGTATGCTTTGTTGGTGGAGTCACTGGGCAGTAGAGAACGTGGTACTTCCCGACATGTTAGGTCCTCCTCTGATGATAACCTTGGGAACGTGAGTGGTAGGTCGAAAGGTCCCACACCTACTCCCCCCGATGCAACCAAGCTTACTTGTTCTTACTGTAAAATCCCAGGCCATACGATCCAGACTTGTAAACACCCAAAGTGTCGAATTGCTAAAAGTAGTTCCCTGGATCCCAAATCCAAACCAATAGCAAATGCCAATGTGGAAAGACCCCATCAGGATCTCTTCTCTTCATTCACCTATGAGGGAAAAATTTCAATCATAGAGGGGTCTCGTTCTTTCCCTATTCGTATACTACGTGATACGGGCGCAGCACAATCTATCCTCCTGTTTAACGTCATTCCTGATATATCTACCGCATTTACAAATGAGAGTGTTCTAATTTCAGATCTCTCGTCCCATTCTTCCTATCCTTTAGCTAAAGTGCACCTCCAATGTCCCTTGATTACTGGGGAAGTGCAAATAGCCATAAGGAAAGACCCAATGCCTGTGTGTGGCATTCATTTATTATTGGGTAATGACTTGGTAGGAGATCTAGTGGTTCCTAACATAAAGACAGTCGACTCTCCCTTACCTGTCAACTCCACCACTGACCTTAAAGAAACTATTCCTCATCTTTTCCCATCTTGTGCTGTCACCCGGTCACAGAGTGTGCGGAATGGGCCCTCTTCATCTAAAACCACCTCCAATATCTTCCTACCCACAGAAGATCTGTACAATAAGACGATAAGTAAGGAGGAGCTCATTAAAGCCCAACAATCTGATCCATCTTTGAATAAACTTCATCATGCAGCAGTTGAGGGTAAAGATTTTAACACCCTTCCGTGTTTTTATTATCATGAAGGGGTTTTGATGAGGGCCTATAGGCCCCCTGAGCTTGCCCATCTAGACACGTGGTCTGAAATACATCAAGTGGTAATTCCAGCTTCAGTCAGACCAGCATTAATTGCCCTTGCCCATGATGGTATTTCAGGACATTTGGGAATCCTGAAAACATATAAAAAGCTCCTCCAACACTATTACTGGCCTGGACTTAGGAAGGATGTGTCACAATACCTAAAATCTTGTCATATTTGTCAAATGGTAGGAAAACCAAATGAAAGTATACCAGCAGCTCCCATTAAGCCCATCCCAGTATTTTCTACCCCATTTGAAAAGATTGTTGTGGATTGTGTGGGCCCATTACCAAAGACTAAGAAGGGAAATCAATTCCTGCTCACAGTTATGGATACCAGTACACGTTATCCTGAGGCTTTTCCCCTTAAAAGCATCACTTCAAAAAACGTAATCAAACATCTTTTGCATCTTTTCACTTCAGTGGGCATTCCTAAAGAGATCCAATCTGATCAGGGCACCAATTTTACGAGCAATCTTTTCGAACAGGTGATGAAAGACCTCAGTGTGGACCATTGTACATCTTCGGCTTACCACCCACAATCCCAAGGTTGCTTGGAACGGTTCCATCAAACTTTCAAATCAATGATCAAAAAATACTGTATAGAACACCAAAAGGAATGGGATGAAAGCATAGACTTGTTACTCTTTGCCATCAGGGAATGTCCCCAGGAGTCATTGGGATTCTCCCCGTTCGAGTTACTATATGGGAGACAAATTAGGGGACCCCTTAAAATAGTAAAGGAGCAGTGGTTTGACACTCCATCTATTAAGCCCGCAACAGTTTCCCAATACATTGACACTTTACGGGACAAATTAACTGAAGTCCGAACCATTGCTCAGTCAAACTTAAAAAAAGTCCAAGAGAAAATGGTGAAGTCCCAACCTAAATTAGTTAAAAGATCATTTTCTCCAGGTGACAAAGTGTTACTCTTTCTACCCATTCCAGGCTCTCCCCTTAAAAGCAAGTTTACTGGTCCCTATATAGTTGCTAATAAACTATCTCCTCTCAACTATATAGTCCATACTCCTGATCGCAGAAAAGATTCACAACTTGTTCACATTAATCTCATGAAACTTTACCATTCCAGGCAGTCAGAGGAAGACATCCCCGAGGCTGTAAGCCTACCTGTATTGCATACGGTTTTGTCAGGGCCGGAGACAGATGACATGGACCTATTGGAGAATTTAGACTTCCCCTACCTAAAGAGAACCCTGCTAACAGTCACATACTCAACAATTTGGATGAGTATTTTTCTGTTCTGAATCCATCTCAAGCAAAAGATCTCACTAAGTTATTATCAACATTTCCTAAAGTCACGTCAGACCTCCCAGGGTTTTGCAATATACTTAAACATGATATTAAACTAATCTCGGGTGATGTACAACCCATTAGGCAATCAGCATATCGTCTAAGTCCACAAAAAAAATCGATTATGAAAAAGGAGGTAGATTTTTTGTTAAAGCATAACTTAGCTGAGCCTAGTACCTCCCCCTGGGCTTCACCTTGCCTTCTCATTCCAAAACCCGATGGCACCTTTCGTTTCTGTACAGATTATCGTAAAGTGAACCAGGTCACTGTCTCTGACTCCTACCCTTTACCTTTGATTGAAGATATAATAGACAGCATAGGCTGTGCCCAATTTATCAGTACTATAGACCTGTTGAAAGGATATTATCAAGTAGGACTCACGGATAGGGCAAAAATAATCTCGGCATTTGTAACTCCATTTGGTCTTTTTCAATATTTAGTTATGGCGTTTGGCTTTTCTAATGCTCCGGCCACATTCCAGAGGGCCATAAACTACCTTATTCAAGACCTAGGTGGGACGTTCGCCTACCTGGATGACCTGGTGGTGGTGTCGGACAGCTGGGACGAACATCTGGTGCGTTTGGAGATACTGTTTGCACGACTGCAAGAGACTGGATTCACCATAAACCTGGCTAAATCTGCTTTTGGCCGGGCCTCGGTGACTTACCTGGGACATATCGTTGGGCATGGTATGGTGAGACCCAAGGACGCAAACGTTGAAGCCATCTTGTCCTTCCCCACTCCAAGGACGAGGAAGGAACTCATGCGCTTCCTGGGGATGTGCGGCTACTACCGTCGGTTCTGCAGTAACTTCTCCAGCGTGGCCGGACCCCTCACAGACCTTACCAGTTCTGCGGTCCCTTACATCTGGAACCAGAAGTGCGACCAGTCTTTCCACCGCCTCAAAGCCTTCCTTGCCTCTAAGCCTGTAGTCCACCCCCCTGACTACACCTTGCCCTTCCATCTGCAAATCGACGCTAGTGGTGTCGGAGTGGGGGCTGTGCTCCTACAACCCGACCCAACCACTGATGTCCTTCACCCTGTGGCATATTACTCCGCCAAGTTGAAAAAACATCAGACCAACTACTCGACCATAGAGAAGGAGGCCCTGGCTCTGGTGTTGGCAATAAAGAAGTTTGAATGTTACCTCCAGTCTTGCCCACAAACAACCCTGGTCTTCACCGACCATAACCCACTCACGTTCATCCAAACCAACAAGACCTCCAACCAGCGAATCCTCCGCTGGGCTCTCCTCACCCAGCCCTATAATCTACAAGTCCGGCACATAAAGGGGGTGGAAAACCTGATTGCAGACTCCTTATCCCGAGCTCCAGTGGAAATGTAGCAGCTACTCTCCAGACGCACCAGGTGATCACCTCCTTCGCGCCCGCGCTACGAAGGTCTTTGGAGGGGGGGTGTGTTACGAACCCCTCCACCGATTGTCTTCATCTACCTACCCAGCACCACGAGCAACGCCATCTAGGGACGAAACACGAGTATGGCTCGTCTTAGTTACCACTCCCGGGTTTCCCTTCTCCATATCCTGGTTGTTGCGTCACTTCCGCCTCAGTCTACTTTGTCAGCTCCAATTCGAGGAGAGGACACACTTCACTCTGGGAAGCGACCACAGGATCACCTATCCTGGAAACCTACGGCACAGTGACTATTTACCGTCTTCTACCATACTCAGCCTTGCTCGTCAGCCATCTCAGCTCCTCACTTAAGTATTTGTAATCTTGTATTGCCTCTCCCCCCTCCACATTGCTTCACTATTGTTTTATGTTTTATTACTATGTATATACTGTTCGTGTTTAGGTTAAGTTTGGTTAAGGGTAGTGTATAAGCTGAATATTTTGTTAAGGAATTTATGGTACTTTATTATATACAACGAAAACTCGCATCCTTTGTCTACCCTTTTTTTAGTCCGATTGTCTTTGTTTTTTTTTTGTTGTTACCTGTTGGGATCTGGGTAGACGTATAACTATATTCTAAATCCCCAACACGTAACAATACCGTAAGGAGTTAGACCAAACAAATATTACTTAACATTACTATATTACACAGACATACGAAATACATACATACAACAATCACTACAAAATGATTATCCCTACCAAACAGGAGATACCTTACCACCAGGATCCCTTCCTAGGCCTAACTAAACGTGTCACTAATACCTAATACCCCTAGGGCATTGCAGAGGACTGGACAAGGCACTAGACAAGGGGTCAAGGCTAGAGAACGAATGGACACGTCTACCCTATGCCACGGTTTTTCCCTACTGGGGAAGTGTGCCCACGCCGGGAGGAGAGCGTCTCATATCACGTGATCTAGAACATTTGCTAGATATTTTATATAATTAATTAATACTACTATTGATTTGAACTTAACAGAGTAACACGATGATGCATTTTAATAACATACATAAATATATAATTAACCTAAGTAACTAAGAACAATAATAATATAAGTACAATTAACAATTTATTAATAGCTTGTATGAAATGTAGGCGTGAACATATGCCTCACGCTATGCGAGTTCCCGGGGAATGGGACAACTGGCCGCCGCCATCTGGCCGCAGCCCAGTTTGGTTAGGTTAGGTTGTCAACAAAAAGTTCCATATGGCGGCCAGTCGGCCGCAGCGAGTTTCTCGCGGCCAGTTGGGCTGCGGCCAGCTGCGGCCAGTTGTCCTTGACCCGAGTTCCTGAGCGCCTCAGGCACGTGACATTAGGAACATAATAAAATATAATATGTAAAATAAATTAAAGTTAGGTTGTAACTAATTTAGTATTGTACAAAAAAATTTTATGTAAATTAAAATCATGTATAGTTAGGTAGAAAATCACAATACAGCTGTAGTTATGTAGTTAATTACACCGTTTTTGTTGTTTGTGAACTGATTGCATTATTAACCCTTAAACAGCACAAGGGTGACTGAGATAACACCCAATACAAAAGTAATTTTATACAATACTATACTGTACTGTACAGAATTTTTTCCATCATTTCTAATTTCTTTTGTTCAACTTGAATCATTATTTTGACAAGCTGAATCTGCAAATCTGAATGCCACTTTTGATTATTTGCAAGTAGAATGTTGATCATTGTTTCTTCCAATTGTTTATCTAACAATTGCTGCCGTGTGCTCCAAAATAGTTTATTATTTTCTTTCTCTTCAATGGTTATATTTTTCCTGTTTGGTCGGTCATACCGATTTTTCATCAAATAATGACGTTTTATTTTTATTTTTCTGGGAGGAGGTTGAGGGGTTAGGTTGTAAATTTGGGTCATCGCCTCTGCTGGAGGCACGCTCTGGTACAGGATTTGTGAAGCACAAATCTTGTCCTGGATTTGTAGAAGGCATGCTTTCAGCAAAGTAATTGTGGTCCTCATCAATGAAATTGTTTTATGGGTACACATGCACTTCAGCTGTTTTCCTGATCGCTGAGGTCCATATCCCTCAGCATTGAAACTTGTTGTAATGCGTATCCATGCTTGTTTCTTCAGTGCAACAAGCTTCCCACAAGTACTTTTATTTTTCAATCTTCTCTCCTCTCCAATCAAATAAACTAAGAAATCCCGCTCTCTCTGTGATACGGGACTTGCCCGGGAGACTTTGGAGGAAAACATATCCCTGACGAGAGCTGCTACAATACTAAATTTGGCGCCAACGAAGGTAAACAAACACACACAGGACCCATAATGCATCAGCAAAAAGACCACCACAATGCATCAGCGAAGGAGACAGTATTACCAGACCTAAAAAAATCATCCCACACGAAGTGGAAGAGGTTCGAGCATTTAAAAATGCCGCTTGATGGATCAGTTCCTTTGAAAAGATTCTTCGTTGGAAGTGAAGGTTACTAGTGTGCCCTGAAGAATGCAGTGATGGCTAGGGAAACACTGAGTAACACTGAGTCCGTTTATTGTGGATGAGAGAAATACAAGTGGTGACTCGCGTGTGCCATGCGCGGCTCACACAGTCAGACTGAGGCGCCTTGCCATATGGCAGCCTCGGGGCAATGTTGCCACATAACACGTGCAGTGTTGCCACGTGATAATATATATAAATGCTACTCGGCACTGTAGCTTATGTACAGGGTTGCTACTTGGCACAGTAGCTTATGTACAGGGTGCTACTCGGCACAGTAGCTTATATACATAACCTACATCTCCCTCCCCCCTCACGCTCATAGTCTTTGTCTTGAGCGGACTTCTTAGTCCTAAGTCGCTCCGAGCGTCGAGGTGCACTGTGGGGCGGATCCTCGTGAGGTGTAGGTGACTCGTCCTCGGTCAGGGGGCCAGCAGCAGGGGGTGGGACTGGCCGGAGGAAGCGGCGGTTCCTCCACCAGACACGGCCGCTCGGCATCCTGACCTTGTAGTCCCGCGACCGTCCGACGCCCATCACTATGCCCACCTTGTCCCAACGTGTCGTCGTCGGGTCCTGGACGCGGGCAAGGGCACCAATCTCCAGTGGCTGAAGAGGGCAGGCACGGTCGTCATACCGAGCCTTGGCGTCCTGGGCACGTGAAGCGGCGCGGCGGTCGCAGCTCTCGGCTCTGGTCTGCCACTCCTTCGCAAAGGCCTTGGCGTGTGCAGGAACGCAAGAGCGAAGAGGGTGACCATACAGGATCTGGTCAGGGGAGCGTCCTGTGTGGGTGGGAGTATTACGTAACTCCAGGAGTCCTTTGTCAAACGCCTCACAGTCTATGTTGCCTGAAGGGGCCACCTTGAGGATGAGGTGCTTGACTGTCTTGACTGCAGCCTAAGCATGGCCGTTTGACTGTGGGTAGTGGGGTGTTGACACGATGTGGCGGACTCCCCAACGCTCCAGGAATCCTGTGAAGTCCCGGTTGGTGAACTGTGGCCCACCGTCCGTCCGCAGACGTACGGGGACGCCCAGGTCACGAAAGAGGTGCCGGAAGTGGCGAATGGTGGCCGCGGACGTCGTGTCCGAGCCACAGATTACCACCACAGGCCAGCCGGAGAGTCGGTCGGCGACAACTAGGAAATGTTTCCCAGCTGTGCTGAAGAAATCAGCCGACACGGACTCGAAGGGCCTGGTGGGTTCGTCGTCGCACAAGAGCGGCTCTTGCTGTTGACTGGGCTGCATGATCTGGCACGGCTCACAGGCACGGACCGTATTGACGATATCCACGTCAATGCCGGGCCAGTACACAGCCTGCCTTGCGCGGCGCTTGGTGGCCTCTGCTCCACGATGGCTGTCGTGTAAGCGGGTCAAAACGCGACGACGGAGAGCTGCAGGGACGACCACACGGGCACCGTACAGGACGAGGTCCCCATCTGCGTAGAGGTCCTCACGTATCTTCCAATACGGGCGTAGGGCGTTGTGGAGGTCAAAACGGTCGTGAGAGAACCCAGTCCTCACACTCTCCAAGAGCTGAGTGTAGGAGGGGTCGTCGCGTGCCGCGGTCCGTAGTTCCTCAAGGGCCAGATCGCTGTCGGGTGGCGACACTGAGGCCTGGGTGCTGGCGAGGGACTGTACGGCCTGCAAGGTGACGATGTTGCTGACGGAGAAACCGGCCTCGGTGCTGAGCATCTCGTCTTCAGGTGTAGGGCGGCTGACTGGGGAGCGGGAGAGGGCATCCGGGATGCACAACTCCTTACCTGCGCGCCAAGCCGCGGTGAAGACGAAGGCCAAAATCTTCTCCTTCAGGCGCTGGAGGCGGGGATTCTCGATGGCGTCCAGCGAATAGTGGTTAAGAATGGGGACCAAGGGCCTGTGGTCTGTGATGAGGTCGAAGTGCTGTAGGCCAATCAAGTAGAACTTGCACTTCGATAAGGCCCATACCACTGCCAGCAGCTCCAGCTCGATGGTAGCGTAGCGAGACTCAGCATCGGTGAGGAAGCGAGAGCCACACTGTACGAGCCGGTACTTTCCTCCACCGTGATCCTGGAGAAGGGCGTAACCAACCCCGTACAGGCGCGAGGCGTCTGTCTGGAGGACGGTGGGGAGCGCTGGGTCGAAAGTAGCGAGGATAGGTGGACTTGACAGGGCCTCCTTCACCTTATGAAAGGCGAGGTCGTGGTCAGGGGTCCACGTGAACGTCCTCTTGGGGCTCATCAGGGGGCGGAGAGGCCCGGCAGCGGCGGAGACGTCAGGGGAAAATTCTGCCAGCTGGTTCACCAGGCCCATGAAAGACCTGAGATCCGTAAGGTTGGCAGGTTTCGCAAAGTCCGCTATGGCGCGAACTTTCTCCGGGTCCACAGCAATGCCATCCCTTGAGAGTCGGTAGCCGCAGAAAGACACTGCAGGTGCGGCCAAGACGAACTTCTCGGCATTCAGAGATGATGCCGTGCGTCCTACACCTGGTCAGTACCTCGTCGATGCGGCGAAGATGCGTCAGGTAGTCCTCATCGTAAAGGAGGACGTCGTCCACTACCTTCACGCAGTTGGTCACGCCTTGAAGTGCCATGTCACCACAGAGACAGAAGGCGTCCCCCGTAGCAGCGAATCCCATAGGGCCACGGCAGTAGCGAAAGCGTCCGTAAGGCGTGATGAAAGTGGTCAGTGGCTGATCCTCCTTCTTCAGTGGGATCTGCCAGTAACCACAGAGGGCGTCCATCGTCGAGAAGTGCCGTACCTTCGGATCCACACTCCGTATAGCTGCAAAAGGTGTGGGTGAAGGGTGGGCGGGACGGGACACCTGGCTGTTAAGCTTAGACAAGTCGGTAGTAATCCGCACTCCACCGTTAGTCTTAGCCACAGCGACTAGAGGGTGGCACCAAGGGGATGGGTCGTCACCAACGGGTACGATGACACCCTGGGCCACCATGGAATCCGGTTCCTTCTTGACTGAATCCTTGAAGGCGAGAGGAATCAACCGGGGAGTGTGTATGGCAAACGGCAGTGCATCTTCCCGCAGGTGTATCCTCATAGGCGGACCCGCCATAGCCTTCAGTGGCGCGGTCCGTAGGGCCTCCTTCGTCACCAGCACATCCGAGTACTCCTTCAGGAAGTAGGCCCTTGCGGCTGAAGGAGACGTCTCGCTGTGAAGAGGAAGCAGCCGTGACTTGGGTGGAGGCTGGGAGGGAGTGGACGCAGGTTCTGGGCAGCTCTGTGTGGCAGCGCCAGGCGCGTCGCTCGTCGACTCACGCACCCTGCTGGCAGTGTAACGAGCAGCTGGGATCTGCTCGGGAAAGTCTCTGGGCACCACGCCTAACTCCTTGCAGTGCGCCCAGGACAACAAGGGTGTAGCGAGAGTAGGCTGCACGTCGATCCATCCGTGACACGACCTGTCGCCGTAGGTGATCTCTGCTTGAAAGGAGCCCACAGCGTCCGGCATCTGGGAACCGTCCGCATTGTAGTACTGCAGCTGCAGCGGTGGTCCCAGGCTGCGTTTGGTGAGGCCCAGTTTCTGGAGGTGCTTCAACCCAATCACCTTAGTATCGGCGCCGGTGTCCGGTATCACCTCGATGTGACCCAACACATCACCGTGTGTGACGGCGACGCGGATAGTAGGGGAAGGGGTAGCCCTCGGGCGTGTGGTCGATTCCACCCTCCTGATGTGACTCCGCTGCTGCTTGGGGCTGCGTGGGCCATCTGGAGGGGGCTGTGTGCGAACCACCCCGAGGGAAGTGCGCTGCTGTCCTCCTCGTGTCGGGCTTTTGGGCTTGGGTTGGCAGCAGCACTTGTCGTAGTGTCCATAGCGACTGCAGGCCTGACACTTGTGGCCTCGTGCAGGGCACCTGTCTGTGTTAGACCAGTGGCCCTTACGGTCACATCCACGACACAGTGCATCGGCGGCCGGGCAAGTCTTGGGGCTGTGCTGCTTTCCACAGCTGCCACAGGAAGCACTAGGCGGAGGCGTGGAAGAACGTGTGGCAGCCTTCGCGTTGTTCGCCGCCTTCTTATCCTTCTTGTATTGTGAGATAGCTCTCACAGCAGGTGGGGCCCGTAAGGCAGAGGTGGCGGACTTGGTGGCCTCGTATGACCGACATTCAGTCACTACCACCTGGAGTGTGGAGGAAGCGTCCAGGGGGATGAGTCGCTGCATCAACTCTTCGTGCCTGACACCTGTCAAGATCCCGTGCTTGATCCAGGCTTCCTCACATTCCCGGCTGTGCGCCTTGCAGACGTCGATCTCCTCAGACAAACTCTTCAAACGTACAAAAAAGTCGTCAAAGGATTCGTTCTCCGCCTGCTTGTAGCTGGTAAAGGCACGGTGATGCAAAGCCTCGTTGTTCCGACCCTTAACATGCTCCTGTAAAAGGTCGAGCACATCCGTCACTGAAGAGGTAGAATCGGGAGGCACTCGCAACGTGTGCTCCAAAATTCTCTGGGTCTCCAGCGACAAACACATCCGCAGTTGGATGAGCTGTTTGTTTGGAGGCATGCTGTCCAGGTCCACCATCGTGGAGTAATCTGTCCAACGCCGCCTCCACTCACGAAAAAGCTGAAACGTGACGTCTGGTGAGAGGGCGGGTGGGGGTTGAACAGATGCCTTGGGAGCTGTTGGGTAGCAAGAGTACCTGGAGGACGCTGGTGTGGTGGAGGAGGGAGTGTACTGGCGCCTTGAAGCGCGCTACCTGCAAGTGAGGGAGGGTGGGTTAGCGCCAGGGTCGCCAATAGCGCCTCAAAACGCAACTTTTCCTCCTCTCTTCGTGTCTCCTCCCTCTGAAGTTCTCTCTCTCTGCTTCTCTCGTCCCGGTCGTCCATCCACTTCAGAATTGTGGCGATGTCCGTCACTGGAGGTGGAGGATGAGAGTCTGCGCCCGGTGGAGGGGAAGGTGGTGGGGAGTCGTGTCTCCCATCTTGACGTCCCTTCTTACCTCCCATCTTTGTGTGTGCGTGGACTGCACTGTTTAATATATATAAAGTGGCGCCTCAACAGCTCGAACCACATATATATGACATAAACAGCGCAAAATCACGCATATGGTCCAGGTCCACTGTTCTGTCCGTGAGTGAGTGAGTGCGTGCGTGCGTGCGTGTGTGTGTCTGAGAGAGCGGAGGGAGCGTGGACAGCTGCGTGGTCCGGCAAGACGGTCAGTGTCCCCCGGATGTCGCACGAGAAGGGTGTGCGCCTGCGTGCTCCGTGGGTACCACAAAAAAACAGGCCAATGCTCAACTCAGCTCTAGACACACACTAATACACTGACACTAACACTGCCACCGTCACTAAAACGCACTGTGACGGAGCAACACTGCACATCGCGGCGAAACACAGCGCAACACAACACAACACACTGAGTCGACGCGCATCACCGGCAGATGTAACTGTCGGCATTGTTCACACACTTTGTAAATCCACAGATCCTAGACACTGCGCCATGAAGGTTACTAGTGTGCCCTGAAGAATGCAGTGATGGCTAGGGAAACACTGAGTAACACTGAGTCCGTTTATTGTGGATGAGAGAAATACAAGTGGTGACTCGCGTGTGCCATGCGCGGCTCACACAGTCAGACTGAGGCGCCTTGCAATATGGCAGCCTCGGGGCAATGTTGCCACATAACACGTGCAGTGTTGCCATGTGATAATATATATAAATGCTACTCGGCACTGTAGCTTATGTACAGGGTTGCTACTTGGCACAGTAGCTTATGTACAGGGTTGCTACTCGGCACAGTAGCTTATATACATAACCTACAGGAAGGGGTAGATGTTGTTTAATAATATGGCCGTAAAACCCCAACATCACCAGGAAGTCTGTTGACATGCAAATACTGTAGGGTGATGTCTGATGTATATTGTGCAGGTCTGGGCTATACAGCGTTCAGGACGATGCATAAGCATGAAGGCTGTTGCTAGTATTGCCTGGACTGCAATTCAAAGTAAACGAGGTGATTGCAAACCAAAGAGGAATGAGTTTCGTAGGGATGGAAATAGATGAAGCTGGATCCTTGCTGATTGCCAAACTAGAACAAGTTGGGAAAGAGATCCTTGCTAAGACTGAGGAAGTAGCCAATAGAATGGAGGTGGTTGTTAAGAGGAGTTATGCTGAGGTCTTAGCAGGGCCACGGGAGATGGCGGAGAATATGCAGGATCAGAACAGGTTCTACAGCAGCTAGGGACTCTGAAGAAGTGTGTCGAAGAGATGGCAACTAGCAGACCTACTGTTAGGGGAGAAGAGGAACAACGGGAACATTTCCAGCACAGGAATTACATATTACGATAAGTTGCAGATTGATAATATTTGTGCAAAGGCCCTGAATATGTCGGCCCCCCCCCCCCCCTTAAAGATGTGAGGAGGCTGGGACAAAATCAGGACAAGCCTGGCCCCCTCAGGATCATACTAGTGAATGAGGATAAGAAATGGGAAGTTATTCGGCAGGCAAAAGACTCAGCAAGGAGTGATGCATTCTGGAATATATTCATTCACCTAGATCGCACAGTAATGCAGAGGGAACACGGGTGTACATGGGTTATATCCAGGGGGAGGATAGTGGAAGCAAGAATGTCAGCACAGAGCCAGGGGACGGAGGGACACCCCCACCCAGGTGGAAACAGATGTCATGTAAACAATAACATCTCTGACCACACCCCGTAAAATACAATGTATTTAGCAAATGCTGCAGCTGCTGAGACTGGAGGAGGGCCAGAGTCACTACCAAGAGCAGACACATTACCGAGAACAAATTCTGGCTTGAATGTCATGTACACTAATACTGACACGTTCCTTGATAAGAGAGAGGAGTTTGAAAAACTACTGAAGGTACACCAACCCGGTATTGTAGGAGTTGTAGAACTGTTGTACATGAATAGGAGAATCGACCCGGAGGAATGTGAGTTCAGTATTGACGGATATGACTCATTTACGAACCTTTCTCAAGCATCTTGCAAGAGGGGTGTGGTTATCTATGCGAGGCAAGACCTTAGAGCCAGCCAGGCGAGGGTACAGGGAGAGGATGTTTTTGAAGAGTCCAAGTGGTGTAAAATTAAATTAAAGAGAGGGACTTACTTATTGTCGGGTGTATCTACAGGTCCCAGAACTGTGGATCACTAAATCAAAGGAACTTAAGAGCCTTAATAGACAATGCAGCGATGCTCAACCCTAGCCACCTCTTTATCATGGGGGACTTTAACTATGGCAACATCGACTGGAGAAACGAGTTCACCCCAAATGACTTGAATAACCCTGCTACTCTTTTTGTAGAAACTCTGAGAGATAATTTTCTGTTCCAACATGTTAGACCCCCGACACATTACAGAGGAGAACAAACACCCAAGCCACTAGGCCTCATCATAAAAAACGAGGAGGGTATGGTGGCCAAACTGGAACATCTTGCCCCAGTCGGCAGCATTCACCATATAGTGTTGTCATTCAAATTTAACTATTACTTGGTTCACGAGGCCAAAGTTCATATATTACAGTGCCTTCGGGAATACAAGGAGACCCCTACACAGGAACCATGCGGCGGTTGACAAAGTTAAGATGAAAACCCAGAAATTCAAGGCTTGGGTTAGGTCAAACAATGAGCAGGACAGGAGGATATATTCCAGATCAAGGAATCAAGCAAAGGCAGAGTGTACAAGAGCTGAAAAGGAGTTCAGAGACTGATTGCAAGCAAGGTCAAGTCAAACCCAAAGACGTTTTACTGCTACACAAAGTCGAAATTAAAAACACGAATAGGAGTATCTGACCTGAGGCTTGAAGATGGTAGTCATGCACAATCCTGCGTTTGAGGACAGACGGTTCAACGCAGCCCTGACCCACATTGTGTTCTCAGAAGAGGTTATAAGAAATAAACTGTCAAAGCTAAAGGTTCATAAGAGTCCCGGCTCTGACATGGTGCATCCCAGAGTGCTAAGAGAGTTGTGCAACGAGCTAGCCGAGCCCCTGAAGATCCTGTTTTGTAAATGCCTGGACGAACAAAAGAGCCTCAGTGATTGGAAAGTGGTTTATGTGAGTCCTGCTTTCAAGAAGGGCGATCGACAATCCACGAATAACTCTAGACCGGTGAGCCTAACAAGCATAATATATAAAATGCTTCAGAGCATTATAAGAGATGCCATGATGGAACATCTACTATCAAACAACCTTGTAAAGGATTGCCAACACGGTTTTATGCCAGGGCGCTCCTGCTTAACACAATTATGCAAGGTACTGTATGTGTGGACCCGAATTCTGGAACAGGGCGGTAATATAGACAATATATTTTGACAAGGCTTTCAACAACATACTCCATGAATGGCTAAAAATTAACCTGGAAAGGTACGGGATTTGGGGAATTGTCCTAGCGTTGATCGGAGACTTTCTCTACGATCGCAAGCAGTGTGTGGTAATTAATGGCACGAAATCATCATGTGTTTGTTTGTTTCATTAATGACGAGCCAGAAGTTGTACACTCATCCATACAAATGTTTGCAAATGATGCCAAGTTATTTAGGGAAATTAAGGACCAAGCAGACTGTGAAGAGCTGCAGAAAGATTTCTTTGAGCTTCAAGAATGGTCGAAGAAATGGCTGCTAAGATTCAATTTCATGAAGTGTAAGAGGATGCACCTGGGGCGTACCAACGGTAAGGAGGCGTATCATTTGTCGCAATGGGACAAAGAAACTGTATTAATTGAGACTGAATGCAAAAAGGACCTAGGTGTGTGTGTTGACAATGAAATGCAATTCTTTGGCCATTGTGAGAAGAAGGTGAACCAAGCAACTAAATTATTGGGAGTACTGTCACCCCGTCTGGTCCCCGAGATATGCTGTACTAGGGACGACTGTCAGTTAACTGAAAATGTCCAGAGGAGGGCCACCAGGCTGGTGCCTGCACTACGGCACCTCAGCTACCCTGAGAGATTGGAGCGCCTGAACTTGTCTAGCTTATACTACAGACAGGCAAGGGGCGACCTAATTGAGGTGTAAAAGCATCTCAAGGGGCACTACTGAGTCGAGTGTCCTTACTTGGAGCTGGCGGACGCTCGCCCCACAAGGGTCACAGCTCAAGATTGAAAAAGCCGCAAATCCAGAAAACTGTGAGGACAAACTTTTTTAGAGTGAGAGTTGTGAACGCTTGGAACAATCTACCAGAAAGTGGTGTGACGGCATCGAGTGTGAGCTCTTTCAAGACCAGACTTGACCAGCACTGGAGCAGGTTCAGGTACATTCAGGAGCAGGTGCATGCCCAGTAACTGCCAACAGTGCGTAACAGAGAGTCAGTACATGACTAGTACTTGCCAACAGTGCATGACAGAGACGTGACAGATCGCCCAATCGGCTAACAAGCCGATCAGTTGTGAAGAGGCTAAAAGTAGATTTAAATAATTTGTAATTTCTGGAAAATTCCAAGAAACTTTTCCCAGTACAGTACCTGGAAAAATTCTAGGATGTGAGATTTTTCCGGGTCTGAGAGATTCGCCTCATTACCCATAAAAGTGTCGTCTCTGGAAGAGATTTGCACCAAATATTCCACCTAATAGGGAGATCACTGTCCCTGCATCTACATCCCCTGACCAGCCAAGCTGTGTTTTGTCTTGTTTTCAACTTGTATTTTCAGGCAGATATACGTAATATTTTTCTTTTTTTACTGTTAGATGCACACACAATCATTCATACAGAATGGCAAACAAATAAAAGAAATGATTATCATAAAGTAAAAAAAAATTAGAGAATAAACATTTGTTACATCCACAATAATTAGTGGAGGGGAAGGGGGGAAGGATGGTGGGTGGTGTGGGGTATTGGTGGTGATATTGGGTGGTGGTGGTGGTGGCAGTGTGGTGGTGTAAGCTGCATTATTATTATTTTTCAACTTGTATTTTTGGGTAGATACTGTATACAATGATATCTGTGTTAGCCAGAACTATTGGTGCAGATCATTTCCAGGAATGAGAGATTTCCAGGTAACGAGACAACTCTCTCAAAGCTAGAAAAAAAATCCCTCATCCCCACAATTTGACAGGTAATGAAAAAATATTCTCAGAATTTCCGGAAATACCCCTGATTTTCATCTCTCAAACCCTTAATAAAAAATCTCCATCCACGGAATTTTCCGGGTACTGGAAAAATTTTCTCGGAATTGTCCCAAAAATGTGCCCCTTGGAAATATCATTCCTAAAACCAGAATTTTCAGGAAATTTGCGACTTTGGGAACGATTTCCCGGGAAAATTTCAATTCCGGCCATCGGAGAGTTCCGGGCTTGAGGGATTCTGGCCACCGTAGATATTACTTCATAAGTTTGTTCAACTTTTTTTTATTGTGTTACACATAATAGTTCATACAAAATGTGACAAAAAATAAATAATAATATTATAAGATTAAAAACATTAAGGGAATAAACATTTGTTAAGTGTATGTAGTTAGTGCATGTATTGTGGTAGGAGGGAGTAGTGTTGAAGATTTGTGTAAGTAGTTAGTGCATGGATCGTGGTAGGAGGGAGTAGTGTTGAAGATCTGTGTAAGTAGTTAGTGCATGGATTGTGGTCGGAGGGAGTAGTGTTGAAGATCTGTGTAAGTAGTTAGTGCATGGATTGTGGTAGGAGGGAGTAGTGTTGAAGATCTGTGTAAATAGTTAGTGCATGGATTGTGGTCGGAGGGAGTAGTGTTGAAGATTTGTGTAAGTAGTTAGTGCATGGATTGTGGTAGGAGGGAGTAGTGTTGAAGATCTGTGTAAGTAGTTAGTGCATGGGTTGTGGTAGGAGGGAGTAGTGTTGAAGATCTGTGACTCCAGGCTCCCGAATGTAGTGAAACTATTACCAGTATTTTTTCTTTTATTTATAAGTATATTTGTTATTTATTCCTCACGTTTATTTGCATGGGTAAACCTCGAAAAAAGATGGGGTTTGGTTCCCCGTCATTAACTGAAATATCATAGATGGGCAAATTATAACATGGGGTTCAATGGGATATGTTCACAGCCAGTCCCCAAACACACATGTATCACTCTCAAAAAAAATTCCTACACTTATAAAATCAATAGAAAACAATTAAACAACTCGCCACATCCTGAAGATTGAGCCCGGTCATCGTCACATGTCCCCTTTGAGGCTAAGGGAACTCTTGTAGGAGGAGTGGAAACATCACTGTGACACCTGCATAACCTCTCGGGACTCTGGAGAGGCTGGAAACAGAGCCAGAGTCGTAGAAGAGGCATCTACTGTGAAGGCTGGAGGTGGAGGCTTTGACCTGGCTTTAAAGAAGGTGAAGTTACTGGAGAGGTGCCAGAAGTCAGGGGTTGTGGCACTGACTGTGGCGGCAGGTGATTGATGTCTGGTGCACCTCCTCCTTTTTAAGGCACAGCTCCAGTGCCTTAAAACAGTGCCCTCACAGACGAACTCCAGTTGAAGTTGGGCTCATTTTCAGCAAGGAGCTCCAATGGTGAGTCTACACGGTTAAGTGCAGTGCTCAGCACCTACAGAGTCAGGGTCATGGGTGCATGGTTGTCCTCCTCACCCGTTGACTTCTTCATTCTCTGCTGCTGTTCCAGGAGCAGCAGGTCCTCTGTGCTGAGCTCCTCAGAGTGGCTCTCCAAGACCTCAGCCACATTCCTTTTTTCAACCTCCTGAAAGCCGGCATCCTGGTGATAT
Organism: Homarus gammarus; assembly: GCA_958450375.1. NCBI lineage: Eukaryota > Metazoa > Arthropoda > Malacostraca > Decapoda > Nephropidae > Homarus > Homarus gammarus. The sequence goes on along the minus strand of CAUDMG010002753.1, from coordinate 429,262 downwards.
TGCAGTGTATGGCTACAACATCTGTAAACCCACTATGGTCGTGCACTTGGACCACACTTTCTTTCACACTGCATTCAGGTAGTAGGCAGCTACCAAACAGGGAGGTACTACCGTCTGGGAAGATATTGGAAGCATAATGTATTGCCTAATGGTAGACCCTGCTGCCATATGGCATCACAAAATTTGTGACCAAGTCCCAGGTTGCTCATCTGACTTTCTGCCTAATTTACACACAGTTGCAGGGTCTCAATTGTTTCTCTTACTTTGACAACACAACATACATATATCGTTTCTCCTAATTGATTTTTTATGGTCCTTTATTATTATTATTATTATCATCATTATTATTATTATATATTTTTATTTAATATTTTTATAATTTTAATAATTTTTATTAATTTTATTATATCTTCTCCCCCCAGGCCCTAGTGGGATAATCCGGATAAAAAAAAGGCAACTTTGTTTGACCTCTTTCCTGAACTTGTCAATGTTGTGTATGGCTTGCTTGATGTTGTAGCTACGCCAAAATTCTTTGATGGTCGGCTTTCCCTCTCCATCTGTCGCCTCAAACAGCTGCTTCATCAACCTCTTCAAGTAGTAGGCCTTGAAGGTTGCAATGATGTCCTGATCCATCGGCTGGGTGAGTAAGGTGGTGTATGGGAGCAGAAACATCACATTGATGTTGTCAGGCCACTCACCCATCGTAGGCGGGTGCAAAGGCACATTGCCAAGGATCAAGAGAAACTTGTTTGCGATGTTCTGCTTCTCGGCATATTCCTTGAGGTGTTTGGAAAGGTAGCCAACAACATAATTGTGGCACAACACCGTCATTACCCAGGCCTTCTTGTTGGAGCACCAGTTGACTGGGGAGTGCTCCTTAAGAGCTCTGAGCTTCACCAGCATCACAGTCAACTTCAGGTCCCCCTCAGCATTGCCTGGTGCAGTCTTTGCCTCCTTGGCCAGGAAAGTCCCTGGTGGCATCTTCCAAAACAGGCCTGTCTCGTCAAAGTTCAGGACCTGCTTGGTGGTGTATCCTCCTTCCTCCACCTGAGCCTTCAGGAGTGCCAGGAAGGCGTTAGCACTCACGACATCAGCAATGGCTTCCCCACCAGTCGGACGAAGGTTGTGGAGATTGGCGTGCCTCTTGAAGCGCTGAAACCACCCAATACTAGCCTAGAAAGGGGCATCTCCTCCACCGCTCTCTGCCTTCAGTGTGACCCAGATGTTGCTGGCCTTTGCCATGATCATCACTGTAGAGAGTGGCAAGAGGTGTTGAGTCTGGTCTTGAATTCAATACTAATCTAGAAGCAGAAACTTCCTGTGCCTTTTTAATGATGGTAGACACCGTTGACTGGACCAGGTCAAGTGCTCTAACAATAGAGCTCGCTCCTTCACCCATCTCATGCCATTTCACAATATCAAGCTTCACCTCCAGAGAGATAGTTTTCCTGGGTGCTTTGGCCTTCCCTGATGCAGGAGCCTCAGCAACACACTTGCTAGCCATTTTTATTATTACAGGTTACTTATACAGTGCGGCTGTACAGTACACAACTCACTTCACATTCAGAAAAAACAGAGCAAAGATATTACAGGTACTGTAATGTGCAGTATTAACCTGTAGTGTACTAAACTGTAAGAAAAAATCAGGGATGACAACATAGACTCAATGATATTGGCCAACACAGACCACATGTTCATAAAAACAGAAGCGAAGTACTTTACAGTCACAAAACAACAGAAAATATCCCTTCACCAAAACACAGTTAAATCTACGTGTTACTGCTGTCGCCTCACTATAAGAAAAAAACCACCGATGATAATTACAATCTACATACAGCCAACGACGCTTACCGATAATCGTGGAGCGATGCAATAGCGGAGTTGCAATCGACAAAGAACCAAGCGCAGGTTGGCCGTGTGGTGGTGTTCGAGCAGATATTGCCGTGGCTGACAAGTGCAGTAGTAGATGCATGATGCATAGATAGAGTTAAATGTTGTTTCCTTATAAAATGTCACCAACTTGAAGTACAAAAATATAATTTGCATTGCTGGAATCTTGCAAGACAGCGATTTCTTTTCAATATATACAACCCATAGTTTGCACTAGATATAAAAAAAAACTCCAAGCAATGGATATTGATATATATTAATTGATGGATATTGTTAAAACGATTTTTTTTATTGTATATAGCAAGATGGTCTTAATTCATGACCATCGTTACAGTGGAATAACGCTGAACAAGACATTGTTTATCGAGGTTTACCTGTGTACATGCAACCCTGGCTCCTAATAGCCTCAGATAATGAGGAGTGTACTACTGTAATAGTTTAGGTTTGACATTGCCCGTGAAAGCCTTTTGATTTTCAGAGTGGTAAACAAGCAAGGGCTTTAAATTCATACCTACAGCAGCATTTCCTACCAACCGAAGCATTAGAAGATCCCTTGAAGCCTGATGCTGACTTTTCCTCACTTTAAATTATTGTCATGGCATGCATGCTCTTCCAAAACAGACCGGTTTCATCGGCATTTTACACATGTTCTGGTGTGTAGCCATTTACTGTACTTCAATAATTTCCCTCATTTCTACTGGATATTTCCTTGTAGCCTCAATATCAGCACTGGCTGATATTATGCAAATTCAGGCATTCCTTAAACCTTTCAAACCAGCCTTGTTCCTTCACTAAACCTTCATACAAACTTTTTGTTTTTTCTGAATGACCAGAGTGTTTATCGGCACATTTCGTTTGGTTTAATCCACATACTAAGGAGGCATTCAATATTAAGCATCACATCACTTCAATGAAAATGCAATGTATAAAAGTACGTACCCGGTAGTAGCTTTTGCAGTAGACTTAATTTTGTCTCCATTATCATGGATTGTGCCCTCTGTTGAGGTAGTAAGGCCCAATGTTTGGCAATGTAACAGTTTTTCTCCCTCATCCTTAACACATCCAGTTTTATGTCTAATGTAATAACTGTACATGATCTTTTACCACCACTGCTTGCACTTGATGGCCTTTTTTTTACTCATCTTGAATAAGAATACACAGTAATACAGTCCTGAGCACAGAGGCAAAACTGAACACAAGCTGAGGAATAAATTCAAACCGACCAAAACCTTTGTTGTTATTGTTGTTGTTGGTTCACAACTGTCTTGTAGCTACCACCTTGAATTCTCATGAAATAAGTTTTTACAATTTGGAGAAAAACTGTGGTTAAAAAAGAAAGAAAAAAAAGAAAAAATTTTCAAAATTCCATAAGGACGATTTTTTTTATCATACTGTTAATATAAAAATTACGTAAGTGTGAATTTCTGTAACCCGGGCATTCCTCTACAGGTATGCCCCAAAAACAGACACTCCAATAACTGCCGCTTTACATAACCGATGATTACATGAAAGGGAACTACCCCACAGGTTTCATTGATACCCTCGGGAACTACAATCGGAGAGGAGCGGCAGAGCCGTTTTGAATTTGTTGGGGGGCGGCGTGGTGCAAATTCTTCCCGTGAGACATCTCTGTGCGCTGCCTCTGACTCATCCCCACCATCTGTGCTCTTGTTTATACTTACCACGTGTTTCTGACTGAGTTTTTTGGTTATTTCCGACTTTGTATATTATGGAATCGTGCCTTAACACCCCAGTAATAGTTGTGCTGGGCAGCTCTATGTGATAAGGTGTAATAAGGCGTGATAAGAGTGGTGATGGACCAGCAAACATTAGTAGAGACTTGAACTTGCCACCTAAGACCATTTCTACCATCTTCAACACAGGTAAATAAGAGTCTCAATTTATGCTTTACATTGTTTATTTCTTTAAGACTTATTAATCCCTCTTTATATGTGTACTCTATTTTCTTGCTTGGCAGTGTGCACAACAAAGATATATCAAAGTAGATGGGTGTTTTTGGAGGGTGGCCGGTCCTTAAACCCCTGAATTTGTTATGTTTGTATGGGATTAATTGCTTCAATATCCATTGGTTCACCAATGAATTTTCCCTGTCCCCATATGCATTAGTTGTCAGGTTACACCTATATTTTTACTCAAGATTGCAAGTTGAAAAATAACAACGCTGCACAGTGCACACAGCCTGACTGAGATCCTGACACTGAGCCCCCCACCTGCTCCCACGAGCCACACTAACTTATTATAATCTTATAATCTTATTATAATCATTTTTTTTTCACATTCTGTTTGAAATATTGTGTGTGCATGTAACGGTGAAAAAAAATTACATGTGTCCTGTGATAAGTTCCGCACACATGAGAAATGTTTATTACCTTCATGTTTTTGACCTTATGATGTTTTTTTTTTTCACATTCTGTATGTAGGATTTTGTGTGCATGTAACTGAATGAAAAAAAAGATGTGAGGAAAGTTATGTTTATAATCCAGAAATTGCGAGTTGACAATTAAGCATAACGTAACTCCTACCTCAACCTGGTAGGGAGAGCACTAGGTGGTTGTGGCCGCCCTTACTGGGTCCTCCGAGCGTGCAATTTGAATTTTTACCGGGACCCAAATTCTTATAAGTGGGGAAAGCTTTTTTTTAACACGAAATGATGGTGTCAATTTAGGAAATTCGTACTGTACAGTATAAAAAAAAAATTGTACCTCGAATGACATATCTCAAGGGATACTTCTATATTGAAAATTTTGTGGAGAATGTTGTCTGGATGGGAATGCATCCCCCCCTATATACATTAATTCTTCTGGGTAAAATTACCCCGATATTCACCAATGGGTAATTTGGTATAACGGGGGTATTATTCCTACTGTGGTAGAGTTTGGTGAGACAGTGTGCATCTTTTAGGTTTACTGTAACAGTATTATTATTATGTTATTCACAGTGATCAATTTCATTCCAAGAGGTCCACTCATTGTTCTCCATTCTGGGTCTTAATCATGCCTGTGTCACAACCACTGGCAGGATCATTGGTATTGAAGGAGGTCAGTTATACGCCGGTCCGACTAATTACCCAAATGTACCCAAATGTAGCCGCAATGAAGTCAAATAATGGTCCTACATGAATAAATCGGACTGCCAATCACTTCTCGACTGGTATTTGGTGTCACAAAGTCACAAAAAATTGGAAAACTTACTTTAATCTGAGTTAATAGATCGCGTGCATGTACCGAGGAGCGAGTAATTACCCAAATGTACCCAAATGTAGCCGCAATGCAGTCAAATGATGGTCGTACAAGCGTAAATCGGGCTGTGAATCACTTCTCGATTATTTTTTGGTGTCAAAAAGTCACAAAAAATTGGTAAACTAAGTTTAATCTGAGTTGTGTTGTGTTAGGTTAGGTTAGGTTAGGTTAGGTACATGCACTTGATTTATTAACTCAGATTAAATTAAGTTTACCAATTTTTTGTGACTTCGTGACACCAAATACTAGTCGAGGTTAGGTTAGGTTAGGTTAGGTTAGGTACGTGCACTCGATCTATTAACTCAGATTAAATTAAGTTTACCAATTTTTTGTGACTTCGTGACACCAAATACCAGTCGAGAAGTGATTGGCAGTCCGATTTATTCATGTAGGACCATTATTTGACTTCATTGCTGCTACATTTGGGTACATTTGGGTACATTTGGGTAATTAGTCGGACCCCAGTTACACAGTTTATCTCTCAATAACCCTTAATTAATGTTTATATATTACAGTTAAGTTTACAATGATTTGTTCATTAATGAGAAGCTTGGTGCTACTGTGCAGTATATTTTAAACTGTAAATCTTCACAATAGGAGCTTTATCTTTCCATTAACATTTGTTAAATACAGAATGTCTCTTATATTAAAATATGCCATCATTTGGTTAAAACAGTAATAACCTTCAGTCACATGTACAATATCCTTTACATATTTTGGATGAAGTTCATTGTTAATACCAATGGGGCTTTGTGTTTCATATTATTGTCTCACCCAAGTTGTTGCTCACTCTGTCTTTATGATAGTATCCCTTTTTATGTATTACAGTATTACCCAGCTTTACGCGTTTCCACGTTTACGCGATACCCTGCCAGACCCGGGATGCTCACTTTGCGTGGTGTGTGAACTCTTTTACATTGAGAGCGGCTGGCGGTCATCTCACGCCGCTCCATTTTTTTATTCAAACTTCCCGCCATCTCCCGCCATGTTGAGTAAGCGGCGCGAGTAGGTTGCGCAGTGTATGTCTTTGTTGCGTTATCGGTGACGTCATATGACGCATCGGATTGTGATTGGGCCAAGCATCCTTACCTCCCTCCCCCGCTAGCTGTGATTGGTTTAACGTAATATGACGTGCCCCACCGAGGGAGCGTTCAAGCCCCTTGACCTACCTGCGTCAGTTACACCTTTCCCGGCTACACCTTGTATATTGGTATCTATTGTTCCATAAGAATGGCTTCCACCAGACCACCACCACCACCACCACAAAGAAACCTTGCATTACCTGGACCCAGCCGCCCTAAGCCAAAGAAGATAAGACGTTCCCTAAGCTACGAAATGAAATACAAGATCATCCAAGAGTTGGAGAAAGGAACAACACAGGTTGATCTCGCGCGCCAGCATTGTGTAAACGAATCTACGATCAAGACGATGAAGAAGGATACAGCCAAGATAAAGGAGCACATGAACATCACAAAGTCTACAGGTGCTTCTATGATCAAGTATTGCCACAACCAGGTGCTTCTCAAGACGGAGAAATTACTTGTGAGCTACTTGATTCGTCAGGCAAGACGGAACATGGCGGTGGACATGCGCTCAGTTAAGGAGTACGCACGTGAACTGCATGCTGCAGTGTCACGTAAGATGGGAATTGCAGAGCCCAAACCCTTAAATGCTTCCTCTGGGTGGTTGCAGAGGTTTAAGAAGAGGAACAAGATCGCCAACATTAACATTGGTGGTGAAGAAGCTAGTGCTGACCGTGTTGCGGCTCGGGATTTTCCTCCGTTTTTACGTGAAATTATGGAGGAAGGACAGTACACCGACGACCAGGTATTTAACATGGATGAATCTGGTCTTTTTGGGAAAAGCTACCTACCAAGACCTTCGTTGTGAAGACTGCCAGCAAGTGTCGGGGCCGTAACTTGCAGGAGCGCATCACCGTCCTGTTTACCACCAATGCCTCCGGTACCTGTAAACTCAAGTTATCGGTGATCCACACAGCACGCAAGCCGCACGCCAACAAGAGCTTGGACATGACCAAGCTAAATGTCCACTGGCTGACCGCACGTAAAGCGTGGATGTTCTCTACTCTGTCCCTCTCCTGTTTGATGACTAGTTCGTTCCCGACATGAAGAAATTCTGTGAGCAACAGAATGTTCCATTCAAGATTTTATTGCTGCTTGAAAACGCACCAGGATACTCGCCCCTACTGTTGGATCGTCACCCCAACGTAAAAGTGGTCTTCCTTCCTCTCAACACTACGTCATTAATCTAGCCCATGGACCAAGAATTAATCTGCAATGTGAAAGCTGCATTCTCTGCAAAGTTGTTTAAGCTCCTGAGCGACTATACCAACACCAATGATGAGTTGCGTAACCTGGGTGACACGGATAGCAAGAGCGAAGAGGACGAGGAACAACAGTTGGCAGAGCAAGAAGTACTTGTGAAACACTTTTGGAGAAAATTCAACGTCAAGAAAGCTGGTTACTTCTTGGTGGAGGCATGGGATCAGCTGTCTGTAGCAACGGTTCGTCACGCATGGAGACATGTGTTGCAAGGTATTCCAGGTGGGAGGCAGAGTCAATCTGTGACTGGTGAGGTTCAGACTGTTGCAGTAGCAGTGGACCTTGCCAGAGAAGCTGCGCAGAGTGTTACAGCTAAAGGCTTCTCCGAGACCACCAACGACGACATAATGGAGGTGATAAGGGATCCTGATGTGACTGCCGACGAGATGTTAGATGATGATGACGTCAGTGAAGAGGCAGGTGGTGCGTCATCCCAAGAAGAAGGCAAGTTATAGCATAGTAATGTAAGGGGTGCCATCGAGTGTGTAAAGGAAACTCAAGCTCCTTCTTTCCGACGACCCTGACGATAACCCGTATGAAGTCTTCACTACCCAGCTGTTGCAGGCTATGGAGCCGTACATCAAGGTGTATCAAGACAACATCAACACTAGCCGTTAACAAAGCATTACCGAGTTCTTCTCATTACCGAGTTCTTCGCCCGCAACCCACCACAGCCAGCCCAAGCCAGTGATAGTGACAGAGACAGAGACAGTGATGGTGACTTTGAGGGATTTGTCAGGGAGGCACTGATAAGTGTGGATGACACTGATGATGACTCACCTGAGGGCCAGTAGCCTGCCCTCTTCCTCGGAACCAGCCTCCATTCCCGTACGCCGACCCATCTCTTCTACTAACATAAGTGTTAAACCTAACCTTGATTTTTTCTAACCGTACCTGCAGTATATTATTATCTTATTGATTGTTCCCTTCTATATTATGTGCGTGTGCATACCATCATAAAGTTAAGATGTTATTTTTACTAAAACGTACGTATTGTGTCGGGAAAAAGTGGAGTTTGGGGGGTCGGCCCGGTTTCTATTTCAATTAATCCCATATGTTATGTTGTTCACTTTACACGTTTCTCACTTTACGCGGGCCTCCGTGGGTTCAATTGACCGCGTAAAGCGAGGGTTCACTGTACTCTCTCTCTTTACCTCTTCCTTTATGTCCTGGACATCTCCCTCCTCCTTGCCTTGTCATGATCGTGATAACGGCTAACCTGAAAACCTTAAGGATTCATATTACGCTCAAACGTCCACAAAACCTTCTGAGTCCCCCAATGGAAACGTCCCCCGTTTTCTCTGTTTCCTTGATGACGTCATCGAGAGGTCGTCTTTGTCTGAAGGGAACTTTGAATATAATCCGCGGATTTCGTAGCAAGATGCTGTATGTTGGGACCTGTTGCCATCCAACCCTTTGTAATCAATTTTATTTTTGCTTTTGATAGCTCAGTCAGAGCATTGTTAGTGAAGATAATAGTTGGGAATGAAACTGAGTTCATAGTCTCAGTTTCAACGTCAGAGTGTACAGTAAAGTAATTCATCGAAATAGAAGCAGGTGGACTCCCTGACCTATTTTGAGTGAGGGCGCCGCGGGCATTTCAACCGTTAGTAAGTGCTCGCCCCTTCACCCATACAGGTAGGTCATTCCACGCTGTGTTGTAATTTGCCCTTCTTTAAGTGATTTGACCCAATTAATAGTTGATTGTGCAAGTGTTACAGTAACGTAGTTGATATGCTCTGAGTGAAGTAATGTTTACCTCTTCAACATCCCCTGAAACGTGATGTCGTTGTCACAGTTAGTAAGTGCTCGCCCCTTCACCCATACAGGTCCCTAACGCAGCCTAAGCCGTGTCTGTAGCGTGAATGTTGTATCCACTATGTCTGGGGAGATGTCCGAGGTCCAGTAGGATCAGTTACCTTCGTGAGACCCGACCGTCAGACACTTCAGACTACCTATGGCCCCCATAGCTGGCTCGTCTGGCCCTAACGCTCGGCCTGAGAGATGACCCCGGATCACCAAGCCACACACCACTACCAGCCCCCATCATTGTGGATGAGTGTCTAACTCAGTAGGGCTATTTGTGTGGTGAGGTTAATCCACTGGGATCTTCAGAGTTCGTCCGAAAGTACCCCATGGTGGCAGGACCCCATGGAGGTTGCTTGAGTATCATTCCTGACGACCGAGTGTTGTAGTGGCAGTTGCCCCTGGTCTTTATGATGCTAAGTGACTATTGTGTAACAGAGAGCCAGTACATGCCCACAGTTGCTAACAGTGTGTAACAGAGTGCCAGTACATGCCAATGTAACGGGCCGAGTTTTCTCTTTTCAATAATTTACCATCCAGCTATTCTTTTCTGTTAGTATTCTATTTATTCATATACTTACAGGTTGTGTGTAGCACTCTTTCCAATGAGTATCCTGTTTTATATACTTATCCTTCTTCAATTCTTTACATATATATATACTTATTCTTATATATTCTTCTTATATGTTCTTTTTCTCTATATACCTTATATTCTTATATATTCTTATATAAGTAACTCTTATGCTTCTCTGCTTATGTTTTCCAAGTCAATGTTCTTTCTTTTCATTTCCTTTCATATATATATATTCTCAGTTTCAATGTTCTTACCTTTCGGAAGTATACTTTGTTATATGTCTATTCTTATACATGGGTTAGTCTGGGGAACCATGTTATTCTTTGTACAACACTTCTTATACTTACAAAGGGTAGCTGCCACCACCCAGACTTTTCATTATATAACATAACTCATGGAAAGTTGTTGGGTAGTGTGGTAGATGTCTAGGCCCGTGAGTAAGTATTATTTTCTGGGAACCAATGTGTAGAAGGAGTAGAGTGGTGATACTTGTAGATTACTAACTCAATATTTATTAACAAGTGAGTGGAGAAGATGCATCTTAAATTCACTCAGGTTAAGCAGAACCGCAATTAACTTATTACGTCATCAAACACTTCAAGAACTTATTACCTCATTCAACACCTCCAAATACTCATTACTTTATTAGATAATTGGGATATCATTACCTTGATACATGAGATTCCGTTGTAACGGGCCGAGTTTTCTCTTTTCAATAATTTACCATCCAGCTATTCTTTTCTGTTAGTATTCTATTTATTCATATACTTATATGTTCTGTGTAGTACTTTCCAATGAGTTCCCTGTGTTATATACTTATCCTTCTTCAATTATTTACATATATACTTATTCTTATATATTCTTTATCATTATATACCTTATATTCTTATATGTTCTTATATAAGTAATTCTCTTCTCAGTTCTGTATGTCCTTTACCTTAATCTTTCATGATCTATATATTTAATAATTTCTATGCTGTGTCATTAGTTCCACAATGTACATACATGTCTTATCTTTCTTTCTTATATTTTCCAAGACTTTCATTTCGTTCATATCTATTATATTCTCAGTTTCAATGTTCTTACCTTTTGGACGTATACTTTGTTTTATGTTTATTCTTATACATGGGTTAGTCTGGGGAACCATGTTATTCTTTGTAACACTTTTTATACTTACAAAGGGTAGCTGCCACCACCCAGAATTTTCTTTACATAACATAACTCATGGAAGGGTTTTGGGTAGTGTGGTAGAGGTATAGGTACGTGAGTAAGTATTATTTTCTGGGAACCAATGTTTAGAGGGAGTAGAGTGGTGATACTCGCAGTTTACTAATTCAATATTTATTAACACAGTGAGTGGAGAAGATGCATCTTAGATTCACTCAGGCTAAACAGAACCGAAATTAACTTATTAAGTCATCAAACACTTCAAGAACTTATTACCTCATTAAATACCTCCAAATACTTATTACTTCATTAGACAATTGTGGTATTATTCCTGTGACAAATGAGATTCAGTAATTATACACAAGATATCACTGGATCCTCAGGTCTTACTTTTACAAGTAACAAATTACATCTTCAATTCTTGGTTACAACATTTAACAATCAATATATTATTCCATTGTTACTGCAAGTGGATAATATGACACACTTGACATTATCCCAAATCAAATTATAACCTCACGTTCTATCGTCATGAACATGATACTTTTCCTCCAGTTCATGAACTCAACTCACATAACATATTTCCTGGTAATACCAACATTTATGGTTTCACTGCTTAACCTGGGATTTCCATCTGTTAGTTAATCCCTCAATCAAGATACAATAATACTTAGGCCCGTGTAACTGTGAGGAGTGCCTCAGGGTATATATCCCAAGTGTCTCCATAACAAATGAAGATCACTGTCAGGGGGTCGGTTGTAGACCGACACACGCCAAGGGAGCTGCCGCCTAAGTTGCAGGAAAAGGACTTCCCAGTTTAATCCTGTCGAATTAACGGCATCGTCCAACTCGGCTACCGACCCACGGTAGCCGATGAGTATTCAGCTCAACACACTGGCCTGGAGATACGTTGAGGAAGAATCACGAATGCGTCAATAATTAACTTCAACTATACAAAACATACGTCTGGCAACGGTCCAGCCGATATCTAAATCTCTACGTTACTCGACTTAATTGGCACAGAAGTTACTATGTTAAAACATGAACACTGATATTCACAATATTGACTAAGTCAAACTGAATTAATAGGTGGCAGGGAACACACGTGAACATACCTGGAGATACGTTGAGGAAGAGTCACGAATGCGTGATTCTCCCTCGTGTAGAGGTATATATGTGCACCCGCGGGGCAGCTTGGGCCTCCATATTCATGCCAGAAAGGTCGATCTTACCAACAACATACCTTCTCTACCCTGTTGGATCACCGTATACTTAATTATGAACTCCGGTGTTCCTGATCAGGGTAATTTCCTATGTCTATTCATATAATCTAATCAGAGGTTGGGCTTGCCAGGAAAAGGTGGAATATACACGTTGATAACATCAATTCTGCGAGCTCAGGCATGAGGTGAACAAGGACCTATTCACAGGGAGACGTTAGATCTTGGAGATTATACCGGTTGACAGAATAATTCAGGAAATTAATGACTTTCTTAAATAGACAACTGACTCAAACTAAACTACAAACATCAGATTCTCTGATGTCGGGGCGACAAAATAATATAACTTCAGTAGCGATCAGACACCTATGGGTATTCTTAGGGAACGAAACCGATGGGTATCGTTTGTCCTGGCAGACTCAACACTCAGTTACTTGACACGTCTTATTAACAATAAGGACAGTTAAAGCGTTCAACACCACTCACAATGGATCTTGAATGTTTCAACTGTAAACAGACATATCTAAGCTGACTCAAAACCAGGGTGTTCTCTCTCACATTCAAATTCATTTTATAGAGAGGTTGGTTTCAGTAAGTCAGAGAAAATGGGATAACGGAGGACTGAGGCGTCTTGAAGTGATGAGAAAACGGACTCCTCAGATGGAGGACTCAAAATAAAGCAGAGGTACATGTTTTGTGGGCTATTGAGCGTAATATGAATCATTTGATTTTGGCGTTAACTGACGTGTATGCCGTGGTCGTTACACCGCAACTATTATTCACAAGCCATCACTGGACCCTCAGGTCTTACTTAACAAGTAACAAATTACCTCTCCACTTCTTGATTAGAGCATGATACACTCAGGTTATTCTTTCATGGGTACTACAGCTGAATACATAACACACTGGGCAATTCCACAATTAGTAACATACCATATTTCTTATCATTTCACAAGGAACCACCTGGTACCTTGAACTCTCATTCAGGGGTTCAATACTTAACCCGGGATACTATATTTCTGCTAGTTATCCCTCCAAACATGGGCGGACACAGCTCCATGCAATAGGTGAAGCACAATCTCCAGGTGGAGTCAGCGGGCACAGTTGTTTACAGCGACCGCCAAGCTGAAGGCTCGCTCGCTAGGTGTACCCAGGGAGGTTGACTAGTAACAAACTGGCAGAGTGGTGAGGGCGCTTCCCGGTGGAATCGTGTCCTGGGATTCTAAGCGCGCCCCCTGAGAGACAGTCTTCACGAACCATCTTGCCCATAGGTAGCTACCGACCCTCAGGAGAGTTGTTAACACACCCGCGTCTGTAGACGTGGAGGAGAAATCACAGGAGTGAATATTTAACTTCACTATACAAAACATACGTCTGGCACCGGTTCAGACGATAGCTAGATCTCTACTTTACTTGACTTAATTGGCACTGAAGGTACTATGTTAAAACATAAACACTGATATTCACAAAAATGACTAAGTTAAACTGAGTTAATATGGCGGCGTGGAACACACGTGAACATACCTGTAGAGGTGGAGGAGAAATCACAAAAGGAGTGATTTTTCCTCGCGCGCCAGCATATATACGGGCCTGAGGGCATATTCCTACTAGAAAGACAAATTTTACTAACAATAGACCCCCTATTCACAGTAGTCGTTGGACACCTAGCTGTGACCGTCAGTGTCACAGATCAGGCTAATTTTCTACATCTATATTTATAATTTAATCAGAGGTTGAGTTTGTCAGTAAAGAGGTGAATTGAAGTTATATATGCGTTTGCAACTCTATTGACCTGACCGCAAACCACATCCCCGCTCAAACGGCAGTTAAGTCTTGGAGAATTTTGAGTTTGACAGGAACTGTTCAGAAGATTAATGACTTCCTTAAATAGACAACTGACACTAACTAAACTATGAACATCAGATTCTCTGATGTCGGGGCGACAAAATAATATGACTTCAGTAGCGATCAGAAACCCATGGGTATCCCCACGGACGACCTGAAATACGCCACTCTAACTGGCAAACTCAACACTCGCTTACTTGACACGTCTTACTAACAATAAGGACAGTTGAAGCGTTCAACACCACTCACAATGGATCTTGAATGTTCCAACTGTAAACAGACATATCTAACTTGACTCAAAACAAAGGTGTTCTCTCTCACATTCAAATTCATTATATAGAAAGGTTGGTTTCAGTAAGTCAGAGAAAATGGGATAACGGAGGACTGAGGCGTCTTGAAGTGATGAGAAAACGGACTCCTCTGATGGCGGACTCAAAATAAAAGCAGAGGTACATGTTTTGTGGGCTATTAAGCGTAATATGAATCATCTGATTTTGGCGTTAACTGACGTGTATGACCGTGGTCGTTACACCAACAGTACGTAACAGAGAGCCAGTACATGCCCACAGTTCCAGCAGTACGCAACAGAGAGCCAGTACATGCCCACAGTTGCCAACAGTACGTAACAGAGAGCCAGTACATGCTAACAGTACGTAACAGAGAGCCAGTACATACCCACAGTGCCAACAGTACGTAACAGACAGCCAGTACATTCCCACATTTGCCAACAGTGCGTAACAGAGAGCCAGTACATGTCCACAGTTGCCAACAGTACGTAAGAGAGAGCCAGTACATGCCAACAGTACGTAACAGAGAGCCAGTACATGCCCACAGTGCCAACAGTACGTAAGAGAGCCAGTACATGCCAACAATACGTAACAGAGAGCCAGTGCATGCCCACAGTGCCAACAGTACGTAAGAGAGCCAGTACATGCCAACAGTGCCAACAGTACGTAACACAGAGCCAGTGCATGTTCACAGTTGCCAATAGTACGTAAGAGAGAGCCAGTACATGCCAACAGTACGTAACAGAGAGCCAGTACATACCCACAGTGCCAACAGTACGTAAGAGAGCCAGTACATGCCAACAGTGCCAAAAGTACGTAACAGAGAGCCACTGCATGTCCACAGTGCCAACAGTACGTAACAGAGCCAGTACATGCCCACAGTGCCAACAGTACGTAACAGAGAGCCAGTACATGCCAACAGTACGTAACAGAGAGCCAGTACATGCCAACAGAACGTAACAGAGAGCCAGTTCAGACGGGTGACCTAATAGAGGTGTACAGTATCATCATCTCAAGGGGCACTACTCAGTCCTTACTTGGACACTTGGGCCGAGTTGGAGTGAAACTCTTTTCTCTTTTAATTCAAATACAATATTGACAATTACATCAAAAGGAGCTGGTTAACAAGCTAACTAGCCCGCCTAGTCTTAACAAGAGTTCTTTAACATTCTATTAATCATAAATTATATATGTCTACAACAAATATATGTGTATTATTGTCTGTTAATTTAGTGACTTGAAATATATTGTGCTGAGGGAGACCTTATATAAAATTATTAAGTCATTATTATTATTAAACGACAGTGACAAAGTTTACACAGTTTAAAATAATTAATAATATTATATAGTAATTATATCATTGTCAGATGGTTTGAATAATAAATATAAGTTAAAACTATTGCCTGGTATAAACCCTGACTGAGCGTCGGTCCCGCCATGAGGTGAACCACAACAGCTGCCTGAGGTGAACCACAACAGCTGCCTGAGGTGAACCACAACAGCTGCCTGAGGTGAACAACAACAGCTGCCTGAGGTGAACCACAACAGCTGCCTGAGGTGAACAACAACAGCTGCCTGAGGTAAATATTTTGTGGCAGGGAGGCAGACTTTGTTGGTGACTTGGCCCTGGTGATCTAGGCCCGGTGAACTAGGCCCGGTGATCTAGGCCCGGTGATCTAGGCCCGGTGATCTAGACCCGGTGATCTAGGCCCGGTGATCTAGGCCCAGTGATCTAGACCCGGTGAACTAGGCCCGGTGAACTAGGCCCGGTGAACTAGGCCCGGTGATCTAGGCCCAGTGATCTAGGCCCAGTGATCTAGGCCCTGTGAACTAGGCCCGGTGATCTAGGCCCGGTGATCTAGGCCCTGTGAACTAGGCCCGGTGATCTAGGCCCGATGAACTGGGCCCGGTGAACTAGGCCCGGTGATCTAGGCCCAGTGATCTAGGCCCGGTGAACTAGGCCCGGTGAACTAGGCCCGGTGATCTAGGCCCAGTGATCTAGGCCCTGTGAACTAGGCCCGGTGATCTAGGCCCGGTGAACTAGGCCCGGTGAACTAGGCCCGGTGATCTAGGCCCAGTGATCTAGGCCCTGTGAACGAGGCCCGGTGATCTAGGCCCGGTGATCTAGGCCCAGTAATCTAGGCCCTGTGAACTAGGCCCTGTGAACTAGCCCGGTGATCTAGGCCCAGTGATCTAGGCCCAGTGAACTAGGCCCGGTGATCTAGGCCCGGTGACCTAGGCCCAGTGATCTAGGCCCTGTGAACTAGGCCCGGTGATCTAGGCCCGGTGGTCTAGGCCCGGTGATCTCGGCCCAGATACTGTGGGGGTCTCGGCCTCACATTAGCTGGGACGATGTCAGGCTTTTTGAGGCTTTTTTATTGTAACTATTTTAAGCACATGGATTTAAAATCACATACATATACAGTTTAATGGGCCAGACAGTCTGGTTATTGCAGAGACAAGTTGCATGTTGCCTCGCCCACCATATTAAGATTATTTTCTTCGGTGAATTATCAATCTTACACTGTTATTTCTCTCTCTGTTATTAATATGTTTTTTGTAATGTTTAGACAATTCTAAGACCTTTTTCTTCTATGATATTTCTACCGGAAATTAATGATAACCGAGATATTAATTTTTTAATATTATTAGATGAGATGAGTCACTAGTGTGGCCTGGACTGTTACTTCAAGTATATAAGGGATTAATTGGTCCTTACTTGGAGTACTGCTCTCATATCTGGGGTGGCTCTTCAACTGTTAGATAAGCTGGAATCAAAGGCTTATTAACTCTCCTCCTTTAGTTGATAATCTCTTTTCTCTTCACCACAATGTTGCTTCACTCTCTCTCTTTTACAGGTACTTTAACGGGCGGCACCGTGGGCTGGTGTCTTGCCCACAGTGTGGGTCACACTATAATAACCCGTTATAGTACATCCTTCTTTACTCACACAGCCAAACTGTGTCTGTGTGTCACACTATAATAACCCGTTATAGTACATCCTTCTTTACTCACACAGCCAAACTGTGTCTGTGTGGGTCACACTATAATAACCTGTTATAGTGCATCCTTCTTTACCCACACAGCCAAACTGTGTCTGTGTGGATGTGGGTCACACTATAATAACCCATTATAGTACATCCTTCTTTACTCACACAGCCAAACTGTGTCTGTGTGGATGTGGGTCACACTATAATAACCCATTATAGTACAGCCTTCTTTCCTCACACAGCCAAACTGTGTCTGTGTGGATGTGGGTCACACTATAATAACCTATTATAGTACATCCTTCTTTACTCACACAGCCAAACTGTGTCTGTGTGGGTCACACTATAATAACCCATTATAGTACATCCTTCTTTACTCACACAGCCAAACTGTGTCTGTGTGGATGTGGGTCACACTATAATAACCCATTATAGTACATCCTTCTTTACTCACACAGCCAAACTGTGTCTGTGTGGATGTGGGTCACTATAATAACCCGTTATCGTACATCCTTCTTTACCCACACAGCCAAACTGTGTCTGTGTGGGTCACACTATAGTAACCCGTTATAGTACATCCTTCTTTACTCACACAGCCAAACTGTGTCTGTGTGGGTCACACTATAATAACCCGTTATAGTACATCCTTCTTTACCCACACAGCCAAACTGTGTCTGTGTGGATGTGGGTCACACTATAATAACCCGTTATAGTACATCCTTCTTTACTCACACAGCGAAACTGTGTCTGTGTGGATGTGGGTCACACTATAGTAACCCGTTATAGTACATCCTTCTTTACTCACACAGCGAAACTGTGTCTGTGTGGGTCACACTATAATAACCCATTATAGTACATCCTTCTTTACTCACACAGCCAAACTGTGTCTGTGTGGATGTGGGTCACACTATAATAACCCATTATAGTACATCCTTCTTTCCTGACACTGTTGAATGCTCTGCTTTCTTCTGTGTTTCCAGTCATACAATCTGTCTCACTTCAAAAAGCTGGTTTTCCGGCTTCTTCGCGGTGTACATTAATATAACCTTTTTATTTCATATTTTTATTTTATTTTTACTCTTATTTTACACAAATTGATTTAGTCACTTGTAGTTTTCATTTATAAATTGTACTTTCATACGAATATTATCTAAGGCAAAAAAAATTTTCTCAGATATTGTGATGTCACATCTCAAGACCCAGTGTAACTAAGTAGAAGTTCACAATGTCAAGCAGAGATAAAAAGTTCTGTGAGGAATGTGGCAAACAGTTTGACTTCAAGTCTACTCTTCAGAGACATTTACTTGTACACAATGGTGTGAAGGAGTTTGAATATGAGGAATGTGGGAAATGTTTCTCCCAGAAGAGAAATCTCAAGACGCACATTCTCGTACACAATGATGTGAAGGAGTTTGAATGTGAGGAATGTGGGAAATGTTTCTCCCATAGGAGTACTGTCAAGACACATTCTTGTACACAATGGTGTGAAGGAGTTTGAATGTGAGGAATGTGGGAAATGTTTCTCCCATAGGAGTACTGTCAAGACACATTCTTGTACACAATGGTGTGAAGGAGTTTGAATGTGAGGAATGTGGGAAATGTTTCTTCCAGAAGGGTCATCTCAAGGCATACATTCTTGTACACAATGGTGTGAAGAAATTTGAATGTGAGGAATGTGGGAAATGCTTCTCCCGGAAGAGTACCCTAAAGACACACATTCTTGGACACAGTGGTATAAAGGGGTTTGAATGTGAGGAATGTGGGAAATGTTTCTCCCAGAGGAGTAATCTCAAGACACATTCTTGAACACAATGGTGTGAAGGAATTTGAATGTGATGAATGTGGGAAATGTTTCACCCAGAAGATGACTCAAGACACACATTCTTGGACACAGTGGTATAAAGATGTTTGAATGTGAGGAATGTGGGAAACATTTTGCACTAAAGGGTAATCTCAAGAAACACATTCTTGTACTACACAATTGTATAAAGGAGTTTGAATGTGAGGAATGTGGGAAATGTTTCTCCCGCAGCGGTCGTCTCAAACGTCATAAACTTGTGCATGAAAAATACAGAATTCAATAAATGTTTGAATGACCTTAACAGAAGGTAAATGTGACACAAACTTGAATACAGTGATATACATCAATATAAAACCACTTGAACAAACTCTATGAATGTAGCAGAAATAAAGACAAGTGACAAATGCCACTTTTATAGATATTAAACACAAGTTATCTGCTCTTAAGATGTAAATTACTTGTTACGAGTTGGGGATTTAGAATATAGTTAAAAGTCTACCCAGATCCCAACAGGCAACAACAAAAAAAACAAAGACAATCGGACTATAAAAGGGTAGACAAAGGATGAGAGCTTTCGTTGTGTATAATAAAGTACCATAAATTCCTTAACAAAATATTCAGCTTCCTATAAATTACCCTTAACCATACTTAACCTAAACATTAACAGTATATACATATTAATACAACATAAAACAATCGTGAAGCAAGGTGGAGGTGGGAGAGGCAATACAAGATTACAAATACTTAAGTGAGGAGCTTAGATGGCTGACGAGAAAGGCTGAGTATTGAAAACGGTGGTAGGTAGTCACTGTGCCGTAGGTTTAGAGGATAGGTGATCCTGTGGGCACTTCCCAGAGTGTAGTGCTCTCTCCTCGAACTCGAGCTCACAAAGAAGACTTGGAGGAAGTGACGCAATAACCAGGATATGGAGAAGAGAAACCCCGGAGTGGTAACTAAGACGAGTCATACTCGTGTCTCGTCCCTAGATGGCGTTGCTCGTGGTGCTGGGTAGGTAGATCAGGACAATAGATGGCGTGGTTCGTAGTGCTGGGTAGGTAGATCATGACAATTGGTGGAGGGGTTCGTAACACACCCCCCCCCTCCAAAGACCTCTGTAGCGCGGGCGCGAAGGACGTGATCACCTGGTACGTCTGTAGAGTAGCTGCTGCATTTCCACTGGAGCTCGGGATAAGGAGTCAGCAATCATGTTGTCCACCCCCTTTATGTGCCGGACTTGTAGATTATAGGGCTGGGTGAGGAGAGCCCAGCGGAGGATTCGCTGGTTGGAGGTCTTGTTGGTTTGGATGAACGGTAGTGGGTTATGGTCGGTGAAGACTAGGGTTGTTTGTGGGCAAGACTGTAGGTAACATTCAAACTTCTTTATTGCCAACACCAGAGCCTCCTTCTCTATGGTCGAGTAGTTGGTCTGATGTTTTTTCAACTTGGCGGAGTAATATGCCACAGGGTGAAGGACATCAGTGGTTGGGTCGGGTTGTAGGAGCACAGGCCCAACTCCGACACCACTAGCGTCGATTTGCAGATGGAAGGGCAAGGTGTAGTCAGGGGGGTGGACTACAGGTCTTGGAGGCAAGGAAGGCTTTGAGGCGGTGGAAAGACTGGTCGCACCTCTGGTTCCAGTGTAAGGGACCGCAGAACTGGTAAGGTCTGTGAGGGGTCCGGTCACGCTGGAGAAGTTACTGCAGAACCGACGGTAGTAGCCGCACATCCCCAGGAAGCGCACGAGTTCCTTCCTCGTCCTTGGAGTGGGGAAGGACAAGATGGCTCTAACGTTTGCATCCTTGGGTCTCACCATACCATGCCCAACGGTATGTCCCAGGTAAGTCACTGAGGCCCGGCCAAAAGCAGATTTAGCCAGGTTTATGGTGAATCCAGTCTCTTGCAGTCGTGCAAACAGTATCTCCAAACGCACCAGATGTTCGTCCCAGCTGTCCGACACCACCACCAGGTCATCCAGGTAGGCGAACGTCCCACCTAGGTCTTGAATTAGGAAGTTGATGGCCCTCTGGAATGTGGCCGGAGCATTAGAAAAGCCAAACGCCATAACCAAATATTGAAAAAGACCAAATGGAGTTATAAATGCCGAGATTATTTTTGCCCTATCCGTGAGTCCCACTTGATAATATCCTTTCAACAGGTCCACGGTAGATATAAATTTTGCACAGCCTATGCTGTCTATTATATCTTCAATCAAAGGTAAAGGGTAGGAGTCTGAGACAGTGACCTGGTTCACTTTACGATAATCGGTACAGAAACGAAAAGTGCCATCGGGTTTTGGAATGAGAAGGCAAGGTGAAGCCCAGGGGGAGGTACTAGGCTCAGCTAAGTTATGTTTTAACAAAAAATCTACCTCCTTTTTCATAATCTCTTTTTTTGTGGATTTAGTCGATATGCCGATTGCCTAATGGGTTGCACATCATCTGAGATTAGCTTAACATCACGTTTAAGTAAGTATTGCAAAACCCTGGGAGGTCTGACGTGACTTTAGGAAATGTTGATAATAACTTAGTGAGAGCTTTTGCTCGAGATGGTTTCAGAACAGAAAAATACTCATCCAAGTTGTTGAGTATGTGACTGTTAGCAGGGTTTTCTTTAGGTAGAGGGAAGTCTAAATTCTCCAATAGGTCCATGTCATCTGTCTCCGGCCCTGACAAAACCGTATTCAATACAGGTAAGCTTATAGGCTCTGGGATGTCTTCCTCTGACTGCCTGGAATGGTAAAGTTTCATGAGATTAATGTGAACAAGTTGTGAATCTTTTCTGCGATCAGGAGTTTGGACTATATAGTTGAGGGAAGATAGTTTATTAGCATTGACTTGAAAGTTTTGATGGAACCGTTCCAAGCAACCTTGGAATTGTGGGTGGTAAGCCGAAGATGTGCAATGGTCCACACTGAGGTCTTTCATCACCTGTTTGAACAAAGATGGATCAGATTGTTGGGCTTTAATGAGCTCATCCTTACTAATGGTCTTATTGTACAGATCTGTGGGTAGTAAGATATTGGAGGTGGTTTCAGATGAAGAGGGCCCATTACGCACACTCTGTGACCGGGTGACAGCACAAGATGGGAAAAGATGAGGAATAGTTTCTTCAAGGTCAGTGGTGGAGTTGACAGGTAAGGGAGAGTCGACGGTCTTTATGTTGGGAACCACTAGATCTCCTACCAAGTCATTACCCAATAATAAATGAATGCCGCTCACAGGCATTGGATCTTTCATAATGGCTACTTGCACTTCCCCAGTAATCAAGGGACATTGAAGGTGCACTTTATCTAAGGGATAGGAAGAATGGGATGAGAGACCTGAAATTAGAACACTCGTTAGTAAATGCGGTAGATATATCAGGAATGACGTTAAACAGGATAGATTGTGCTGCACCCGTATCACGTAGTATACGAATAGGGAAAGAACGAGACCCCTCTATGATTGAAATTTTTCCCTCATAGGTGAATGAAGAGAAGAGATCCTGATGGGGCCTTTTCACATTGGTGGTTGCTATTGGTTTGGATTTGGGATCCAGGGAACTACTTTTAGCAATTCGACACTTTGGGTGTTTACAAGTCTGGATCGTATGGCCTGGGTTTTTACAGTAAGAACAATAAAACTTGGTTGCATCAGGGGGGGGTAGGTGTGGGACCTTTCGACCTACCACTCACGCCCCCAAGGTTATCATCAGAGGAGGACCTAACATGTCGGGAAGTACCACGTTCTCTACTGCCCAGTGACTCCACCAGCAAGGCGCATGCATCAGCCAGCTCAGCGGCACGCCCTAAATTAACCTCTCCACGCTCCTCCACATGCTTCAAGATGTGAAATGGTATCTTGCTCTTCCACTCCTCCAGGACTACCAAATTTAACAAATCCTGAAATGTGGAGGTCTCTAGCCTCTAACCACTTCTTAAAAAACTAAGCTTTTCTTGAGCAAACTCAACAAAGGTGTGTGAAAATGGTTTGGTTAGTTTACGAAACTTCTGCCGGTATCCATCTGGCGTGATAGCATAAGAGGCGAGGATATTCTTTTTTACGTTATCATAGTCATCAGTCTGGTCTAAACAGTTATAAACCCTATGAGCCTTACCACATAATTTAGGAACTAACACCGACACCCACTGGTCCTTTGGCCACTCATTCTTCCCGGCTATTTTCTCAAAAGTCCTAAATGACCCGTCCATATCGGATTCATCAAACCCGGGAACAAGGGAAGAAGCAGTAGCACGGTTAAAAGCGGCTAGTTTCTCTCTTAATGCCACTTTTGATTTAAACTCCGATGTTAAGGTGACTTCTATCTCTCTTACCTGTAGTTCTTTCAGTCTAACCTCCTGCTCCAACTTGGCCTGTTCCAACTTTTCCTCCTGCTCCAACTTGGCCTGTTCCAACTTGGCCTGTTCCAACTTTTCCTCCTGCTCCAACTTGGCCTGTTCCAACTCGAGTTCTTTCATTTTGATTTGGAACTCGAACCTAGCTCGTTCTAGTTCTAAGGCGTCTACTCTTTGTGCTTTTTCTTGAGGGCTAGCCAGACCTGAGGCAACTCCTGAGTGAGGAGGGGTGGTGGATAGTGGCTGAAGTTTCTTGGACATGGGCGTTAATCGGTCAACAGCGGATTCTTTTAAAACTTCTTGTTGAACCAACACTTCAAACACATGATTTTTTAACATTTCCTTAGTCAGTTGCTGTGAAAATGGGATATTGTAATTGTTGGCTATTTCTTTCCATTCTTTCTTCAGGATATTAACAAGTAATTTAGCTACGGAAGGATTTTCAATAAAATCCTAGAGATCAAAACCTGAGGTGGCCATTGTTAAGAAAAATAGGATAAATTAACCAATGGTCAAAAAAAGATAAGTGGATTACCCTAGAAAATATCACGGCAGTGGATAACCAGAAAGTCCCGGAAACTACCCAAGTTATACCTAGGGTAATTACACTTATGAATATTGTTCTTCTGGGAAGATCCTTAAATAAGGATAAGAGACTTGAAAGGGGAAGGGCGTATTGCGGCATTAATATAAAGATCCGGATTAACAACCCTTAGATACTTGAAAGAGGAAGGGCGTATTACGGCATTTATAGAAATATCCGGATTAACAACCTTGAGATACTTGAAAGAGGAAGGGCGTATTACGGCATTAATATAAGATCCGGATTAACAGCCCTGAGTAAACAGGAAGGGTGTATTACGGGATTAATATTAAGATCCGGATTAACAACCCTGAGATACTTGAAAGAGGAAGGGCGTATTATGGCATTAATATAAAGATCCGGATTAACAACCCTGGAGTTTGGTATGATTGACCCTGAATGAGATAATGAGAAGAACAATAATTGAGGCTTTATAATTATGGGGTCCTGGTAGAGCGGGGCGTCCCAAGATATCACTTCACCCTAAACTAGTGACTATGGAACAGCCTACTCTGGAGTGAGGGTACGGCAATAAACAGATCCGGATTTTTCCCTACACTCGACAAGACTTACTACACGACTGCCACGTGTAATAACAGGTAAGCCTTATGACACTTGGAACCTAATATCCTATGTCTGTCACTCTTACTGTACAGTAATACCAATATATGCACACACATATGAAGGAAACTTTAAACCACCGTAAAGCAATTGTGAACAGAAGTGACTGGGAGGAATAATTAACAAGGAGTAACAAGGGAGGAAGGAATATGGCACAAATGTTATGTCCTGTCACGGTCGCCATTTGTTACGAGTCGGGGATTAGAATATAGTTAAAAGTCGACCCAGATCCCAACAGGAAACAACAAAAAAAAAAACAAAGACAATCGGACTATAAAAGGGTAGACAAAGGATGCGAGTTTTCGTTGTGTATAATAAAGTACCATAAATTCCTAAACAAAATATTCAGCTTCCTATATATTACCCTTAACCATACTTAACCTAAACATTAACTGTATATACATATTAATACAACATAAAACAATCGTGAAGCAAGGTGGAGGAGGGAGAGGCAATACAAGATTACAAATACTTAAGTGAGGAGCTGAGATGGCTGACGAGAAAGGCTGAGTATTGAAGACGGTGGTAGGTATTCACTGTGCCGTAGGTTTAGAGGATAGGTGATCCTGTGGTCACTTCCCAGAGTGTAGTGCTCTCACCTCGAACTCGAGCTCACAAAGAAGACTTGGAGGAAGTGACGCAACAACCAGGATATGGAGAAGAGAAACCCCGGAGTGGTAACTAAGACGATTCATACTCGTGTCTCATCCCTAGATGGCGTGGTTCGTAGTGCTGGGTAGGTAGATCATGACAATTGGTGGAGGGGTTCGTAACATACTTCTACCATGGCCTTAGTGTAGACATTTAGTGTTGGTTAAATATCACTCATAGTAATACGCCATTTTGTTTCATCAGCCTTTTTAATAATGTTATTTACAGTACAGTAGTGAACAAATGCTAAACTTGTCATCTATGTGCTTAAAATTTCACCTTCACTGGATAAGTTGTGTTGAACAGAGATGAACTCTCATTTACTATAATTTGTGCATCAATAGCTGTGTCAACTGTGTACGTCTGTCTTTATTTACACGAGACGTAAGTTTTATCACAAGTACGTACATTAACGCAGGTAGTAAATCATCTTCGTAAAGTAGTACAGTGGTGGTAGACCATTTGTTATAGTCAAGATGTTGTCATTATCTCACGGAAACTCTTCAATCTCTGTTGAAATTGTACGTAAATATTTGATAAGTTTTGCTCAACTCTTACGAGATATTTTGATATTTTGTCTTGACTAAAATGGTTGGTAGTTTTGATTCATGTTTTAAATATATTCTTTCATCACTTACAGAAATATGGTACCATTGTCTGGTAAATAATGGTTAGGGTTCATATATAGTAGCTGGTGTTATGGGGCAGATGAATTTTAACACCTCTTAACTGTATATAATATCATGTTTAATATATTGTTCAGTTAGCATCTTGTGCCTTAGTTAGGTAACTCTTCTTGGTTATATAACAATTCATCCTTGGGCAGTCATTTGCTTAAAGTAGCCAATGCTGAAATGCCAAACTCTGGGTTAAAATTTGTTTTTTGATCATGTTAAGTTGAAGACTTGGTTAAATTAATATACAGTATTTAGATATTTGCTGTTCTTATATACAACTTTTCCTAATAGTACTGGCATGTGTTTATCTAACAATGGTATTTAAAAAAATGATTGCTACAAGAATGGCATTAATTTTGTGGGCATGAATATAGAGTTGTATGTAAATACTGTGTAGTGCATACATTAGTACAGGTCCCTATAATCTCTTGTGACTCTTATTACAGCTGCATAACGTTCACACTCACCACACTAAGGGAGTATCTAAGTTTTCTATTGGGTAGTGTCACAGTAAACACTCTGAAGGGGTAATTTGTATGTTGTATTATACCAGTGTCTGTGTATATAATGTTAAGTGTGTGTACTGATAGTATTAAGGGAGAACTCAAAGTACTGTTGTATGTTGTATTATACCATTGTCTGTGTATATAATGTTAAGTGTGTGTACTGATAGTATTAAGGGAGAACTCAAGGTACTGTTGTATGTTGTATTATACCAGTGTCTGTGTATATAATGTTAAGTGTGTGTACTGATAGCATTAAGGTCAGTTATTTTGTATGGAGAAGAAGAGACCTTCATTTGTGGGATAAGGTCAGTTATGTTTGTGTGGTGCTGTGACCTTAATTGCTTGGGGAAGGTCAACTATTTTTGTATTGTCACAGAGTGCAGTATTTTTATTATGTCTAAAATAATTAGTTAAAACTACGGTTGGTGTTTCACCCTTCCTTCCACCCTCAACTTTGATTAATGAAAAACACAAACTCACACTACTAGACTAAACTCACACTGCTAGGCTAAACTCACACTGCTAGATTAAACTCACACTGCTAGACTAAACTTACTCTGCTAGACTAAACTCACACTGCTAGACTAAACTCACACTCCTAGACCAAACTCACACTGCTAGACTAAACTCTCACTGCTAGACTAAACTCACACTGCTAGACTAAACTCACACTGCTAGACTAAACTCACACTGCTAGACTAAACTCACACTGCTAGACTAAATGCACACTGCTAGACTTCTTTGCCAGCTCCCCAAAGAACAACTACACATACTGTCCTGCGGTCTGGTGGAAGCGACCCTAAGTTAAGAAGTAAACCCTAGTATTAAGTGACCAATTAAAGGGCAGTATAACTGTATACACTTGGCCATGATGTTCCCCAAACATAAATATCTTACAGAATGAGATATAAGTATTTAGACTATTGCTGAATACTTTATTACAACCCCAAAATTGTAGAACATGTGTTCAACAGGACATGATAGTGAGAGGTATTCAAACACCCTTCTCAGGTGTGTCTCAGGCCAACAGGACATGATAGTGAGAGGTACTCAAACACTCAGGTGTGTCTCAGGCCAACAGGACATGATAGTGAGGTACTCAAACACTCTCAGGTGTGTCTCAGGCCAACAGGACATGATAGTGAGAGGTAGTCAAACCCTTCTCAGGGGTGTCTCAGGCCAACAGGACATGATAGTGAGAGGTATTCAAACACCCTTCTTAGGTGTGTCTCAGGCCAACAGGACATGATAGTGAGAGGTACTCAAACGCCCTTCTTAGGTGTGTCTCAGGCCAACAGGACATGATAGTGAGAGGTATTCAAACACCCTTCTTAGGTGTGTCTCAGGCCAACAGGACATGATAGTCAGAGGTACTCAAACGCCCTTCTTAGGTGTGTCTCAGGCCAACAGGACATGATAGTGAAAGGTACTCAAACCCTTCTAAGGTGTGTCTCAGGCCAACAGGACATGATAGTGAGAGGTATTCAAACACCCTTCTCAGGTGTGTCTCAGGCCAACAGGACATGATAGTGAGAGGTACTCAAACACCCTTTTCAGGTGTGTCTCAGGCCAACAGGACATGATAGTGAGAGGTAGTCAAACACCCTTTTCAGGTGTGTCTCAGGCCAACAGGACATGATAGTGAGAGGTATTCAAACACCCTTCTCAGGTGTGTCTCAGGCCAACAGGACATGATAGTGAGAGGTATTCAAACACCCTTCTCAGGTGTGTCTCAGGCCAACAGGACATCATAGTGAGAGGTACTCAAACACCCTTCTCAGGTGTGTCTCAGGCCAACAGGACATGATAGTGAGAGGTATTCAAACACCCTTCTCAGGTGTGTCTCAGGCCAACAGGACATCATAGTGAGAGGTACTCAAACACCCTTCTTAGGTGTGTCTCAGGCCAACAGGACATGATAGTGAGAGGTAGTCAACACCCTTCTCAGGTGTGTCTCAGGCCAACAGGACATGATAGTGAGAGGTACTCAAACACCCTTCTTAGGTGTGTCTCAGGCCAACAGGACATGATAGTGAGAGGTATTCAAACACCCTTCTCAGGTGTGTCTCAGGCCAACAGGACATCATAGTGAGAGGTACTCAAACACCCTTCTTAGGTGTGTCTCAGGCCAACAGGACATGATAGTGAGAGGTAGTCAAACACCCTTCTCAGGTGTGTCTCAGGCCAACAGGACATGATAGTGAGAGGTACTCAAACGCCCTTCTTAGGTGTGTCTCAGGCCAACAGGACATGATAGTGAGAGGTATTCAAACACCCTTCTTAGGTGTGTCTCAGGCCAACAGGACATGATAGTCAGAGGTACTCAAACGCCCTTCTTAGGTGTGTCTCAGGCCAACAGGACATGATAGTGAAAGGTACTCAAACCCTTCTAAGGTGTGTCTCAGGCCAACAGGACATGATAGTGAGAGGTATTCAAACACCCTTCTCAGGTGTGTCTCAGGCCAACAGGACATGATGGTGAGAGGTACTCAAACACCCTTTTCAGGTGTGTCTCAGGCCAACAGGACATGATAGTGAGAGGTAGTCAAACACCCTTTTCAGGTGTGTCTCAGGCCAACAGGACATGATAGTGAGAGGTATTCAAACACCCTTCTCAGGTGTGTCT
Organism: Homarus gammarus; assembly: GCA_958450375.1. Taxonomy (NCBI): domain Eukaryota; kingdom Metazoa; phylum Arthropoda; class Malacostraca; order Decapoda; family Nephropidae; genus Homarus; species Homarus gammarus. The sequence goes on along the minus strand of CAUDMG010002753.1, from coordinate 400,086 downwards.
CAGGCCAACAGGACATGATAGTGAGAGGTATTCAAACACCCTTCTCAGGTGTGTCTCAGGCCAACAGGACATGATAGTGAGAGGTAGTCAAACACCCTTGTAGCATACTGTATGTGGCCAGTTGTCAATTCTCTTTAGTTGTCTATTATCTCTTTGTATGGGCACACAAACGTACGTACATGTAGATATCTTCACTCAGGAATGAGGTTGGATAGAAACTCACAATACGCTTTCTGTATATATATTGTTTGTACAGCGCAGTGCTTAGGAGTGACTAGGTGAGGAGCTGAGAGAGATGTGGCTGGTCCAGTAGCTGAGTGTAGAATGTCCTCTCGATCAATCGATGGATGAAGTAAAGTGTGAAGAAATCTTGATGCCGATGCGTTGATTGGTGGTGCGGGAACTGGACTTGACGAATAATGGTGGAATTTGGAGGGACTTGGGGTTGGTGGATAGTGCAGAAGAAACGCGAGGAAATTGGAAAATAGTAGTAGAATGCTAGGTCTTGGGGCTCAACCCAAGTGCTTCTGTTATCTCATGTTTGTGTTTCAGCTAAATTTCGTCTTAAGTGTTATATTTATGTCAGGTGTTTGTATGTTTAGCAACCATTACAATCTATGCCTTTCATTTTCGTGTGTTATGCCCTAGCCAATGGTGAGGAGTCTAAGGCAGGTACTTGTGTTTCTGCCAAGAACATCCTATCTTTTTATGATCTAATGTTGTAAGTGGTTTGGCTGCCAAGGTTGTCACTGGGGTAACCTTGCATCTTTTAGTAGAGTGGAGTTGGTGTGGGTTCTAGGGCTCTTCTTTTACTGCGAGGGAACCACGAGTGTTCTCTTCTTCCGTCTTCTGTCTCTTCCATCCATTCTTTGATTGGTCCTGGTTCTATTTCTTCTAACTTTGTCCATACTCTTTTTGAGTGTTCGTGTAGGTAAACGTTTAGGGGCTCGTTGGTGTAGTTGACGGTTGGTGACTATGTCAGGATATCTGATGTTATATACATCCCTTAGGGCTAAATTTTGAATTATCTGCAGTTTCTTTATGTTTGTTTGTTTTATTGCATGTAGGGGAATTGGCGGATATACTAGTCGGGATTGGACATAGGCTCTATATAACTTTAGCTTGTTTTTTGCTGACAGGCTTCTGAAACGTTTTAATTTAATTACCATGTTTCTGGTTTTTGCAAGTTTTTCGGTGATGAATGTTTTGTAGCCTTTTGTTGTTATCTTCAACCCTAGGACAGTTCCTTCCATGGCATATGGAATCACTTTGTTGTCTACTATAATGGGTGTTTTTTTCCTTTTAGCGATTGGGATTATTTTGAACTTGTTGGTGTTCGTTTGTATCTTCCACTTTTTTTCGTACTGGTTCATGTTCTCTATTGCGTTAGCAGTATGTTGTGCCATTATTGCTGTTGATTTGCCGGGGTGTGTGATGATTTGTGTGATATCGTCTGCAAAACTTATGTATTCACTGTAGGGAGCTGGTTCTGGTAGGTCTGCTGTGTAGATATTGTACAGCGTGGGTGAAAGGACACTGTCTTGGGGTACTCCACTTTTCAGTTTTATGGGTGGTCCTATATAGCTGCCAATTTGTATTTGTGCCGTGCGATCGTCTAGGAAGTCACAGGCGATTTTTTCTATTGGTTCTGGGAGATTTAATTGAAGCAGTTTAAATTTTAATCCGAGGTGCCATACTTTATCGAACGCTTTCTTAACGTCTCTTAGTACAATGTTGACTTGGTTTCTTTCTGCTTTCTTGTTGGCTAGCGTTTCCGTGATTATGGCTAGTGCAGTATGTGTTCCCTTTTTTTCAGTGAATCCATGTTGTCTGGGGTTTAGTAGTCCGTTTTCACTTCTGTGTTTTCTGATTCTCTTGTTTATTGTCTTTTCAAATAGTTTTCCTATAACTTCGAGTAGGGAAATCGGTCTGTAGTTCATTACTTGAGTGTGGTCTTTGGCTGGTTTCGGTATGAATATGAGTTTTGCGTTTTTAAATGCATCAATGAAGTATCCACTTGCCAAAGCTGAGTTAAATATTTCAAGGATGCCTTCTGTGCAGTTATTAGGTAGGTATAGGATCATATTTCTTGTGATTTTTGTAAATCCTGGTGCTTTTTCTTTAGTGTGCCTGATGTAGTGTAGCAGTTCTCCTTCTGTAATTGGGTTATCCAATGCATCATTCCAGCCATTACTCTGCAGATATGATTTTCATGTTCCTCATCAAATTCCTCATTTTCTTCTTCTGATATTTGAAATACTTTTTTCCATTCTTTTCTGTATGCTGCTTCTATTTCTTTTTCTTCAAAGAGTTTTTTCCCGTTTTGGTCCTTTATGTATTTTTGTTGAGGCTTGTCGTTTCCTAGCATTTTGTTTATGTTCTGCCAGAAGTTCTTGTCATTTCTTGTGGTATCCAGGTTGTTTATTAGTTCGTTCCATATCTGTTGGTGTGCTATCAAGCTTTCATCTCTTAACTTTTGTTGTATTTGCCTTAAGTTTCTCATAAGCTCTGTTGTTGGTGGATAATTTTGTATGTACATCAGTATGTTATTGTATTGTACTTGGAGCATTCGCAGTTCATGGGATGTCCTGATGTGTGGTAGCGTTCGATATGTTGTGATTGGTATGTTGTTCTCTGTTGCCTTTTTGATGTTACGTATAAGGGTATCTGTTTCGTTGTCAATATCTTCTAGTGTTTTGCCTTGGAGATCTGGGATCTTAACTTGTTCTAGTTGCTTCCTGTAGCCTTCCCAGTCTGCTTTTTGCATTTGGAAACGTGGGGTAGTTGGTACTTGGATTGGGCTTGTGGATAGTTTTATTATCATTGGAATGTGGTCGCTGGTAGTTAGTGGTCCTTGTTTTATATGGTAATTCAGGAATGCCTTGTTATTGGTGAAGACTTTGTCTGGGGTTGTTGTTTTGTTATTGCCAATAAATGTGGTGAAGTGTGGTCCTAGGTGGATCAGCTTCCCTGTGTTCATTATGGTATGCAGTGCAGTGCCCACTCTGTTCCTGTTTCCGTGGCCGAATATTGGATGTCTTGGGTTCAGATCTCCTATTATATATGTTGGGCAGTTGTAGTTCAATAGTTTTATCAAGTCTGGGGCCGGCAGGTAGTTCCGTCTTGGCGGTAAATATGCTGTGGCTATTGCTATTTCTCCTAGTGTGGTAGTTATTTTAATTCCCAAGAATTCATCCTGGAATTCGTCGATGATTTGATGTTTGAGTATGCGTTTTACAGCAATAGCCACGCCATCATTTAATTCTTCTGTTTTATTTCTTTGGTAGATTGTATATCCAAATATTTTTATTTTCTTGGAGTTTGAATTGCCGTGACTATTTATTAAAATTATGTCCGGATCAATGCTGAGATATGTGTTTGCAAGGTTGTTTTTATTTGTTTCCCAGTTGCGGACGTTGTGTTGTACGATGGTAAGTGTTCTGGGTTTTTCTTTATTCATTGTGTTTTGATTTTTTGCTTCTTGTTTGTTGCTCGGATGGCGATCTCTTGTCCGGAACCAGTCCGTTACGGATTCTTTGGAATTTCCATTGTTCTTCTTTTTTGAAGTTGTGTCTCCTTATTTTAATCCTTTGGTTTATCAGGTAAGCTTCCACTAGTGCTTCAGAGTATTTATCGTTAGAGTAGGTCCATTTTAGTTCTTGTTTTGTTATGGCTTGTATAATGTCTGGCATCGTTTTACATTCACTAGGGACAAATACTCTGTCACACCAGTGAAGTTGTAGTTCACAATCATCTGCACATTCTAAAGTCAGTAGCGTTTCCTCGCCCTGGGTATCCATGGTTGCTGTTGAGATTTTTTTCCTTACGGCTCCTGTCTCTCTTTGGATGTTATTTTGAAGGTCCTGCCTCTCTGCTGTACTTTGGGTAGATGTTTCAATCCTTTGTGACTTTGCCTTGTCAGCTTCGTTTGTTTCGTGTACTGTTGCGGCTGGTGTTTGCTCCGTTGCTCCGTTTTCTTCTGTGTTGATTGTCTCTTGTGGTGCATCTGGGTTGGTTAAGCTGGACGCTTGTAGCACAGATCCGGAATCTGGGTTCGCTGGGAAACTCATTATTGGGAGGTTGTTCCTTCCAAGCATTTTGTTCATTTCTTTTTCGAACGTGCCTGGGTTTCCTATGTTCATTATGTGCGAGTATAATAGGCAGATGAGCACTTTGTAGTCTCGTATTTCGCTCAGTACAATTTTGGTGGTATTCTGTGGTTGTGTTGTTTCTTCAACTACTTTCTTTGCAATAGCAGCATATGTTGTATTCTCCTTCTGTTCTTGTTGTTGTTTTTCCTTTGCTACTTTTTCATTTATTATTTTCTTCTTGTATGGACAGGCCATTGCTAGGGTTCTGTGGGTCTTATATCCAGGTTCCTTCTGATTTTTACAGTTTATACAAGCTTTGGCTTGATTCTTGCAGTCCCGGAAGGTATGGCCTTCTTCTGCACATTCCGAGCATATTTTAAGTTCCTTTTGAGGACAGTCTTTTGTTGCATGTGCTTCATGTGCATTGCAGATGAAGCAGGTGAGAATATTAACATATTTCTCCCTTTCTAGTTGTTTAGGGAGTACTGACATGTTGAACCCCAAGATTCCAGTTTCCAGGGCCTTGTCTGCCATTGAGGTGTCAGTGAATCTCAGCTTTAGGCAATGAGTGTATTGCTTTATTTTTATCACTTCTTCGATTTTCATCCAGTTGTTTTTTATTTCTTGTGCCGAGTGTTTTCCAAATTCGTAATCAAGTCCACGTACAAATATGATCTTTTTGCTTTAACCTCTGGTGGCATAATGACCTGAAGTCCTATGTCTCCAAAGGCTTGCATTCCCTCAGGGCTCAGAATGATATCCGCGTCCCTGTAGTCCCTACATATTGCAGTATATCCATCGTCCTCTCTGGGTTGTTTGTTGTTGTTGAGATTGTCGGACCGTAGTCCGACACGGGCCTTTGCCTATAGGCGGCCCGTTTGGTGGTTCCGGCTGGAGCTCCAGGAGCAGCCAGACGGGATTGGGATTAGAGGTGGTCCCACCTGCAGATTGGAAGGATACTGCAGGTTGCAAGTGTGAGCGGACCCCCGATCAGTGGACGCTTACCACCAACCCCCACTCTTGGACGTGGTCAGTTTCGGAGTGGCGCGCCCCCCGAACTGGGGTCCGCACTTGCTGGGAGAGGATGCTTTCTAAGCTATCTGGGTGGTGTGTATCGTGTGATGACCCGGAGTAGGTGGTGAATGTGGTCTGTTTGGGCCTTTCGGGTTGGAGTGGCCGCTGATGTTGTGTGTGTTTCTTGGGAGATTTGAGTTCTGTTTCGGAGGCTTTGTGTGACCTCGCAGTCGAGGAGATAGTGTTCAAGTGGGTTGGCTGCTGGCTCCTGACAGTAGGTGCAACCCATGACGTAATTTCCGATCATCTGCCAGGAGCACTTGTACCCTAGTCGTAGTCGATGAAGGCTGACTTGGGTTTGTCTTGGAGTTTTCTTGTCAGCGAAAGGTGGTTCCCCTTTTGTGGCCGCCAGGTACCATTTGGCTGATTGGGAACCAGCGTTGAGTGCACGAAGGAAGCTCTTTTTGATGTGGAGCTTGCTAGTCTTTCTGAGGTGATTCTTGATCTGTTGCACACTTGCTGGAACTTGGATGTGTACGCTACTAGAACGTGTAGCTGCCTTGGCTGCTTCGTCTGCCACGTCGTTTCCTCCGATCCCTACATGACTGGGAATCCAGTGTAAGACGACTGGTCGGTTTTGGCTTTGGAATTCCTGTAGCGGTGCGAGGATCGAGGTGATGATGTGGACGTTGTCTCTTGGTTGACTGTGCTGCAGCGCCTGCATGGCCGATTTCGAGTCCGTGTGAATTATGATGGACTTGTTGTGTTGTGTTGCAGGGTGTTGTTAGGGCCTTTGAGATTGCTACCAGTTCTGTTTGTAGGGTGGAGCAGTCATTGGAAAGTCTCCATTGGAGGGTCTGACCTTGGGTGTAGAAGGCCGCTCCGGATCTATGATGTTTTGGGTCCACCGAGCCGTCTGTGAAGTATGATGCTGCATCAGCCGGTGTCTCGGTGGCTATGGCTTCGAGAGTTATTTTTTTGAGGTCCTCCTTCTGGAGGTTGGCTTTACTATAGCCTAGGTCGGTAATTTTGAGTGTGGCTGGTGGAGGGCTCCATGGTGGAGGAACAGCGTAACCATTGTCTCGTGTGTCTTGGTTGTTCTTGACGAGTGTTTCTGCTTGCAGGTGTCGGATGACCTCGCTTGCCTCGTGCGACCAGGTGGCCCCTCGCACTCTGTGGTCGAGGTGGAGGGAGGCACTGATTCGAATCTTGGCAACTGTGGGCTTGTCTGCTCTACAGATTTTGGCGAGGAGACCGGCTGTCACCTGCTTGACTCGTACTGCCAGGGGTGGTAGTTCGGTTTCCATTTGCAGATTGCAAATTCTGGTCCACATGGGTGCTCCGAGCATGGTCCTGAGAGCATTGTTTTGAATTACTTCTAGCTTAGCTATTTGGTCTTCTCTCAGTCCAATGAGTGCTGGAGCACTGTAATCTACCAGCGATCTGATGGCGGCCGTGTAGTAGGCTTTGAGCACATGAAGGTTTGCTCCTGCGGTTGTGCTGGTGAGCGACCTCATTATATTGTGTCTGCTCTTCGTCCTGTGCCTGAGATACTCGAGTTACGGCTTGAAGGTGAGTTTTTGGTCAAACCAGATTCCAAGACACTGGTGGGCGTTGGTCCAGACTACCTGCGTGTTTTGTATGGAGAGCATCTTGTCTGGTGTGTCTGTGCAAATGGCCATCGCTTTCGACTTGGCTGGATTTATCTTGAGTCCAAGTCTGTTGCACTCCTCTTCTATAAGTTGGAGTGCGTGTTGCGTGTTGGCTAGTCTGTTCGATCCTCTTACTATAAGCTGTAAGTCGTCTGCATAGCATAGGAGCTTGGCTGTTTGTCTGAAAGGAAGTTTGACTAGATTTTCCATCAGGACATTGAACACCATTGGACTGAGGATGCCTCCTTGTGGGGTTCCGTTTTCATGGACCCTGTAGCTTGAGGTTGCTCCCTGAAAGCGTACTCGTGCTTCTCTCTGTGTGAGGTAGTTCTGGATCCACCCCAGCAACCTTCCTTTGACGCCTTTTTTAGCGAGCGTAGTTGTAATGGCCAATGGATTGGCTAGTTCGAAGGCTTTCTCCAGGTCGAGGAAGACCACCAGAGCTGGTTTGTTGTCCACTGTGCTGAGTATCTCGGCGATGTTGTTGCCTGTGCCGGTGTTCTCGGTGTAAGCAAAGATGTGAGGGTGCGGGCTGCCTACTTTCCACTTGAGTCGGTTGAGAGCCATTCTTTCTCCCGTCTTGGCTATGCAGCTGAGAAGGAAGATGGGCCCCGGCTTGTCTGGTTCTCTGGGCTTCGGAATGGGCTGTATAACTGCCTTCTTCCATTCCGGTGGGAGTCTTTGTGCTGTCCACGAAGCATTGATGACTTGTAGCAGAGCCTCGTGTCCGGCTGTACCGGCATGAGAAAGCATGGAGTAGGTTATCCTGTCTGCCCCTGGTGCTGTGTCCTTGCTTCGTTTTAGCGACTTCTGGAGTTCTTGCTGATTGAATGGTCTGTCAGTGTCATCTTCACTGTTGCAGGCCTCTTCGATCATCTGGAGTCTGACCTGTCGCAGACGCCGTTGTGTCTCCTCCGCCTGTCTCGGGAGGTTTTTCGTTGCTGCTCAGTCAGAGAACAGTTTTGCAAGTCTCTCGGCTTCCTCTTCTGGGTTGGGATGGGTTGGTGGTGGTGTTGCCTTCCCAGATGCCCTTCGGATCTGGGCCCACATCTTGCCAAGGGAGGTGTGCTCGTTCAGTTCGGAGCACCACTTGAGCCAGCTTACGTTTTTTATTTCTTCCTTCTCTTCCCTGGTATCCGTAACTATGACTTGCAGGAGATGTCTGTTTGTTGCCGTGGGATGTCTCCTGTAGTTTCTTCGGGCCATGTTCACTCTGTGGTTGAGTTCTTTCACCCTGGGACGGTAGTACCAGTAATCCTTGTACTGTCTTGATGTGGGTTTTGTTTTTGGGATAGCCTCTTCTGCCGCTTGGTGAAACGCCTCGACCAATTGTTGGTGGAGGGTTGTCTCGTCCACGGGTGCTGCGCCGGCCGGCTGTGATTTTTCGCGCCACTTAGCCAAGTGTTTCTTGAAGAGTCCCCAGTCTGTCTTTTGGGTATTGTATCTCCATCTCGGTGGGGGGGGGTGGAGTGGGGAGTTTGTTCACCTTCAGCGTTGTTAGGGTGGCGAAGTGGTCGCTGGTCAGCATGGGGTGTATCTGCCAGGAGGCCGAAGGCTGTAGTGCACTGGAGACGAAGGTTGGATCTAGCCTTCCTCCCCTAGTGTGGGTGGGCTCTCCGGTGTTCAGGAGGCAGATCTCAGGTGTATCTTGAAAGGTGGTGTATAGGTGTAGGCCGTCTTCATTTGTGGGGCTTGCCGAGCTTAGGAAGGGATGATGTGCGTTGAAATCCCCTCCTATGAGTGTGGCGTGGTCAGCGGCCGAAGCAAATAATTGAGTAACCTCCAGTGAGCCCCTTGGGTTCTTGTAGATGTTGTGAACAGTTAATTCCCGTTCTTGGAGGGTTACTTTGACGGCCTGTGTCTCGATGTTTTCCCCACATGGAAATTGCTGCGTGACCTCGGCGGAGGGTATGCTTGACTTGACCAATATCATACATCCTCTTGTTGACGCCTGCGTGAAATGCCTCCTGTATGTCTTGTAACCGCTGAATTTGAAACAGTGGTGTTCTTGTAGAAGTGTTTCTTGTAGCAGTATAATGTCAAGCTTGTCCTTGGCTGCTGCTTCTTGTAGGAGGTGTTTCTTGTTTTTGATGCCCTGAGCATTCCATGTTAGGATGTTCAGGGTACTGATGTTTTCCACCACTGTTTCATCGGGGACTTCTGGTGGTCCTCGATGGAGATGTCCAAGTTCGATTCCAACTGGATCAGGTTCATGTCTTCGTGTTCTGTGGTTTTTGCCTTCTGGGCCGTGGTTCAGTTCAGGGGAGTTGAAACGACCAATTTCTTTCTGGGAGCTGTCGGTATCTTGGGTTCTCTGGTGGCCTTCTTCGGTGTAGAGTGTACCTCGGCTGTCACTCGTGTGAGGACCGGCGTGGCTTCCTCCACTGAGGTGGCTGGAGCTGTGGCGACTTGCCCGAGGACGCTCCCCATGAGTATTTGGAGCTGTGTGGGTTGGATCTTGTGGCCCAGTAGTCCGGCTAGGCCCTCCGCGAAGACTGTCAGTACCTTGGCTAGGTCTGATACGTGTATCATTCCTTCTGGTGCCTTGGTGTGTGCTTCTCTTGTCTGTCTCGTGGTTGTCGTTGTCTGCTGCTTGGGTGGCTGAGGTGTGGCCGTAGTGAGGCCAGGAAACTGGGCTGCACTTTGGGTGTTGACTGGCTGAGGAGGTTGGCTTTGTTGTTTTGGCCTTTGGGTTCCCCACACGAAGGTACTTGGTGGGGCTGGTGTGTAGGCGGTGGGGGCCGGTCTTGCTGCTGGTCGGTTTGCCTGGACCCTCTTTGTTCTCTCGGAGCATCCAGGATCCCAGGCGTGGTGCTTGCCCCCGCAGTTGGCACACTTGGGGGCAATTTTTTCCCCATTTTTCAACTTGGTGAGGCAGGAGTGTGTGCCGTGCTTCTGTGCGCAAACTGCGCAGATTTCCTTGTACGTGCACCTTGTCTGATGGTGCCCGTATTTCTGGCATCTGAAGCACCGCAGGGGCTCTGGGACGAAGGGCCTCACTTCGTAGATCCCCCAGGTTTTGAGGTCTATGGTGCTGGGGGGTGAGCCGTAGTGCGTTATGAGCACTTGTTTCGTGGTGGCCGTCTTGTCGGACAGGGGAGAGCATCTCTCGGCTTTTAAGATCTTCGGGTGGTTCTCCAGGGATTCGAGAGGTAATTCCTTTGCGTACCGGAGGACTACCGACTTCATCAGTTTCTGGGCGGGGTCTAGCTTGGTTGATGTAACGGTGGTGGTGTTTTGCAGGTAAGTGTCGAGGGTGGTGGCGGAGTCCTTGTCTTTGGGGTGAACGATCATCTCCCCCTTTAGGTTGGGCCGCACTGAGAACTTGGCCAGTGGATTTAGCTTTTCCATCTCTGTGACGGCGGCATATGTTGTTTTTGCGTCCGTTTTCGTGATCCGGAATTTTGGCAGTGTCGTTGGAGGTGAGCTGGTGGTGGTGATGGGTGCCTTGAGGGCTGCTTGACGGCATTCGTTTCCCGAAAAAGCACGTCGGCGTTTCTTGTTTTCTACCTTCGTCCAGTTGTCCTCAGTGGCGGTAGCAGTGGTGGTGGAGTTGTTGGAGGTGGTGGTAGTGTTCCTACTTTTCAGGGCTTCATTGAAGGCGCATAACTGGTCCGCTTTCTCTGTGCGGAGCCTGTCGTAGTTCGGGTCGTCAGGTTGGCGGTTCAGGCGGGGATCGTGGTTAGGAGGGCGTACGCGCTCCATAACCGTTATTTTTTTTTTTTTTTTTTTTTTTTTTTTTTTTTTTTTTTTTTTTGTTAGATCCTACCTATTCCGGTTGAGTAAAATGCAGAGGAATTTCAGCACTCCCCACTGGCTGGTGGTCGTAGAGTGGTTCCTGAGCTTCTCTCCCAGAGCCCCGTTGGGGAAGCCTACTTCCTAGTGTATGTGACTGCTCACTTATAGACGTGAGCTAAGTGTGCCTATTGGGGAAGAATAAGGATTGCTACCCTCTTTCCAGGTGGACCCGCACGATCACGGTTTTCCTGGAAAGACTCGGCTGGGGAGGGTTTTGCTCCAACCCCCTTTCGTGTTCACAATCTCCTGGGAGGGAGGTGAACAGTTACAGGGGGGACCGCAGGACGAATACACTTTTGAGGGTGCAGGTCCCTAGGCCAGAGCGAAAAAGGAAAAATAGCAGTAGAAGGAAAAGAGCTCAAACCACGCCGGGAATATCGCGCTATAGCTGCTCTCCAGCTGGAGTGTGGGTCACTCACACCACCAGTGGGGAGGGCAAGCTAATGCTCGATAAACCGAGAACGCTCGTGAGTTGTTGTGGACGATGACAGTCGTGGGTGGTCCGGTCCGGGAAGATGGTCAACAATGGCACAAGGGAGAGGGCGGTCTTCACAGTTCCGGGTCCGGCTCAAGCGTAAGGTCCTCTGCATAGACCTAGTCTCTCGGCGTAGCTGGCTCTAACCCTCTCTCACCATGAACGGTTACGAGTTTGATAGCGTGGCGCGGATTCGTCCGGACACGCCGACCTGCCCCAAGAAACTAAATCTCCTAGTTCTCCAGAAGTTCTTTGAAGCTAATGGGATCGTGGGGGTCACCAAGGTGGAGCGTCTAAAGCTCCATGGAGACATCAAGATCACCCTCGCCGAAAAGGGCATGCCCGCACAGCTCGCGGAGATTCCTGACATCAACGGCATCCCATTCAAAATGATTGCCTACATGTGGGACAACTTGAAGCTGCGAGTAATCTCCCACGCCGAAATTGCCCACATGGACCAGAACGAACAAAGCGAGCTCCTCCAGGGGCAACTCCAAGTTGTAAAGAAGCTGTCCGACACCACTGCCCTCATCGGACACCACTCCACCTTACCCGAGAAGGCTCAACTGGCGTGGGTAACTGTGCCAGTCAAGCCCTACTGCAGACCGAAACGGTGTTACAAATGCCAGCACTATGGACACACTGTAAACAAGTGTGAGGCGCAGGAGGACACCTGCTCCATGTGTAGCAGCCCTGGACACCGCTACACGGTCTGCCCCAACGAAGAAAAAAAATGCGCTACTTGTGGTGGCCCACACTCCTCTGCCGATCGGAACTGCCCCAAATGGAAGGAGGAATGCAGGGTAGCCAAGGCTCGCATCGAGAAGAAACTGAGCTACAAAGAGGCCCTCCTTGCTGTACGCTCCCAAGAAAAGAAAAAACCAGCAGAAAAGAAAAACCAAGAAAAGAAAACTCAAGAGAAGACGCCCACCACACTGAACCAAGAACACCACGTGGCCCGTGGAGCTGAAGCCCGCGTGGTCAACCTCACCCTCTCTGACCTCTTCCACACCTATGAGAACCTATCTCACGAGGAAGACGAACAACAAGACCCACACACAAACGAATGGACACTTCAAGAAAGCAAGAAGAGGAGGAGAGTGAGAAGGAAATCGACCTCAAGCTAAGAAGACCAAGACATCTCCTCCACACAAGAAACCAAAACACAATCAAGCCGCCCAAGCACTGAACATCCATTGCCCAACCCAACACGCTGCACCTGACGCTTGACCTGACGCCGGCCTGGCTTTGTCTGAAGACTGTTCATGACCCTGTAAGTTTTCCATTGTTTACGGAGGAGGAATTCGCGGGACTGATGAAGCAACCCGCGTATAAAAATCCTACTGGAATAAGGGCTGTGAAGAACATTCTCAGGAAATCCAGAGGTACAGAAATTGAATTGGTCAGCTTATTGGTCAGGCTGATCTATGAAGCCAGCGTGCGACTCTCTACGTTAAATTCAAGGTGGGAAAAGTAACACGAACGCTTAGGTTCATTTCATGGAACATCCGGAGTGTTAATCGCAGAATTAATGATCTACAATGGTTTGTTAAAGTTTTTGACATTGATGTAATTGGCTTACAAGAACCTTACACGTCCAGCACCCAGAAGAAAGTTGCACCCAGGATAGCTGGGTTTACAGCATATAATAGTGGAGCAGGAAGTGGCCTGCTCACATATGTAAAGAATGGTCTGGTCTGTAAATGGATTAAAACTCACAATGATGAAAGTATTCACTATCAACAATTTACAGTAAAGACAGCAAACAGTCAATTTTCGCTGTATAACATCTATGTTCGGTGTAATGAACTGCGAGCGGACGTGTTACCAAAGCCATCAGGTAACAATGCTATGCTGTGTATGGGTGACTTTAACTCTCGTCACACTGTCCTCGGTGATGTCCAGTGTAACTCTAATGGGAGGGTGTTCGTGAATTACATCAATAATCATAATATCACTGTATACGACACAGACAAAGTGACACATCTGATGGGGGGCAGACTTGATTATGTGATTGGGTATAACCTAGTAGACAGTAATGTCAAGGCTAAGGTCATCTCAGACTACCTTTTCAGTGATCATTATGCAATACTTACTGAATACACTGTTGCTGATGTCAAGTGTGAACCCCATCCTAAGCTCAGAATTAATATCCCAGATAATCTTAAACTGCACTTCAAGGCCTACATCCACAGATGGTATGCTGGATATACACCTGGGTCAGTGGATGAATTTTGCTGTGATCTTGTAAATGTCATTACCACATATTATACCACCTGGGTTAAGTCAAGGAGGAAGGGGGGCAGCACTAAACCACCTCTGTGGACACATGACCCCATCCTCACCAAAGAAGGAGAGAATGTAAAACAGCTTGCCAACACTTATAAGCAAAATAAAACTAGTGATAACCTTTTGGCATTCCTCAAAGCTAACGGAGAATTTCGTGAACTCAAAGGTCAGGTGAGAAACACCTATTGGGAACAATTCTTACAGGGGATTAATAGAACAACCACTCTAGCAGAAATGTGGAAGAAAATTAGAGCCATTACCAAGTCACCCACCCCAGTCCAGCTTCATCACAGCCTTGCAGAATATGCTGACATGCTATTAGACCAATGGTCTAGTGTGTCACGAATCACTTCCCTGCCTCCTGACATACAACAATATCTTAACACCTCACACATTAATAGGGGTTTCAATATTGAAATAGCTTGTTCCTCACCAGACCTTACCGACCAGTTTCCTATAACGCACCACGAACTAACAACAGCACTAATGAAAGGTGAGTCATCCTCCCCTGGTGAGGATGGCATAACCTATAACACCCTGAGATTGTTGAATGAGATCCCTAACCATCCACTGCTTGACCTGTATCAAATGAGCCTCACACAGGGTATTCTGCCTAAGACATGGACTCATGGAAACATAGTTCCAATCCCTAAAGCTAATTCTCCAAACTTCAGGCCAATTTCACTTACATCCTGTATGTGTAAAGTCCTTGAAAGAGTTGTTCTAAACCGTCTCATGTTTCAAGTCACAGACAAACTCGCCCCTAATCTGTACGGGTTCATGCCCGGGCGTAGCACACAGACATGCTTTGCAGAATATCTTGTTCACTCAAAAGATAAGACACAAACAGCCTTCATAGACCTTAAATCAGCCTTTGATGTAGCTAATAGAGACATTATACTTGAGCAACTAGCTAATTTTGGCATACAAGGTAACCTCCTGACATGGATAAAGGGTTATCTGTCCAACAGGTATGCCAGAGTTCTGTTTAGGGGAGTTAAAAGTACCAGAATGAGATCATTTGAGCTGGGCACGCCTCAGGGAGGAGTGTTAAGTCCTATGCTCTTTAATATACTGATGCACAAGCTTATTGCTGACATTCCAGTTCAGCCAAACGAAGCCGTAATATGCTATGCTGATGATATCTGCATTATGACACAAACCAAACTCAGGCTCCAAGCCTTGCTGGATGTATTTGCTCGGAGAACTGTTGAATGCTGTCTCATAATATCTGTTGACAAGACGAGGGTCCTCAATCCTCGTCCTGCTCACCCTCTGCCTCTTGACTGTAACATTAACAGCATGCCCTTGGAACTATGTAGCTCCTACAAATATCTTGGAATTTGTGTGAATGATGCAAACTTTGTCAGCAACCTTCGTGACAAACTAATGCAGCGCTTTAAACCCCTCAGAACCCTTGTTGGCAAGGGCTATGGAATTAACATCACCTATGCTCGTACTTTCTATCTTCACTTCATTCGTTCTGTAGTTGACTATCATGCTCTCCATCTTGTGACTATTCCGCCTAAACAACTCAACAGCCTTGAGTTAGTGCAAAATGAAGCCATGCGCATCATCCTAGGTTGCCCAAAATCAACCAGAATTGTAAACATGAGGAAAGAGCTCGGACTGCCCTCCCTATCTGAGATGATAGCCCTACTTAATACCATGATTTGTGTCAAAGTTTTGAAGAACAATAGTTCTGAAACTACAACTCAAACTGAGTTGATGTTCTATCTAAGTAATCCCGACCATCTCGCCAACCTTTCACAAAAGACTCTCTTTGGGGCGTGGCTTCATAAAAGTGTTGCAGATCTCCTGAAACTGAATGTCCCAATCACCCCAGACGAACCTATTAATGCCATTCCTCCATGGCTGGACATATCAGTTCCTATTAATTACACTCCTGTTGGTAGTAAGCAAATGTTAAACACCGATGTGGTGAGATGTGTCACACTAGAAACTATTAACAGACACATAGAGAGTATTAAATCAAGTGAATGTTATGCTTTTACTGATGGTTCTGTGCAGACAAACACAGGTAGAACAGGCTGTGCAATTGTAATATATAAAGAAAAAGAGATGATAGTGTCAACCAAACAAAGGCTGAACAACTGGGCCAGCACAACACAAACTGAACTAACTGGAATCTACTTGGCCACAGACTACCTCAAAGAAAATGGAGGTGGGGTGATATTCTGTGACTCTCAAAGTGCTTTGAAATCAATGAACAGCCCGTCAGGTTCTATGTCTAAAGTTGCATGTGATATTAAAAGGAATGTGATAACTGCCAATGAGAACAACTTTCGTATCGAATTTGTGTGGATTCCGTCCCATGTTGGAATCAGGTATCATGACCATGTTGATAGACTGGCCAATGAGGCATGTAAGAAAGAAAATGTTGACCGTGACCTTGGCCTGTCCAATGCTGTAATTAAAAACATTCAAGTCAGAATCATGAACTCTGATCTAGAAGAAGTGAGAAATGCAGAGAGACCTGACAGTTGTAGCATTAGTAAATATGACAAATTTTGTAACAAGAGGTACCGGTATGGCCAGCATAAGGACAGAACCAGACAATGTGATGTAGTCGTGGCCAGAATTAGGCTAGGATACAGACACATCTGGCAAGTTAGTAGCGCTGTACCCATACCGGAACACTCAGCATGTAAACTTTGTGATAAACCTTTAAAGCATACACTTGAACACTATATTATTGAATGTGACACTGTCAAAGACTTCAGGCCACCTGACTTACTGTATCTTGAACTATGTAATTACTTCATTGAATCAGGTGTGCTTGAGGACATTCTTGCTGTTTATCCCAAATTTGCTAGCCCACACTGATTAGTCTTCAATTAGAATATGACTCCAATGTATGTGATCCACTGACCTATATATGCTGCTGGTGAATGTGATGTATTTCCTTCTTTGTGTACGAACCTCTGTCCTGCGTGGCAGTGAACAGTGGCATTACCCACATGAATCTGACCTATATATAGTGTCAATGAATATGATGCATTCTTTGTGTACGAACCTCTGTCCTGTATGGCAGTGAAAAGTGACATTACCCACATGAATCTGACCGACGTATATGTATGTATGTGTGCGTGTGTGCATGTATATGTACGTGTACATGTATATGTGTATGTATATACGTATATGTATGTATATGTGTGTGTGTGTGTTTACATATATGTATATGTACTGTCAATGAATATGATGCAACTCTTTGTGTACGAACCTCTGTCCTGCATGGCAGTGAACAGTGACATTATCCATTTGAACCTGACCTATATACATTTATAGTTGTTAATGAATATGATGTATTTCTTTGTGTGTGAACCTCTGTCCTGCGTGACAGTGAGAAGTGATAGCACCCTCAGTGTCAAGACCTGACTGAATTACTCAGAATAGGCAAACTGTACTACAAACTCTGCCAATAAATTTGTTAAACTTAACTAAAACTTCAATCCTCCCTTTATTCTTTCCCTGAACCTCCTTCCCCCCTGTCACTAGCAATTTTCGTTCGTTCGGCTGTACACTGATTGGCTGGTCGGAGTGCGGCCGGGGCTCAGTTGGAAGTTGTAGGGGAGAGGAGCCACTACACCCTTCACAGGTGTGTCTCAGGCCAACAGGACATGATAGTGAGGTAGTCATAATGCAAGATGGACTTAATTGATAATAATATAATTGGTAGTTGATTATTATTTACTTTTTATATTATACGTAGTTATTGTTTAATAATTGTTGCTGAATAATTATGTAGTTTTAGACTAATAGTTACCGTTAATAATATTATTATGAATAGTTAAAATAGCGAGTTTATTATGGTGTTATAAGGTTATATATAGTGTTATATATTAATAAAATATTAATAAATGATCTTAAAATAGATAAGCAATAAATGTTATTGTTTAAATAGATAAATAATAAATGTTATTGTTTAAATTTATTTTAGTGTATTTGTAAATGTTGTCAAGCTATTCGGTTCTCCAGCCATTGACTTAAGTTTAGTTTATATTAATATATATCTATTAGCGGGAGTTTAATCAATAATAAAACATTATGATTAAAGTATAATTTATTTATATTTTGTAAAATGTATAAATAAAATACTTTATTATAGTGTTAATAATGAAAACTTGTAGTTACTGAAAGATAAGAGAGAGAATCGGACAAGGTGTAGCGTGTCAACATCAACCAAGGTGGACGTCTTGTTTATTGTTGTTAATTTTGTTAGTAAATGTTAATTTGTGGGCCTTCCTCCCTCCCTCGTGGTAAGTTAACATTATGTATGGCCGTGTTAACTAGACACAGTACAGTACAACATAAGAATGGCGGGGCAGTCCACCCAGCCCCTATTGCTCATATAAACATCCAACCTATGGTTGAAGCTATCCAGCCATCTGTGTGGTTGGCGGTCACACTGGTTGAACTAGGCCCATCTGGGACCAACTAGGCCCATCTGGGACCAACTAGGCCCATCTGGGACCAACTAAGCCCATCTGGGACCAACTAGGCCCATCTGGGACCAACTAGACCCATCTGGGACCAACTAGGACCATCTGGGACCAACTAGGCCCATCTGGGACCAACTAGGCCCATCTGGGACCAACTAGGCCCATCTTGGACCAACTAGGCCCATCTGAGACCAACTAGGCCCATCTGGGACCAACTGGGCCCATCTAGGACCAACTAGGCCCATCTGGGACCATCTGGGACCAACTAGGCCCATCTGGGACCAACATGGCCCATCTGGGACCAACTAGGTCCATCTGGGACCAACTAGGCCCATCTGGGA
This sequence comes from Homarus gammarus, assembly GCA_958450375.1. NCBI lineage: Eukaryota > Metazoa > Arthropoda > Malacostraca > Decapoda > Nephropidae > Homarus > Homarus gammarus. Next base: position 381,963 of record CAUDMG010002753.1, on the reverse strand, counting down.
CCAACTAGGCCCATCTGGGACCAACATGGCTCATCTGGGACCAACATGGTCCATCTGGGACGAACATGGTCCATCTGGGACCAACTAGGCCCATCTGGGACCAACTAGGTCCATCTGGGACCAACTAGGCCCATCTGGGACCAACTAGGCCCATCTGGGACCAACTAGGCCCATCTGGGACCAACATGGCCCATCTGCGACCAACTAGGTCCATCTGGGACCAACTAGGCCCATCTGGGACCAACATGGCTCATCTGGGACCAACATGGCTCATCTGGGACCAACATGGCCCATCTGGGACCAACATGGCCCATCTGGGACCAACATGGCCCATCTGGGACCAACATGGTCCATCTGGGACCAACTAGGCCCATCTGGGACCAACTAGGTGTGGTGTACGCATATGGTGCAGTTATATAGCGTGTTTGTGGTGCAGGTGTGTGGTGTAGGTATATGGTGCAGGTATATAGTGTGTTTGTGGTGCAGGTATATAGTGTGTTTATGGTGCAGGTGTGTGGTGTAGGTATATGGTGCAGGTGTGTGGTGTGTTTGTGGTGCAGGTATATAGTGTGTTTATGGTGCAGGTGTGTGGTGTAGGTATTAATTAACAGGTAGACGGTGAAGGCAAGTGGACCAATAACTGCTGCTGCTTATTAATGTAAACTACTGGAGGAAATTGTCAATGGAACAATGTTAAGGAAATAGTTTGATAGTTTGAGGTATTGTATTACTTTCCTGTTGAGTATTTGTTACTTTTATGTTTGGTAAGTTTTGTTATTTGTGGAGTGTGATACTTCACTTTACGTTTGGGAATTGTTACTTTTCTGTAATTTATTACTTTTAGGATAATTTTATGATAATTTTGTCAAGTTACCTTTGTTATATTATAGTGGTCACTATTTGTGGTAATGTTAGTAAATGGATGTTTTTTAAATAAACGCTACTTAACATTTGAGGTTATGAAGGACAGACCTAACCAAACAAACCTACCTAACCTAACTTCCCCGGTATATTAAACAGATAAAACATTTTCTGGACGTGAGATGATACAGTAGCATTGGCACTATGGCGGGTTAGTCCTATATATTAAACAAGGTGGGATTTTGGGTCATATTTATTTTGGGAAAGATTTTTTTCTTTAATTGAAGTAAAAAAATTTGGTTATAAGAATGTGGTACTTTTTATTTGTGGTTAAATTACAGTTTGTAGTAAAATATTAGCTTTTGAGACATTTTGGGAACTTTACTGTAAAGTTGCAGTTTATTTTTTGACAAGAAATTTACATTTTTATCACTGTATTTGGTGGGATCCTAACCTAGCCAAATCGTGTGTCCGATGGTGAGGTTTTAATTCTCGGGGAAAATAATAATTTGGTGGTATTCAAACCTAACCTAACGAAATCATGTCTTCGATGGTATTTTAATTCTCTGGGAAAGGAAAAATCACAAGACGCTTCACAATATTGGCGTTTATAGATAATTAAACCCTTATGGCAGTGGGATGTAACTTGTGAATTTACCAGGTGTTGTCCATTAGTGACTAGTAAGTGGTATTAGGAAAGTTGTTGACCAGAGTTAACTTGTGGTCCTTCTGCAGCTCTTCACAGTCTGCTTGGTTCTTGATTTCCCGAAATAACTTGGCGTCATCGCCAAACATTTGTGTGGAGGAGTGTACAACGTTAGGCATGTCATTATGAAACAAACAAACAACAGCGGGCCCAATACACTGCCCTGTGGTACCCCGCTTGTGACGGGTACGGATGACGATTTCGTGCCAATAATCGCCACACACTGCTTGCGGTCATGTAGAAAGTCTTCTATCCACGCTAGGACATTTCCTCGAATTCTGTACCCTTCCAGTTTGATTTTCAGTCTTTCCTGGAGTACACTGTCGAAAACCTTGGCAAAATCTAGGTAAATATTGTCGATATTACCACCTGTTCCAGAATATGGGGCCAAATATCCAGTACCTTCAGCAATTGTGTTAAGCACGAGCGCCCCGGCATAAAACCGTGTTAGCAATCCTTTACAAGGTTGTTTCATCTCCAACATGTTGGAACAAAAAATTATCTGAGTTTCTACAAAAAGAGTAACAGGGTTATTTTGTTTACAGTTTACTGCTCCAATTGGTTGTTACTGTAGTGTTAAGACAACTACCATATTGCTGCCTCGCTGATCGTGGTTAATTAAGTTCCTCATGTCATTCGTCGAGGTAAGATTTTCTAAACTGTTTCATTATTCTCTTTAAAAAGTTTTATAGAAATTTCTTAATTTAACCATAATATTGTATTTAAATGTTTGAAGATTTAATGAGTTCCTGTATAATATAATACTGTACAGTACTGTATACATATTATATAATATTACTGCCCAGCGTATTTAATTTATTAGTTGTTGAAATGTTATTCATTCTAGGACGGTGACGTGAAGATGTAAGATATGGGCCACAAGACGAAGGTTTTTTTGGTTAACGGATCTCTTGCTGCACCACATTGGAAGCTTTCTGCTATAACATAAGGTACAGTACAGTGTATATCTTTGTGGTTTTAGTTTTTATTAAGGATCTGGGATCACCGTTTAAAAATTCAAGTAATTGTGTTAAAGACCTTTGAAATAATTAGATATTTTAAGTAGATTACGCTGTGCCCGTAAGTTTTAAAAGCCTTTATGGATGGTCTTAAATATGTTGACCATCTTTACTGTATGAAGTTAGTTTCACCTCAAAATATTTGTCAAATATGCCTGACCTAATACCTTTGTCTTCAGCACTTGGGGGTAGAAAAATAGTTTAAATATCCTACAAAGGTACAGGGTACTACTTTACCTGATTTTATATCTAGGTTCACAAATTAGTTATTGTGTTAATGACTTTTTGAAACAATTAGATATTTAAAGTAGATTACTTAGGCTTTGCCCGTATATTTTAAAAGGCCTTCATATACGTTTTAAAAATAATATGGACTACAGTGAGTTCTGCTGTAACGCGTGTTTTGACAACTCGAATTGGCTCTAACGCGATTTATGAATAGAAGAACCATATTTGTATAATGCGAACGCTTGTTTGCTGTAACGCGATTCTTGCTTACTATTTCTCCAATTTTGTGGTATTAACTGTGAATATGGTAAAGAAGAATATCTCCAAGAAGCGTTCTGGTGATCGCATTCCCGGGGATGATCGTAAAAGAAAGGCTATAACACTTGAAGAGAGAGCTCAATGTTATCAACCTCAAAATCACCCTTATCGCCCATCAAGTTATATTCATATTTTTTCAAGGTAAAGTGTAACATTTACTGTATGATTTCATTATTAGATATGAATGTAACATTTATTTAGACTGTGCTATCCTTTGTGTTAGGCTAACTACTAAATTTTTTTCGATTTCGAGTAATCTTCACCTAACCCTATTTTCTCCATAAGCCCTGTTATTTCTATTGCGCAAATTTCTATAACACGATGTTTAACAAGAACGCAACTAACGCATTATAGCAGAACTGACTGTATTGGGGTGTCGACTGCATGGAAAAGTCAGGAAACTTTCAAACAAATGGGGTATTTATTTTGGGTTAAGTTATACTTAAATATAGTTTTTTTGGCATCAATCTTGGCATAAATTAATGCTGTACTGTATACAGTGGGGTATGCTATAACGAACGGATCCTACTACGAATATTCCTATAACGAACGGTTTTACCTATAAAATTGAGAATGCTATAACGAACGCAACTCTTACAACGAACGCGGATGAATATGGGACTATTTCGCCTGGCGCATGAATATTGTTGTACCACGACCCACAACAAGAGTGTCAGGCGCCATCTTTGTCTCATTGTGTAGCCAGTGCACCACTGTTATTGTTGAAATTTCGTCTTTTGATGTGGAAATTCGCGTTATTTGTATAACTATTTTGTTATACAAGTATACAATTGTAACAATGCGTCGTCCAAAGCGAGTGAGAAAGCTAATAACCCTTGAAACTAAGAAAGAAATTATAAAGAAACGTGAGAATGGAAGAAGCATTGCGAAACTTAGTGATGAATATGGGATGGCTAAATCGACTATGTGTACGATTTTGAAGAATAAAGAGGAGTTAAAAACTGTGCAAGTGGCTAAGGGAATCTTTAGACTTAGCAAAGCAAAGTGTAATGTGATTGAAGAAATGGAAAATTTACTCTTAGTGTGGATAAAGGAGAAAGAAATGGCAGGTGGTAACATTAGTGAAGCTATAATTTGTGAGAAGGCCAGACAATTGTTTGAGGACCTTAAAGCCAAGACTCCCAGTGGAAGTGTTAGTGATGTGCCAGTGTTTAGGGGTACCGGCATGCTGAATAACACTAAGGTAAGATAAAGTACCGTATTTTTTACATTTTCCACAGAATTTTTTCAGTGTTAAGTGGTTGTATTTGGGGGCCTGGAACGGATTAATCCTATAACGAACGAATGCTATAACGAACGAGGTTCTGGAACCAATTACGTTCGTTATAGCATACCCCACTGTAATAGGTAAATAATTATTGTACTTCTAGGAACATTCCACAACAATAATGATGATAGTTCAAGTTAGTGATCAAATATTACAGGTCATACCTACTGCCGTGAGTATTGTCCAGTGAATTGTTCTTATAATGGACTTGTTCCACATTAATAAAGGTTCATATAGGTGGATAGTGGAGTGTTGACCCACGTCAGGTTAAGGTTGTCACCAGGGAGGGTCGCTAAAATATCTTCAGTGGTCCCTCCATTAACCGACACAATTGGTTCCACTGAGTCGTTCGTTAACTGAATCTATATACTGTAGTGTTATATATTAATAGAATATTAATAAATAAACTTAAAATAGTTCAACACAATATGTTATTGTTTAAATTTATTTTAGTAAAATTGTAAATGTTGTCAAGCTATTCGGTTCTCCAGCCACTGACTTAAGTCTAGTTTAATATTAATATATATATATTAGTGGGAATTTAATCAATAATAAAACATTATAATGAAAGTACAATTTATTTATATTATGTAATATTTATTAATAAAATACTTTTATTATAGTATTAATAATGAAAACTTGTAGCTACTGAAAGATAAGAGAGAGAATCGGACAAGGTGTAGCAGTTCAACATCAACCAAGGTGGCCGTCTTGTTTATTGTTGTTAATTTTTTGAGTAAATGTTAATTTGTGGGCCTTCCTCCCTCCCTCGTGGTAAACGTAATAAGTGTTTTATGTTATGTCATTGATATAAACAGACATTAGAATGTTTGAGTTAAAGGTTGGTTATCCGAGATGGTCCGAGTTGGTATTCGATGGGCCGAGTTGGAGGAACATCGGTTACACTATGATAACCAGTTATAGTACATCCTTCTTTACTCACACTGCCAAACTGTGTCTGTATGGATGTGGGTCACACTATAATAACTTATTATAGTACATCCTTCTTTACTCACACAGCCAAACTGTGTCTGTGTGGACGTGGGTCACACTATAATAACTTATTATAGTACATCCTTCTTTACTCACACAGCCAAACTGTGTCTGTGTGGATGTGGGTCACACTATAATAACCAGTTATAGTACATCCTTCTTTACTCACACAGCCAAACTGTGTCTGTGTGGATGTGGGTCACACTATAATAACCAGTTATAGTACATCCTTCTTTACTCACACAGCCAAACTGTGTCTGTGTGGATGTGGGTCACACTATAATAACTTATTATAGTACATCCTTCTGTACTCATATGAGGGCTGGTATTGCCACCATTTATAAGGGCCTCTGTGTGCCAGTAACAATTCCTTTTACTCTTATACTTATCATCATTGGTAGCGTGACGATAGGAGGCTCGTGGGTAGGTGTAATGATAGTATCGAGCGATAGGGAAGAAATAACGGTAAATACTGTAGGTAATTAATAGACACAATTATACAAATACAAAGTTTATTTAACATGAATATGAACTTAAAAGAAAGGATTGATTTGTACTAACCGACGAAATCTAGTACTAGGCCCTCAGGCTCAACATACTCACACCATTACTGGGTGGACATAATAACACTTCCAACCCTACTGGGTGGACATACTCAACACACAACTATTATAGTCACTTAGCACCATAAATACTAGGGCAACTGCCACTTCAACACTCAGTCGTCAGGTGTGATACTCAAGCAACAGCCATGGGGTCCAGCCACCATGGAGTACTTTCCAACGAACTCTGGAGATCCCAGTGGATTAATTCCACCACACAAATAACCCTACTGAGTTAGACACTCATCCACCAATGATGGGGGCTGGTAGTGGTGTGTGGCTTGGTGATCCGGCGTCACCTCGTGGGTCGAGCGTTAGGGCTAGACGAGCCAGCTATGGGGGCTATAGGTAGTCTGAAGTGTCTGACGGCCGGGTCTCACGAAGGTAACTGATCCTACTGGACCTCGGACATCTTCCCAGACATTGTGGATACAACATCCACCCTACAGACACGGCCTAGGCTGCGTTAGGGACCTGTATGGATGAAGGGACGGGCACTTACTAACCAGTGACAACAACATCACGTTTCAGGGGACGTTAAAGACGTAAATATGACTTCACTCAGAGCATATCAACTACGTTACTGTAACACTTGCACAATCAACTATTAATTGGGTCAAATCACTTAAAGAAGGGCAAATTACAACACAGCGTGGATTGTCCAGGGAGTCCAGCTACTCCTATTCCGATGAATTAATTTACGGTACACTCTGACGTTGAAACTGAGACTATGGACTCATTTTCATTCTCTACTATTATCTTCACTAACAATGCTCTGACTCAGCTATCGAAAGCAAGATTAAATTGATTATAAAGTGTTGGATGGCAACAGGTCCCAGCATACAGCGTCTGCTCTCATAGACAAAGGCTGCCCATCGGTGACGTCATCAAGGAACCGAGAAAACGGAGTACGTTTCCACTGGGGGACTCGGAAGGTTTTGTGGACGTTTGAGCGTAATATGAATCCTTAAGGTTTTCAGGTTAGCTCTTATCATGGCCCTTACAAAGCTTCCTCCTTCCTCAAGATTCTTATTAGGCGGTAACGTTCAGAAAACACGTAAGTAGTGACAGACACATTAAATCATTAATATAAAGTATGAATGCTCATACAAAACATTGCACCAATTATATCAATAAAAATAGAAAAATAATTCCCTACCGGTGGTCAGGATTAGGTACAAGAAATGGAAATCTGTTAACCTACTACTAGAATGTGACGCACCTTCATAAAAAAATATATTGGGATACATATTACAAAATAGCACCAAAAATAGTAGCACATGGGGTTAGGTACATCATGTCATAATAATACTGAATGGTGGTAAATACATCATATCATATCATAATAATAAATGGTGTTACTTACATCATATCATATAATAATAAATGGGGTTACATACATCATATCATATAATAATAAATGGGGTCAAGTACATCATCATAGAATAATAATGATTTGAGTTAGATACCTCATATCATATAATAATAAAAAATGGGGTTACATGTTACAAAATATATCCTCACATCGGTAGATAAAGTGTACACTCACAATTTCCTTACAGAACTCAAATTTCAATGTTCATAGATCATGAAAGTTTCTTTTACGTGATTGGTCAAATGCTTACAGGACACACTGAGATTTAACATAGATTTCTCAAGCTAGGACATAGACCTACGGACCCCATCAAGTCAAAGGAATGATTTGTTGCCCTTAATCTAAAGAGTTGTGTCGTATCGTGAGAGGCAGCACCATTCCAGGGACTCCGAACGAGCGGGTATTCCCAAGAATTCAATGCTAACGAAACGGTCCTCATGAGAACACTACCAAACCAAAAACTGTCTGTACTTATGGCATTTGCCATGTAGAAGTAATAGCACCATATTTCTATGCCCGACTACTCCCTGAAAGTCACGAACTCTACACCTATATACCAACAACACCCAGCCTACGTAGGACTTACCAACCGGAACTTGAGAATTCACCACTGGTATCTTTACTCATACTAGTAACAGATACCCTTCAGATGATTGCATAACTGCCAATACATCTTCCAATCTCTGTCTTTACCTCAAATTGACCCTTCCTTTGCAAACTACTTTTAATAAAAAAAAATCATCAATTCTTTACCTCTCCCTTTACCACAAGTTACTTATAACTGATTGTGCACTTCATTATCAACCAATGAGGGTTACTTAAAAGCTCACTGCTTTTAAAGATCCAGTCTCACCACTGGTTTTCTCATCCTTACGGGAAATCGGGGAGCAGGAGCAACTACTGTTCTCTCCTCATCCCTTATAGCATCTCTCTCATCAGGTTCTGATTCTGAGGAAGAATCATCAGGGGGAACCTGGATGTCATTTACCTGGACAAACATATCTCTGTTGATACATCTTTTCACCTTTTCTGCTGCTCGTCGAATTACTTCTGTCTCATCTGAAAGGTGGGTTAACTCATACGCTGCACCATTACGTATTACTTCCGTTACTGTATATGGGCCCTTCCACTTAGCATTTAATTTTCTACTGGTACCTGGGATAGTAACTTCATCTCTCACCCAAACAGTTTCCCCTAGCTGTACTGTCTGATTGACTCTATCTCGGTTTGCTACGTTCCGGAATTCTCTAGACATTCGTTCAGAAGTTTCCTTAATTACTTTGTGAGCTTCTCTCAACCCTTTAGTACTCTCGTTTTCTATTATTGGTAACTCAATTCCCACTTGTCTCTGTGCATGCCGGGAGAAGAATGCGAAGTGTGGCTGCACTCCAGTCGTTGTGTGAACAGAAGTGTTCAACGCATATTGGGTCAGACCCAAGAATCGTGGCCAACGACGCGGGTTATCTTCACACATTATTGACAAAATGTTCTTAAAAGTTCGGTGCATTCTCTCCGTGATACTGTTACCTCGGGGGTGGTAAGGCAAGGTAAAATACACTTGAATGTTAGTTAATCGACAGAGCTCCCTGAATTGTGCGGCAGTAAATTCTCCTCCATTATCCGCAATCACTACTTTAGGACTACCGAAGACATTAACAAACTTTTCAAATTCACGGGTAACTTCTTGCGTGGTCTTCGTGCGCAATGGATAGAAGTTAACGAACCTTGAGTAATGATCTATGATCGTTAACACATATCGGTAATCATTGATCCCGGAATGCATGTCGGTTAAATCCACCGAAATTCGTTCTAGTGGTTTGCTTACGACTGGTAGTTCTTGCCAAAGTTGCGTAAGTCCCTTAGTTCCCTTGAACCTTTGACACGTCTCGCATGATGCTACATAATCAACACAATCTTTACGGTAGTTAGGCCAATAAAACAAATTTGCTACTCGGGTGATGGTCTTCCACCGTCCTAAATGACCTGAGGTGACATTGTCGTGCGCCAACTCTAATGCGGCTTTACGTAAATGTTGCGGGATTACGAGACAATACTTCAATGCTTTATCGAGTTGTTCTTTTACTAGGTACAATACTCCATTTATTACTTCAAAGCTATCAACGGTGGCCTTTGGGTACTTATGTTGTGGAATTTTTCCTCCTGCTAAATACTGTTTTAACTCTTGCCACCTGGGTTCTTTTTGTTGTTCTTTACCAAAGTCTGCCTGTGTGAAACCTTCTAGTGTGGGAAGTTGAGCGGCAACATGGTCGTGCATGACTTTTCTCAAGGTTCTGACTGGTCGACTTAATGCATCAGCCACTACATTAGCTCTACCGGGCTTATATTCAATGTTATAAGCGTAATCTCTCATTTCTAAGATCCAACGGTTCATTCGCTGACTTTTGGTTTTCTTTCTAAAGACGGAGGTTAGAGGTTGGTGATCTGTCTTAATTGTAAACTGCGTACCCCAAAGAAAATGATGGAAGAACCTGCATGCTAATACAATGCCTAACGCTTCTTTATCTGTGGTGGAATAACAAGTTTCTGCCGGCTTTAACTTTCTAGAAAAATAACCCACCGGTCATAAAGAGCCATCTTCTTGTATCTGATTAAGGGAAGCGCCTACGCAGAAATTGCTGGCATCACTATGCAGTTCGAATGGTTTATAAATATCGGCCTTGACAAGAACTGGGTATGAAGCTAGTGCTTGCTTTAACTTCTGAAATGCTTCTTGACACTCACTGGACCATGCAAAATCAACAGTCTGTTTCGTTAACTCAGTGAGGGGGTAAGCTACTTTGGCAAACTCGGGAACATGTTTACGGTAAAATCCACACATACCCAAAAATTGGCGGACTTGTTTAACATTGGTTGGGGGTTTACAATCAGTCAAAGCCTGGACATTTTCTGGGTCAGGCTCAATGCCTCTCTCTGAAACTACATGTCCTAAGAATTTAACTTGCTTATGGCCAAATTGACACTTAGACAAATTTAGTTTAATACCCATCTCTTCAAATCTCTCAAATGCTCTGGTGAGTCTTTGCAACAAGGTGGGGAAGTCAGGAGCCCATACTATTACATCATCCAGATAGTTTCGTACCCAGTCTTCAACTGCTAATGGAGCTAATACTCGGTTTACTTCTCGAGTGAAAACGGCAGGACTAGCTGAGAGTCCAAACGGAAGGCGTGTGAACCTCCATAGATTGTACCCATCGCTAAAAGTAGTTAGATCTCGGCTGCTGTCGTTAAGGATGACCTGATAATATGCATCCTTCAAATCTAATGTGGCATAATATTTATTTCCTGCAGCTTTCTCTACTAATTCGTCAATTCGTGGCAAGGGTTGTATGTCGACCTTCAAATGCTTATTGACCGCTCGAAAATCTAAGCACATACGCTTTGAACCGTTGGGTTTTGTTACCAGAACAATGGGGGATAACCAGGCGGCAGTCGATGGTTCAATGATATTACGATCCCTCATATCTGTTATCATTTCTTTAATTATCTCCTTTGCTTTCTCGGGGTGTCTATACTGTGGTCCTCGGACAGGATTGTGGTTGGCGAGCTGAATGTTAGCGGGTATACCAGCAATTGACCCTATTTCATGTGGTCCTAAAACAAATAAGGAATCATGAGCTAGAATTACTTTCCGCAAATGTTTACGCATTTCTCGGTCTAGATGGTTCCACGGTTGGTTTCTAATTAACTCATTCAACTTCTCTTGTCTAGTGGTTCCGCCTTTTACTTCGTCACATTCCGGTATCATACTGTTGGAAATCTCTTGGACATGTCTTACCTTCTTTACTGTACCGTTGGGAATTCCGGCACAAATTACACAGTCAGAGGTCGGTACTCTCTGATCAGCACCTACAGTACATTGACTTTTAATTGGTTTGAGGATCTCCTCTCCCCTTCTGTTTGAATGGCTAGGTGATGAGGTGCACAAAGGGAGAATTCAGTTGAAAACTTTACTTTACACAATTTGTCATAGACCTGTTGAATATGTCCCAAGTGATTTCCCTTAGTGTCAACATACGAGATTATCTCCTCCGGGATTAACTCATATTCGCCAATGACAGTGCCAACTCTCAAATACACTGATTTATCGGTACAATTACTTACTGGCAAATATATACGTGAATCTGGCTGTACTCTAACACATATCTCTGGTTGTTGGTTGAAACTTTTATGCGTGAATCGTATGCTCAGAATTTGACCTATCTCTACTTTCACCTTGATGGATAAGATCGGTGCATGGTGGCCTCGTACAATAGTCTTCCTATCAATATGGAGCCTCTTCAACTGTGGTGGACAAGGTACATCGGGCTTTAATGACAATCGATTGACGCATTTGATTCCTTGCATGTGATCTCTCATTACTACTTTCCCATATTCATGTGACTGGCCTGCCCAAATGAAAAGTTTCCTTTTACGTTCCCAGGTTACTCTAAATCTACCAAGGAGATCTGCTCCGAATAGCAAGTCTGCATTAAAGTATTTATCATCCACCACAATAGCATGGTGTCTGACTTTCAACTGTGGTGTTACTTGTACTGTTATGACTACTTTACCTTTAATTTTTAACTCATCTCCCGTAACACCCTGGTATCTATCTTTACAAGGTTTGATGGGTTGCAAATTCAATGTTTTTACTAGACTCTCCTGAATTAAGGTGACTTCACTAACTGTATCTATTAAAGCAAGACAGACCCGTTCATTTACAGTAAACCAAATGCAAGGAGACACATTGGAAGGGACCCGCTTATGTCAATATTTTGGATATTGCCGACGATTGGAGCGTCCGGGGCAGCGTGGACTGTTTCTCCGACATCCTACTTCTAAGCAATCCCAACATGAACGTGGGGGTGGATTTAAGGGGCAAGTAGAAGTATCATGATTCGGTGTTCGGCAATATGGACAGTAAGGTCCCTGTCGCTTTCCAACTAACTTTTTGCGAGGACTTTCAAATACGGCTACAGCGTGTTGATCTCGCTTACTACTGGTATCCCAAGCTCCTCCTGTTACGTTACCTTCTGCCCTACTGGCTCTTTCATTTTTTATTGGGAGTTCTTGGTTCGCCTGCTTGTGAACTGGCCGGATACCAGGATACCCAGTTCTGTTACTTCTCAGATAGCTATGTCGGAGTTTCTCCAATTGTTCGGCCATCATGTCTACTGGACAACAAGGGGAATAGTAAGATATCAACTCGTCTTTCAACTGTTCTGGCAGTTTCTGGTACAATTTATCTTTCAACGTTTGTTCTTCACCTTCCCTGGGCCCATACTGGCGAAAAATGGTGGTGAGAGCGGATTTAATTTGGCCCAAAAAGAGCCGGGGATCATCTTCCAAATTGTACTCTAAACGTGCAAATTCCTGCCAGGCAACTTCCAGAGGGATTGGTTTCACAAACAATTTCCGCAAGGTTGCTTTAAGTTTATCCCAATCTTCCTCATCGGTACCGAGTTCTACTTGGACTATGTCTTCAATCTGCGGGTCCATGCGGTCGGTAGCTACATACCATCTATCCCTTGAGCTAACTGCGCAATACTCTACTCTCTTACAGAATTTAGTTATGATGGTGTCTGCGTTAAGACCAACGAGGTCGTCATAGGACAGCCTCGGAATGTATTGGTGGTAATGGGGGCCAGGAGGTCGGCTGGGTATATCGTTAGGAGGGGGCAAAAGTGGAACCACGGCAGGAGGGGGCACAAGTGGAACCACGGTAGGAGGGGGCAAAAATGGAACCACGGCATGAGGAGTAGGTACAGCCGGTTCTTCCCTACGTTCATCAAGCAAAGCTTGTTGTCTCCTTATCGTATCCATAGACTCAGCGAGTTTAGCCCTAAGAGCTTGCATTTCTGTTGCTGAATCAACAGCGGCTTTGGCCGTCATGGTCCCCTTATTTGCGTTAGCATCTGCCATTGTGTTACAACAAATCACTACAATAACCCACTTTAAATACGATACATGCACAGTTCTCACTTAAGACCCAAGGACTGGTACTTATTTTCTGCACTACCACTAAACATTCCATGCATCAACTATTCAAAATACTGTTCAGATTATTAATCTCCCAAAAGATAATATTATTGCATGAAAACTTCACTTAGACACTTTGTCATTCACAAACTCAGTATGGTGCAACACTGCGTGAACACTTCACGAATTTCTGTACTCACAATTCTGGGTCCATACACTTGTATAACATTTTCCATATACTGTATCACCATAAGGTCCTCACATATATAATACTGTACTCTGAAAGTATACTGGCATTAGAGTTCACATAACATATGTTTAACCAAATAATGAACCGTTAGCACCTGATTAAAATAAACTTTAAAATTATAGCGTATACATAGAAATATTAATATAAGGAACTGTAAAATGCCCTGAGATATTAAGTAAATGGAATATATATCCTACCTAACACATAAACTAAAGAATATTACAAGTGCAGAATTAGCATCCACTTAACCTTTGCATATAGTGCAATGCTTCTGTTAGCACTCAGACTTAAAACACTGGGCACTCACACGATGGAACATTTCACAACTAGTGCCACGGCCCAAACATGTATTCACTGTCTGTAAGTAATACTGAGTTAACAATGGAGAAAAAAAAAATTTGGGGGCAGATTGTTACACATCAAAATTCTCCCAATATTAATGAACCTTATTCACACTCTACACTCAAGTTATTGTTGCAGGTATCATTTACTTTAAACATGACTCTTTTTTCTAACCTAACTCCAAGGTATTTCTTTGAACTTATTTCACTTTCTCTGCCAACCACCACAAAAGTTGTACCTCGGAAAAATATGGAACAAAATCATTAGCAATCTGAAATACTCATTAGTTACAGTGGAATGGTTATTAAATACCCGTACAGAGAAATGGTTATCACTCAGTTAAAAACTGCAGTATCACAGTCATTCCTCCCAACTCGATACTATGTTCATTACATCACCATAGCTGCCACCATTTATGAGGGCTGGTACTGCCACCATTTATAAGGGCCTCTGTGTGCCAGTAACAATTCCTTTTACTCTTATACTTATCATCATTGGTAGCGTGACGATAGGAGGCCCGTGGGTAGGTGTAATGATAGTATCGAGCGATAGGGAAGAAATAACGGTAAATACTGTAGGTAATTAATAGACACAATTATACAAATACAAAGTTTATTTAACATGAATATGAACTTAAAAGAAAGGATTGATTTGTACTAACCGACGAAATCTAGTACTAGGCCCTCAGGCTCAACATACTCACACCATTACTGGGTGGACATAATAACACTTCCAACCCTACTGGGTGGACATACTCAACACACAACTATTATAGTCACTTAGCACCATAAATACTAGGGCAACTGCCACTACAACACTCAGTCGTCAGGTGTGATACTCAAGCAACAGCCATGGGGTCCAGCCACCATGGAGTACTTTCCAACGAACTCTGGAGATCCCAGTGGATTAATTCCACCACACAAATAACCCTACTGAGTTAGACACTCATCCACCAATGATGGGGGCTGGTAGTGGTGTGTGGCTTGGTGATCCGGCGTCACCTCGTGGGTCGAGCGTTAGGGCTAGACGAGCCAGCTATGGGGGCTATAGGTAGTCTGAAGTGTCTGACGGCCGGGTCTCACGAAGGTAACTGATCCTACTGGACCTCGGACATCTTCCCAGACATTGTGGATACAACATCCACCCTACAGACACGGCCTAGGCTGCGTTAGGGACCTGTATGGATGAAGGGACGGGCACTTACTAACCGGTGACAACAACATCACGTTTCAGGGGACGTTAAAGACGTAAATATGACTTCACTCAGAGCATATCAACTACGTTACTGTAACACTTGCACAATCAACTATTAATTGGGTCAAATCACTTAAAGAAGGGCAAATTACAACACAGCGTGGATTGGCCTACCTGTATGGATGAAGGGACGGGCACTTACTAACGGTTGAAATGCCCGCGTCGCCCTCACTCAAAACAGGCCAGGGAGTCCAGCTACTCCTATTCCGATGAATTAATTTACGGTACACTCTGACGTTGAAACTGAGACTATGGACTCATTTTCATTCTCTACTATTATCTTCACTAACAATGCTCTGACTCAGCTATCGAAAGCAAGATTAAATTGATTACAAAGTGTTGGATGGCAACAGGTCCCAGCATACAGCGTCTGCTCTCATAGACAAAGGCTGCCCATCGGT
Source organism: Homarus gammarus (assembly GCA_958450375.1). Lineage (NCBI taxonomy): Eukaryota > Metazoa > Arthropoda > Malacostraca > Decapoda > Nephropidae > Homarus > Homarus gammarus. The sequence goes on along the minus strand of CAUDMG010002753.1, from coordinate 366,347 downwards.
GACGTCATCAAGGACCGAGAAAACGGAGTACGTTTCCACTGGGGGACTCGGAAGGTTTTGTGGACGTTTGAGCGTAATATGAATCCTTAAGGTTTTCAGGTTAGCTCTTTCATGACCCTTACACTCACACTGCCAAACTGTGGCTGTGTGGATGTGGGTCACACTATAATAACCAGTTATAGTACATCCTTCTTTACTCACACAGCCAAACTGTGTCTGTGTGGATGTGGGTCACACTATAATAACCAGTTATAGTACATCCTTCTTTACTCACAGCCAAATTGTGTCTGTGTGGATGTGGGTCACACTATAATAACCCATTATAGTACATCCTTCTGTACTCACACTGCCAAACTGTGTCTGTGTGGATGTGGGTCACTATAATAACCCATTATAGTACATCCTTCTTTACTCACACAGCCAAACTGTGTCTGTGTGGATGTGGGTCACTATAATAACCCATTATAGTACATCCTTCTTTACTCACACAGCCAAACTGTGTCTGTGTGGATGTGGGTCACACTATAATAACCCATTATAGTACATCCTTCTTCACTCACACAGCAAAACTGTGTCTGTGTGGATGTGGGTCACACTATAATAACCCATTATAGTACATCCTATTTTCCTCACACTGTTGAATGCTCTGCTTTCTTCTGTGTTTCCATAGTCATACAATCTCTCTCACTTCAAAAAGCTGATTTTCCGGCATCTTCGCGGTGCACATTAATATAACCTTTTTATATCATATTTTTATTTTATTTTTACTCTTATTTTACACACATTGATTTAGTCACTTGTAGTTTCCATTTATAAATTGTACTTTTATAAGAATATTATCTAAGGCAAAAAATTTTCTTTCAGATATTGTGATGTCACATCTCAAGACCAAGTGTAACTAAGTAGAAGTTCACAATGTCAAGCAGAGATAAAAAGCTCTCCTGTGAGGAATGTGGCAAACAGTTTGGCTTCAAGTCTACTCTTCAGAGACATTTACTTGTACACAATGGTGTGAAGGAGTTTGAATGTGGGGAATGTGGGAAATGTTTCTCCCAGAAGAGTACTCTCAAGACACACATTCTTGTACACAATGATGTGAAGGAGTTTGAATGTGAGGAATGTGGGAAATGTTTCTCCTATAAGAGTACTCTCAAGACACACATTCTTGGACACAGTAGTATAAAGGAGTTTGAATGTAAGGAATGTGGGAAATGTTTCTCCCAGAAGAGTACTCTCAAGACCCACATTCTTGTACACAATGGTGTGAAGAAGTTTGAATGTGAGGAATGTGGGAAATGTTTCTCCCGGAAGAGTAATCTCAAGACTCACATTCTTGAACACAATGTTGTGAAGGAGTTTGAATGTGAGGAATGTGAGAAATGTTTCTCCCATAAGAGTACTCTCAAGACACACATTCTTGTACACAATGGTGTGAAGGAGTTTGAATGTGAGGAATGTGGGAAATGTTTCGCCCAGAAGAGTACTCTCAAGACACACATTCTTGTACACAATGGTGTGAAGGAGTTTGAATGTGAGGAATGTGAGAAATGTTTCTCCCATAGGAGTACTCTCAAGACACACATTCTTGTACACAATGGTGTGAAGGAGTTTGAATGTGAGGAATGTGGGAAATGTTTCTTCCAGAAGGGTCATCTCAAGGCACACATTCTTGTACACAATGGTGTGAAGGAGTTTGAATGTGAGGAATGTGGGAAATGTTTCTTCCATAAGAGTACTCTGAAGAGACACATTCTTGTACACAATGGTGTGAAGGAGTTTGAATGTGAGGAATGTGGGAAATGTTTCTCCCATAAGAATACTCTCAAGACACACATTCTTGTACACAATGGTGTAAAGGAGTTTGAATGTGAGGAATGTGAGAAATGTTTCTCCCATAAGAGTACTCTCAAGACACACATTCTTGTACACAATGGCGTGAAGGAATTTGAATGTGAGGAATGTGGGAAATGTTTCTCCCAGAAGAGTAATCTCAAGAGACACATTCTTGAACACAATGGTGTGAAGAAATTTGAATGTGAGGAATGTGGGAAATGTTTCTCCCGGAAGAGTACTCTAAAGACACACATTCTTGGACACAGTGGTATAAAGGAGTTTGAATGTGAGGAATGTGGGAAATGTTTCTCCCAGAAGAGTAATCTCAAGACACACATTCTTGAACACAATGGTGTGAAGGAATTTGAATGTGATGAATGTGGGAAATGTTTCTCCCAGAAGAGTACTCTCAAGATACACATTCTTGGACACAGTGGTATAAAGAAGTTTGAATGTGAGGAATGTGGGAAACATTTTGCACTAAAGGGTAATCTCAAGAAACACATTCTTGTACTACACAATGGTATAAAGGAGTTTGAATGTGAGGAATGTGGGAAATGTTTCTCCCGCAGCGGTCGTCTCAAATGTCATAAACTTGTGCATGAAAAAAACAGAATTCAATAAATGTTTGAATGACTTTAACAGAAGGTAAATGGGACACACAAACTTGAATACAGTGATATACATCAATATAAAACCACTTGAACAAACTCTATGAATGTAGCAGAAATAAAGACAAGTGACAAATGCCACTTTTATAGATATTAAACACAAGTTATCTGCTCTTAAGGTGTAAATTACTTCTACCATGGCCTTAGTGTAGACATTTGGTGTTGGTTAAATATCACTCATAATAATACTCCATTTTGTTTCATCAGTGAACAAAGGTTAAAATTATCGTCTATGTGCTTAAAATTTCATCTTTACTGGATAAGTTGTGTTGAACAGAGATGAACTCTTATTTACTATAATTTGTGCATCAATAGTTGTGTCAACTGTGTACGTCCGTCTTTATTTACACGAGACGTAAGTTTTATCACAAGTACGTACATTAACGCAGGTAGTAAATCATCTTGGTAAAGTAATACAGTGGTGGTAGACCATTTGTTATAGTCAAGGTGTTGTCATTATCTCACGGAAACTCTTCAATCTCTGTTGAAATTGTACGTAAATATTTGATAAGTTTTGCTCAACTCTTACGAGATATTTTGATATTTTATCTTGACTAAAATGGTTGGTAGTTTTGATTCATGTTATAAATATATTCTTTCATCACTTACAGATATATGGTACCATTGTCTGGTAAATAATGGTTAGGGTTCATATATAGGAGCTGGTGTTATGGGGCAGATGAACTTTAACACCTCTAAACTGTATATAATATCATGTTTAATATATTGTTCAGTTAGCATCTTGTGCCTTAGTTAGGTAACTCTTCTTGGTTATACATCAATTCATTCTTGGGCCGTCATTTTCTTAAAGTAGCCAATGCTGAAATGCCAAACTCTGGATTAAAATTTGTTTTTTGATCATGTTAAGTTGAAGACTTGGTTAAATTAATATACAGTATTTAGATATTTGCTGTTCTTATATACAACTTTTCCTAATGGTACTGGCATGTGTTTATCTAACAATGGTATTTAAATAAATGATTACTTCAAGAATGGCATTAATTTTGTGGACATGAATATAGAGTTGTATGTAAATACTGTGTACTGCATACATTAGTACAGGTCCCTATAATCTCTTGTGACTCTTATTACAGCTGCATAACGTTCACACTCACCTCACTAAAGGAGTATCTAAGTTTTCTATTGGGTAGTGTCACAGTAAACACTCTGAAGGGGTAATTTGTATGTTGTATTATACCAGTGTCTGTGTATATAATGTTAAGTGTGTACTGATAGTATTATGGGAGGACTCAAGGTACTGTTGTATGTTGTATTATACCAGTGTCTGTGTATATAATGTTAAGTGTGTGTACTGATAGTATTAAGGGAGGACTCAAGGTACTGTTGTATGTTGTATTATACCAGTGTCTGTGTATATAATGTTAAGTGTGTGTACTGATAGTATTAAGGGAGAACTCAAGGTACTGTTGTATGTTGTATTATACCAGTGTCTGTGTATATAATGTTAAGTGTGTAATAATAGTATTAAGGTCAGTTATTTTGTATGGAGAAGAAGAGACCTTCATTTATGGGAGAAGGTCAGTTATGTTTGTGTGGTGCTATGACCTTAATTGCTTGGGCAAGGTCAACTATTTTTGTATTGTCACAGAGTGCAGTATTTTAATTATGTCTAAAATAATTAGTTAAAACTACTGGTTGGTGTTTCACCCTTCCTTCCACCCTCAACTTTGATTAATGAAAAACACAAACTCACACTACTATACTAAACTCACACTGCTAGACTAAACTCTCACTGCTAGACTAAACTCACATTGCTAGATTAAACTCACACTGCTAGACTAAACTCACACTGCTAGACTTCTTTGCCAGCTCCCCAAAGAACTACACATACTGTCCTGTAGTCTGGTTCAATTGACCGTGTAAATTGGGGCATCACTGTATATGTATATGTGTATGTATATATATATATATATATATATATATATATATATATATATATATATATATATATATATATATATATATATATATATATACTATATATATATATATATATATACACATACATATATACTGTATATATATATATATATATATATATATATATATATATATGCTGATAACCACAAGGAAAGAAGAAAACACGAAGTTCCCAAGCGATTTCGTGTAATTCACATCTTCAGGGGTGAGTACAGACTAAGGAGAAGTACAGAACAAGGTACATATATACAGAGGGTGAGGTCAGGTTCACAATTGTCAGGTATTAGGTAATGACCCTACTAATATTAAAAAACACCGCAACGGTCGGTAGTCAGGTCAGAGTGTAAGGTGACCCAACCTCACCTGGTTACAAGTCATCTTAATTACAAAAGTGTCCAGTTTGTACATTCCATTACTCAAATTCATGTTTACTGCTTCGGTTTGTTTAATGAGACTAGATTCTATAATGTTCCTACTATCAATTGAATTACAAGGTAATATTGAGGAGGCATTATCCCAGTCAATGCAATGCTTGTTATCCCTCAAATAACAAACAGAGCATTGGATTCCTGGCCTGTCCTAACACTATATTTATGTTGTTTAAGTTTAGTTACAAGATCTTTACCTGTCTGGCCTAAGTAAAACATATTACATTCCTTGCAAGGAACCTTATAAATGCAACCAATTGTGTTGTTGGGGGAGTTCTTGATGAACATTTGTTTAACAGTGCATAAGTTTTTAAATGCCACATTGACGTTCCAGGTTTTTAGTTGTAAAGGAATTTGAGAGAAATTTTTTGTGAAATGGTAATACTAAGAGATTCTTATGGTCATGGGTGGGCTTGGGATCAGTTCTGTAGAAAGATTTCTTAGGAATGTTAAGGCATTGTCTATGAAAGATGTAGGGTACTTAAGGTTTGAGCCAATATTATAGATATATTTATATTCCTCATCAATGAATTCTGGGCTACACATTCATTAAATTATATACTCATTCTTTAATAAAATTGGATTTAAATTGTGTTATTTATCATTTTGACTAAATTTGTTGTAAAAACTCTTATCCAGTCTCAACAACGTATGTCGTTCATTCTAAGAGTTATGATAATACTGTAGCAGGTCGTTCTTAGTTCTAATTTGGGTAATATTGGTCAATAAAATATATAATGTACACTCACACCTTGAAGTATCGGTGCAGAGTGAGATCGATGAGTTATAAAATGATACGTATACACTGTGATATGTGGGGAAGGTTGGTAAGTGTATCCTCATAACCCCTTCCCCTCCACTAGGTGTTCCATATGGCTGACAATCAGGGCTGCCAACATACGGCTGGAACAACTCGCCTTTCCCAATACCTATCGTCACTGGTCTCAAATTGTTCACACTACACTAAGCACCAATACTTTTTGTTGGGAGTTTACTCTAACGATGCTACAGTATATAAAACAACCTTTCTCATCAGTGTTTACCAGGTTATTTTTCTCATCAGATTAAACAAAAGCTACTTTGTCTGGCCTGATAATATATCCATTACCTTACAATGAAGTGCTATAGACAGACATCCACAGAGGACACTGCCATGTTATCCAATAAAACACTCTGATCGGCGGCCAAGTGTGACCTTCCCATAATGTGTGAACGGACGACAGTAACTGGTTTCCGTAATTACTGTATTTTGCCGATAATAAAAATGCTTGAGTAATTTATTAACCCAAAACAGACAGCAGACTGGGGTCAACTAATACTTTGTTTACAGATACTGATTATTCAGCAAAATGTTGATATTATCTGTAGCTGATGTCAATGAATTGGTGCATCCCGAGTATTGTACAGTACTAATACTTTATTAATATTTACACTTAGAAGAGTTAACTAGACAAGGCAGTCTATGGGTTACAATTACTGTACTTTGTCAAGAGTTTAGTGAAGAAACCACAATGAGAGATGACCTGTACTGTACCTAACCTGACTTGTGTCTCTGGTGCATCATGAGTCAGGTCACCAGAAGAACTCTTGTGGTCATCATTTCCTCCATCTTCAAGTCATCATCCTGGAATGATGAATTATTACAACTCTGTTCTCATATATTAAATAATATACCTTCAGTACAGTACACTGCCTATATACAGTACAGATATCCCATAATATACAGTACATGATAAACAAGTTTCAACAAATGTCTACACTATAGAAGCAAACAAAGAAACAAATCCCATTTTGTTGTGTTTTGTCAATGTAAACAACTTCCCTCACAGAAACATAACCCCAATATATAAATTATTTCAACTTAATTTAAGTATTTCCAGGAACAATATTTTAGTATATTAAGGAACACCTGTGAACTAGTTTACTGAGTACATGAAACATTGCACAGCACAACTTAAGCATCAGATATGAAAAGTGGAGAAAAAACGTAAATTAACAGCCTTACAGTAGGTCTAACAGTAGTGATATAACATTGATAAATAAGCATTGACACTGTACAGTATTATGTAGTCATCTCCCTGATTATCCTGTTAACTGCCCCCTACAATGTTTCATACAACTGTACAGTACTACATGACCATTATGCAAGGTATCTGTTAGTGAAAGAAAAGCTTTATTAAGAACTGTTGGTAAGAGTAAGGCAGAGTAACATTCAACACTTTCTCCATCAATTTATTGTAAGAATGTGGCAACATTAACAAAAGTAACTCGGCATCAAATGTTGTTCACCAGAGGCTGCAAACTTCCATGTGTGTGAGGAGCAACAACACCGACTTGTTCTCAGTCAAGTATTAAAACAAATCATCACAACTAAAGGTGTACATAGGACCCTGATGGGGAGCTTCCAGTGTTAAACACTTGGGCAGTGAGCTTCCCGAGTTCTCTAAATCTTGTTGTATAGAAGCATAAACAAGCAAACCCAATCGTGAAGTGGGGGCGCCAGCTACACTCCTGCTAAGGGTGCCAAATAGGCTGGCGCCGGCCCTGGAGCCAGTACATGCCCACAGTACCAACAGTACGTAACAGAGAGCCAGTACATGCCAACAGTGCGTAACAGACCAGTACATGCCAACAGTGCATAACAGAGAGCCAGTACATGCCCACAGTTGCCAACAGTACGTAACAGAGAGCCAGTACATGCCCACAGTGCCAACAGTACGTACTAGAGAGCCAGTACATGCCTACGTTGCCAACAGTACGTAACAGAGCCAGTCATGCCCACGTTGCCAACAGTATGGAACAGAGAGCCAGTACATGCCCACAGTGCCAACAGTGCGTAACAAAGAGCCAGTACATGCCCACAGTTACCAACAGTACGTAACAGAGAGCCAATACATGCCCACAGTTGCCAACAGTATGTAACAGACAGCCAGTACATGCCTACAGTTGCCAACAGTACGTGACAGAGAGCCAGTACAGACCCACAGTTACCAACAGTGTGTAACAGAGAGCCAGTACATGCCAACAGTACGTGACAGAGAGCCAGTACATGCCCACAGTTGCCAACAGTACGTAACAGAGAGCCAGTACATACCCACAGTGCCAACAGTACATAAGAGAGAGCCAGTACATGCCCACAGTTACCAACAGTGTGTAACAGAGAGCCAGTACATGACCACAGTTGCCAACAGTACGTAAAAGAGAGCCAGTACATGCCAACAGTACGTAACAGAGAGCCAGTACATGCCAACAGTACGTAACAGAGAGCCAGTACATGCCAACAGTACGTAACAGAGAGCCAGTACATGCCCACAGTGCCAACAGTACGTAACAGAGAGCCAGTACATGCCCACAGTGCCAACAGTACGTAACAGAGAGCCAGTACATGCCCATAGTTGCCAACAGTACGTAACAGAGAGCCAGTACATACCCACAGTGCCAACAGTACGTAAAAGAGAGCAGGTACATGCCAACAGTACGTAACAGAGAGCCAGTACATGCCCACAGTGCCAACAGTACGTAACAGAGAGCCAGTACATGCCAACAGTGCGTAACAGAGAGCCAGTACATGCCAACAGTACGTAACAGAGAGCCAGTACATGCCAACAGTACGTAACAGAGAGCCAGTACATGCCAACAGTACGTAACAGAGAGCCAGTACATGCCAACAGTACGTAACAGAGAGCCAGTACATGCCAACAGTACGTAACAGAGAGCCAGTACATGCCAACAGTACGTAACAGAGAGCCAGTACGTAACAGAGAGCCAGTACATGCCAACAGTACGTAACAGAGAGCCAGTACATGCCAACAGTACGTAACAGAGAGCCAGTACATGCCAACAGTACGTAACAGAGAGCCAGTACATGCCAACAGTACGTAACAGAGAGCCAGTACATGCCAACAGTACGTAACAGAGAGCCAGTACATGCCAACAGTACGTAACAGAGAGCCAGTACATGCCAACAGTACGTAACAGAGAGCCAGTACATGCCCACAGTGCCAACAGTACATAACAAAGAGCCAGTACATGCCAACAGAACGTAACAGAGCCAGTACATACCCACAGTGCCAACAGTACGTAACAGAGAGCCAGTACATGCCAACAGTGCCAACAGAACGTAACAGAGAGCCAGTACATGCCAACAGTACATAACAGAGAGCCAGTACATACCCACAGTGCCAACAGTACGTAACAGCGTGCCAGTACATGCCAACAGTACGTAACAGAGAGCCAGTACATGCCAACAGTACGTAACAGAGAGCCAGTACATGCCAACAGAACGTAACAGAGAGCCAGTACATGCCAACAGTACGTAACAGAGAGCCAGTACATGCCCACAGTGCCAACAGTACGTAACAGAGAGCCAGTACATGCCCACAGTGCCAACAGTACGTAACAGAGAGCCAGTACATGCCAACAGTACGTAACAGAGAGCCAGTACATGCCAACAGTACGTAACAGAGAGCCAGTACATGCCAACAGTACGTAACAGAGAGCCAGTACATGCCCACAGTGCCAACAGTACGTAACAGAGAGCCAGTACATGCCAACAGTACGTAACAGAGAGCCAGTACATGCCCACAGTGCCAACAGTACATAACAAAGAGCCAGTACATGCCAACACAACGTAACAGAGAGCCAGTACATACCCACAGTGCCAACAGTACGTAACAGAGAGCCAGTACATGCCAACAGTGCCAACAGAACGTAACAGAGAGCCAGTACATGCCAACAGTACATAACAGAGAGCCAGTACACACCCACAGTGCCAACAGTACGTAACAGCGTGCCAGTACATGCCAACAGTACGTAACAGAGAGCCAGTACATGCCCAGAGTGCCAACAGTACGTAACAGAGAGCCAGTACATGCCCACAGTGCCAACAGTACGTAACAGAGAGCCAGTACATACCCATAGTGCCAACAGTACGTAACAGAGTGCCAGTACATGCCAACAGTACGTAACAGAGAGTCAGTACATGCCCACAGTGCCAACAGTACGTAACAGAGAGCCAGTACATGCCAACAGTACGTAACAGAGAGCCAGTACATGCCAACAGTACGTAACAGAGAGCCAGTACATGCCAACAGAACGTAACAGAGAGCCAGTACATGCCAACAGTACGTAACAGAGAGCCAGTACATGCCCACAGTGCCAACAGTACGTAACAGAGAGCCAGTACATGCCCACAGTGCCAACAGTACGTAACAGAGAGCCAGTACATGCCCACAGTGCCAACAGTACGTAACAGAGAGCCAGTACATGACCACAGTGCCAACAGTACGTAACAGAGAGCCAGTACATGCCCACAGTGCCAACAGTACGTAACAGAGAGCCAGTACATGCCAACAGTACGTAACAGAGAGCCAGTACATGCCAACAGTACGTAACAGAGAGCCAGTACATGCCAACAGTACGTAACAGAGAGCCAGTACATACCCACAGTGCCAACAGTACGTAACAGAGAGCCAGTACATGCCAACAGTACGTAACAGAGAGCCAGTACATGCCAACAGAACGTAGCAGAGAGCCAGTTCAGACGGGTGACCTAATAGAGGTGTACAGTATCATCATCTCAAGGGGCACTACTCAGTCCTTACTTGGACACTTGGGCCGAGTTGGAGTGAAACTCTTTTCTCTTTTAATTCAAATACAATATTGACAATTACATCAAAAGGAGCTGGTTAACAAGCTAACTAGCCCGCCTAGTCTTAACAAGAGTTCTTTAACATTCTATTAATCATAAATTATATATGTCTACAACAAATATATGTGTATTATTCTCTGTTAATTTAGTGACTTGAAATATATTGTGTTGAGGGAGACCTTATATAAAATTATTAAGTCATTATTATTATTAAACGACAGTGACAAAGTTTACACAGTTTAAAATAATTAAAAATATTATATAGTAATTATATCATTGTCAGATGGTTTAAATAATAAATATAAGTTAAAACTATTGCCTGGTATAAACCCTGACTGAGCGTCGGTCCGCCATGAGGTGAACCACAACAGCTGCCTGAGGTGAACAACAACAGCTGCCTGAGGTGAACCACAACAGCTGCCTGAGGTGAACAACAACAGCTGCCTGAGGTGAACAACAACAGCTGCCTGAGGTGAACCACAACAGCTGCCTGAGGTAAATGTTTTGTGGCCGGGAGGCTGACCTGTTGGTGACTTGGCCCGGTGAACTAGGCCCGGTGAACTAGGCCCGGTGAACTAGGCCCTGTGAACTAGGCCTGGTGATCTAGGCCCTGTGAACTAGGCCCGGTGAACTAGGCCCGGTGATCTAGGCCCTGTGAACTAGGCCTGGTGATCTAGGCCCGGTGAACTAGGCCCGGTGATCTAGGCCTGGTGATCTAGGCCCTGTGAACTAGGCCTGGTGATCTAGGCCCTGTGAACTAGGCCCGGTGAACTAGGCCCGGTGATCTAGGCCTGGTGATCTAGGCCCTGTGAACTAGGCCTGGTGATCTAGGCCCTGTGAACTAGGCCCGGTGAACTAGGCCCGGTGATCTAGGCCCTGTGAACTAGGCCTGGTGATCTAGGCCCGGTGATCTAGGCCCTATGAACTAGGCCCGGTGAACTAGGCCCTGTGAACTAGGCCCGGTGATCTAGGCCCTGTGAACTAGGCCCGGTGAACTAGGCCCGGTGATCTAGGCCCTGTGAACTAGGCCTGGTGATCTAGGCCCGGTGAACTAGGCCCTGTGAACTAGGCCCTGTGAACTAGGCCCGGTGATCTAGGCCCGGTGAACTAGCCCCGGTGAACTAGCTCCGGTGATCTAGGCCCGGTGAACTAGGCCCGGTGATCTAGGCCCTGTGATCTAGGCCCGGTGAACTAGGCCCAGTGATCTAGGCCCAGTGAACTAGGCCCTGTGAACTAGCCCCGGTGAACTAGGCCCTGTGAACTAGCCCCGGTGAACTAGGCCCGGTGATCTAGGCCCTGTGAACTAGGCCCGGTGAACTAGGCCCGGTGATCTAGGCCCTGTGAACTAGGCCTGGTGATCTAGGCCCGGTGAACTAGGCCCTGTGAACTAGGCCCTGTGAACTAGGCCCGGTGATCTAGGCCCGGTGAACTAGCCCCGGTGAACTAGCTCCGGTGATCTAGGCCCGGTGAACTAGGCCCGGTGATCTAGGCCCTGTGATCTAGGCCCGGTGAACTAGGCCCTGTGATCTAGGCCCAGTGAACTAGGCCCTGTGAACTAGCCCCGGTGAACTAGGCCCTGTGAACTAGGCCCGGTGATCTAGGCCCGGTGAACTAGGCCCGGTGATCTAGCCCCGGTGAACTAGCCCCGGTGATCTAGGCCCGGTGAACTAGGCCCGGTGATCTAGGCCCTGTGAACTAGGCCCGGTGATCTAGGCCCGGTGAACTAGGCCCTGTGATCTAGGCCCAGTGAACTAGGCCCGGTGAACTAGGCCCTGTGAACTAGCCCCGGTGAACTAGGCCCGGTGATCTAGGCCCTGTGAACTAGGCCCGGTGAACTAGGCCCGGTGATCTAGGCCCTGTGAACTAGGCCTGGTGATCTAGGCCCGGTGAACTAGGCCCTGTGAACTAGGCCCTGTGAACTAGGCCCGGTGATCTAGGCCCGGTGAACTAGCCCCGGTGAACTAGCCCCGGTGATCTAGGCCCGGTGAACTAGGCCCGGTGATCTAGGCTCTGTGATCTAGGCCCGGTGATCTAGGCCCGGTGAACTAGGCCCAGTGAACTAGGCCCGGTGAACTAGGCCCGGTGATCTAGGCCCGGTGAACTCGGCCCTGTGAACTAGGCCTGGTGATCTAGGCCCGGTGAACTATGCCCTGTGAATTAGGCCTGGTGATCTAGGCCTGATGATCTAGGCCCGATGATCTAGGCCCGGTGATCTAGGCCCGGTGAACTAGGCCCGGTGATCTAGGCCTGGTGAACTAGGTCCGGTGATCTAGGCCCAGTGAACTAGGCCCGGTGATCTAGGCCCGGTGATCTAGGCCCTGTGAACTAGGCCCGGTGAACTAGCCCCGATGATCTAGGCCCGGTGATCTAGGCCCGGTGATCTAGGCCCGGTGAACTAGGCCCGGTGATCTAGGCCTGGTGAACTAGGTCCGGTGATCTAGGCCCAGTGAACTAGGCCCGGTGATCTAGGCCTGGTGAACTAGGTCCGGTGATCTAGGCCCAGTGAACTAGGCCCGGTGATTTAGGCCCGGTGAACTAGGTCCGGTGATCTAGGCCCGGTGAACTATGCCCTGTGAATTAGGCCTGGTGATCTAGGCCCGATGATCTAGGCCCGATGATCTAGGCCCGGTGAACTAGGCACGGTGATCTAGGCCCGGTGATCTAGGCCTGGTGAACTAGGTCCGGTGATCTAGGCCCAGTGAACTAGGCCCGGTGATCTAGGCCTGGTGAACTAGGTCCGGTGATCTAGACCCAGTGAACTAGGCCCGTTGAACTAGGCCCGGTGATCTAGGCCCGGTGATCTAGGCCTGGTGATCTAGGCCCGGTGAACTCGGCCCAGTGATCTAGGCCCGGTGATCTAGGCCCGGTGATCTCGGCCCAGATACTGTGGGGGTCTCGGCCTCACATTAGCTGGGACGATGTCAGGCTTTTTTAGGCTTTTTTATTGTAACTATTTTAAGCACATGGATTTAAAATCACATACATATACAGTTTAATGGGCCAGACAGTCTGGTTATTGCAGAGACAAGTTGCATGTTGCCTCGCCCACCATATTAAGATTATTTTCTTTGGTGAATTTTCAATCTTACACTGTTATTTCTCTCGCTGTTATTAATATGTTTTTTTGTAATGTTTAGACAATTCTAAGATCTTTTTCTTCTATGATATTTCTGCCGGAAATTGATGATAACCGAGATATTAAATTTTAATATTATTAGATGAGGTGAGTCACTAGTGTCGCCTGGACTGTTACTTCAGCTGTTGCTTCAAGTATATAAGGGATTATTTGGTCCTTACTTGGAGTACTGCTCTCATATCTGGGGTGGCTCTTCAACTGTTAGATAAGCTGGAATCAAAGGCTTATTAACTCTCCTCCTTTACTTGATAATCTCTCTTCTCTTCACCACAATGTTGCTTCACTCTCTCTTTTACAGGTACTTTAACGGGCGGCACCGTGGGTTGGTGTCTTGCCCACAGTGTGGGTCACACTATAATAACCCGTTATAGTGCATCCTTCTTTACCCACACAGCCAAACTGTGTCTGTGTGGATGTGGGTCACACTATAATAACCCGTTATAGTACATCCTTCTTTATTCACACAGCCAAACTGTGTCTGTGTGGATGTGGGTCACACTATAAAAACCCATTGTAGTACATCCTTCTTTACTCACACAGCCAAACTGTGTCTGTGTGGATGTGGATCACGCTATAATAACCCATTATAGTACATCCTTTTTTACTCACACAGCCAAACTGTGTCTGTGTGGATGTGGATGTGGGTCACACTATAATAACCCATTATAGTACATCCTTTTTTACTCACACAGCCAAACTGTGTCTGTGTGGATATGGGTCACACTATAATAACCCATTATAGTACATCCTTCTTTACTCACACAGCCAATCTGTGTCTGTGTGGATGTGGGTCACACTATAATAACCCATTATAGTACATTCTTCTTTCCTCACACTGTTGAATGCTCTGCTTTCTTCTGTGTTTCCATAGTCATACAATCTCTCTCACTTCAAAAAGCTGGTTTTCCGGCATCTTCGCGGTGTACATTAATATAACCTTTTTATTTCAAATTTTTATTTTTTTTTTTTACTCTTATTTTACACAAATTGATTTAGTCACTTGTAGTTTTCATTTGTAAATTGTACTTTTATAAGAATATTATCTAAGGCAAAAAAATTTCTTTCAGATATTGTGATGTCACATCTCAAGACCAAGTGTAACTAAGTAGAAGTTCACAATGTCAAGCAGAGATAAAATGCTCTCCTGTGAGGAATGTGGCAAACAGTTTGGCTTCAAGTCTACTCTTCAGAGACATTTACTTGTACACATTGGTGTGAAGGAGTTTGAATGTGAGGAATGTGGGAAATGTTTCTCCCAGAAGAGTAATCTCAAGACACACATTCTTGTACACAATGGTGTGAAGGAGTTTGAATGTGGGGAATATGAGAAATGTTTCTCCCATAAGAGTACTGACAAGACACACATTCTTGTACACAATGGTGAGAAGGAGTTTGAATGTGAGAAATGTTTCTCCCGGAAGAGTAACCTCAAGACGCACATTCTTGAACACAATGGTGTGAAGGAGTTTGAATGTGAGGAATGTGAGAAATGTTTCTCCCATAGGAGTACTCTCAAGACACACATTCTTGGACACAGTGGTGTGAAGGAGTTTGAATGTGAGGAATGTGAGAAATGTTTCTCCCATAAGAGTACTCTCAAGACACACATTCTGGTACACAATGGTGTGAAGGAGTTTAAATGTGAGGAATGTGGGAAATGTTTCTTCCAGAAGGGTCATCTCAAGGCACACATTCTTGTACACAATGGTGTGAAGGAGTTTGAATGTGAGGAATGTGGGAAATGTTTCTCCCATAAGAATACTCTCAAGACACACATTCTTATACACAATGGTGTGAAGGAATTTGAATGTGAGGAATGTGGGAAAGGTTTCTCCCGGAAGAGTACTCTAAAGACGCACATTCTTGAACACAATGGTGTGAAGGAGTTTGAATGTGAGGAATGTGGGAAATGTTTCTCCCATAAGAGTAATCTCAAAAGACACATTCTTGAACACAATGGTGTGAAGAAATTTGAATGTGAGGAATGTGGGAAATGTTTCTCCCGGAAGAGTACTCTAAAGACGCACATTCTTGAACACAATGGTGTGAAGGAGTTTGAATGTGAGGAATGTGGGAAATGTTTCTCCAATAAGAGTGCTCTCAAGACACACATTCTTGTACACAATGGTGTGAAGGAGTTTAAATGTGACAAATGTGGGAAATGTTTCTTCCAGAAGTGTCATCTCAAGGCACACATTCTTGTACACAATGGTGTGAAGGAGTTTGAATGTGAGGAATGTGGGAAATGTTTCTTCCAGAAGGGTCATCTCAAGGCACACATTCTTGTACACAATGGTGTGAAGGAGTTTAAATGTGAGGAATGTGGGAAATGTTTCTTCCAGAAGGGTCATCTCAAGGCACACATTCTTGTACACAATGGTGTGAAGGAGTTTGAATGTGAGGAATGTGGGAAACATTTTGCACTAAAGGGTAATCTCAAGAAACACATTCTTGTACTACACAATGGTATAAAGGAGTTTGAATGTGAGGAATGTGGGAAATGTTTCTCCCGCAGCAGTCGTCTTAAACATCATAAACTTGTGCATGAAAAAAACAGAATTCAATAAATGTTTGAATGACTTTAACAGAAGGTAAATGTGACACACAAACTTGAATACAGTGATATACATCAATATAAAACCACTTGAACAAACTCTATGACTGTAGCAGAAATAAAGACAAGTGACAAATGCCACTTTTATAGATATTAAACACAAGTTATCTGCTCTTAAGATGTAAATTACTTCTACCATGGCCTTAGTGTAGACCTTTGGTGTTGGTTAAATATCACTCATAGTAATACTCCTTTTTGTTTCATCAGCCTTTTTAATAATGTTATTTACAGTACAGTAGTGAACAAAGGTTAAACTTATCATCTATGGACTTAAAATTTCACCTTTACTGGATAAGTTGTGTTGAACAGAGATGAACTCTCATTTACTATAATTTGTGCATCAATAGTTGTGTCAACTGTGTAAGTCTGTCTTTATTTACACGCGACGTAAGTTTTATCACAAGTACGTACATTAACGCAGGTATAAATCATCTTGGTAAAGTAATACAGTGGTGGTAGACTATTTGTTATTGTCAAGGTGTTGTCATTATCTCACGGAACTCTTCATTCTCTGTTGAAATTGTACGTAAATATTTGATAAGTTTTGCTCAACTCTTACGAGATATTTGGATATTTTATCTTGACTGCTAGACTAAACTCGAGCTGCTAGACTAAACTCACGCTGCTAGACTAAACTCACACTGCTAGACTAAACTCACACTGCTAGACTAAACTCACACTGCTAGACTAAATGCACACTGCTAGACTTCTTTGCCAGCTCCCCAAAGAGCAACTACACATACTGTCCTGCGGTCTGGTGGAAGCGACCCTAAGTTAAGAAGTAAACCCTAGTATTAAGTGACCAATTAAAGGGCAGTATAACTGTATACACTTGGCCATGATGTTCCCCAAACATAAATATCTTACAGAATGAGATATAAGTATTTAAACTATTGCTGAATATTTATTACAACCCTAATATTGTAGAACATGTGTTCAACAGGACATGATAGTGAGAGGTATTCAAACACCCTTCTCAGGTGTGTCTCAGGCCAACAGGACATGATAGTGAGAGGTACTCAAACACTCAGGTGTGTCTCAGGCCAACAGGACATGATAGTGAGAGGTACTCAAACACCCTTCTCAGGTGTGTCTCAGGCCAACAGGACATGATAGTGAGGTACTTAAACACTCTTTTTACTTTTATCCTCTTCGCCACTGATCGGCTTGTTAGCCTCTTGGACGATCGGTCACGTCTCTTTTCCTTTATATTCTTCACCAAAAGGTCGGCTCGCTAGCCGCCCGGGCGATCGGTCACGTCTCTGTCACGCACTGTTGGCAAATACTGGGCATGCACAGGCTCCTGAATGTACCTGAACCCGCTCCAGTGTTGGTCAAGTCTTCTCTTGAAAGAGCTCACACTCGGTGCCGTCACAACACTCTCTGGTAGATTGTTCCAAGAGTTTACAACCCTCACTCCGAAAAAGTTTGCCCTCACGGTTTTCTGGACTTGCGGCTTCTTCAATCTTGAGCTGTGACCCCTTGTGGGGCAGGCGTCCACCAGCTCCAAGTAAGGACACTCAACTGAGTAGTGCCCCCTGAGATGCTTATAAACCTCAACTTGGTACCCCCTTGCCCGTCTGTAGTATAAGCTAGGCAAGTTCAGGCGCTCCAATCTCTCAGGGTAGCTGAGATTCCGAAGTGCAGGCACCAGTTTGGTGGCTCTCCTTTGAACATTTTCAACCAACTGACAGTCCCTAGCATATCTCGGGGACCAGATGGGGTGACAGTACTCCAGATGGGGAAGCACTTCACTCCTGAAGATCGTCACGAGGGACGGACCGTCTAGATATCTGAACGACCTTCTTATAAGACCCAATAATTTATTTGCCTGATTTACCTTCTTCTCACAATGGCCCGAGAACTTCATCTCATTGTCAACATACACACCTAGGTCCTTCTCACACACAGTCTCAACTAGTACATTTTCTTCATCCCGTTGGGACATATGGTACGCCTCCTTACCGTTGGTACGCCCCAGGTGCATCCTCTTACACTTCGTGACATTGAATCTCAGCAGCCATTCCTTCGACCATTCCTGGAGCCCACAGAGGTCCTTCTGCAGCTCTTCACAGTCCGCTTCGTTCTTAATTTCCCGAAATAACTTGGCGTCATTTGCAAACATTTGTATGGAGGAGTGTACAACGTCAGGCATATCATTTATGAAACAAACAAACAACAGCGGGCCCAATACACTACCCTGCGGTACCCCACTTGTTACAGGTACAGATGACGATTTCGTGCCATTAATCACCACACATTGCTTGCTGTCATGTAGAAAGTCTTCTATCCACGCTAGGACATTTCCCCGAATTCCATACCCTTCCAGTTTGATTTTCAGCCTTTCGTGGGGTACACTGTCGAAAGCCTTGGCACAATCTCGGTAAATATTGTCGATATTACCACCCCGTTCTAGAATATGGGTCCAAATATCCAATACCTTGAGCAATTGTGTCAAGCAAGAGCGCCCAGGCATAAAACCGTGTTGGCAATCTTTTACAAGGTTGTTTCGTAGTAGATGTTCCATCGCTGCATCTCTGATAATACTCTCAAGTACTTTACATATTATGCTGGTCAGGTTCACCGGTCTATAGTTGTTCGTGGAGTGACTATCGCCCTTCTTGAAGATAGGACTCACATAAGCCACTTTCCATTCACTGGGGACCATTTGTTCATCCAGGCATTTACAAAACAGAATCTTCAGGGGCTCTGCAAGCTCGTTGCACAGCTCCCTTAGCTCTCTAGGATGCACCATGTCAGGTCCAGGACTCTTATGGACCTTTAGCCTGGACAGTTTATTTCTAATACCCTCTTCTGTGAACACAACGTGGGTCAGTGCTGTGTCGAACCGTCTGTCCTCAAACGCAGGAAGGTTAGTTGCATCCTCTCTTGTGAACACTGAGGAAAAGAAGCTGTTCAATGCCTCAGCTTTATCCTGGTCAGAATCTGCGTAACTACCATCTTCAAGCCTCAGGTCTGATACTCCTACTCGCGTTTTTAATTTCGATTTGCATAGCGCTAAAACGCCTTTGGGTTTGACTTGACCTCGCGTGCAACCAGCCTTTGGAACTCCTTTTCAGCCCTCCTACACTCTATCTTTGCTTGGTTTCTGGCTCTTGCATACATCCTCCTGCCTTGCTCATCGTTTGACCCAACCCACGTCTTGAATTTCTGGGTTTTCTTCTTAATTCTGTCGACCGCCGCATGGTTCATGTGTTGGGATCCCCTCGTATTCCTAGAAGCACTGGGTTTGGTCTTGGGTATATATTTATCGATCAAATGGGTCATTTTACTAGTTATGATATTCAGCGTAGTGTCTGCGTTCTTGTACCTTAATAAGTCAGGCCAGTTGATACCCCTCATCTCTTCCCTCATCCCCTTGTAATATTTGCACCTTGGCCTCAGGTGTGTCTCAGGCCAACAGGACATGATAGTGAGAGGTACTCAAACCCTTCTCAGGTGTGTCTCAGGCCAACAGGACATGATAGTAAGAGGAATTCAAACACCCTTCTCAGGTGTGTTTCAGGCCAACAGGACATGATAGTGAGAGATACTCAAACCCTTCTCAGGTGTGTCTCAGGCCAACAGGACATGATAGTGAGAGGTACTCAAACTCTTCTCAGGTGTGTCTCAGGCCAACAGGACATGATAGGGAGAGGTACTCAAACACCCTTCTCAGGTGTGTCTCAGGCCAACAGGACATGATAGTGAGAGATACTCAAACCCTTCTTAGGTGTGTCTCAGGCCAACAGGACATGATAGTGAGAGGTACTCAAACCCTTCTCAGGTGTGTCTCAGGCCAACAGGACATGATAGTGAGAGGTACTCAAACACCCTTCTCAGGTGTGTCTCAGGACAACAGGACATGATAGTGAGAGGTACTCAAACACCCTTCTCAGGTGTGTCTCAGGCCAACAGGACATGATAGTGAGAGGTACTCAAACACCCTTCTCAGGTGTGTCTCAGGCCAACAGGACATGATAGTGAGAGGTACTCAAACCCTTCTCAGGTGTCTCTCAGGCCAACAGGACATGACAGGGAGAGGTACTCAAACACCCTTCTCAGGTGTGTCTCAGGCCAACAGGACATGATAGTGAGAGGTACTCAAACACCCTTCTCAGGTGTGTCTCAGGCCAACAGGACATGATAGTGAGAGGTACTCAAACACCCTTCTCAGGTGTGTCTCAGGCCAACAGGACATGATAGTGAGAGGTACTCAAACACCCTTCTCAGGTGTGTCTCAGGCCAACAGGACATGATAGTGAGAGGTACTCAAACCCTTCTCAGGTGTCTCTCAGGCCAACAGGACATGATAGTGAGGTAGTCATAATGCAAGATGGACTTAATTGATAATAATATAATTGGTAGTTGATTATTATTTACTTTTTATATTATACGTAGTTATTGTTTAATAATTGTTGCTGAATAATTATGTAGTTTTAGACTAATAGTTACCGTTAATAATATTATTATGAATAGTTAAAATAGCGAGTTTATTATGGTGTTATAAGGTTATATATAGTGTTATATATTAATAAAATATTAATAAATGATCTTAAAATAGATAAAGAATAAATGTTATTGTTTAAATAGATAAATAATAAATGTTATTGTTTAAATTTATTTTAGTGTATTTGTAAATGTTGTCAAGCTATTCGGTTCTCCAGCCATTGACTTAAGTTTAGTTAATATTAATATATATCTATTAGCGGGAGTTTAATCAATAATAAAACATTATGATTAAAGTATAATTTATTTATATTTTGTAAAATGTATAAATAAAATACTTTATTATAGTGTTAATAATGAAAACTTGTAGTTACTGAAAGATAAGAGAGAGAATCGGACAAGGTGTAGCGTGTCAACATCAACCAAGGTGGACGTCTTGTTTATTGTTGTTAATTTTGTTAGTAAATGTTAATTTGTGGGCCTTCCTCCCTCCCTCGTGGTAAGTTAACATTATGTATGGCCGTGTTAACTAGACACAGTACAGTACAACATAAGAATGGCGGGGCAGTCCACCCAGCCCCTATTGCTCATATAAACATCCAACCTATGGTTGAAGCTATCCAGCCATCTGTGTGGTTGGCGGTCACACTGGTTGAACTAGGCCCATCTGGGACCAACTAGGCCCATCTGGGACCAACTAGGCCCATCTGGGACCAACTAGGCCCATCTGGGACCAACTAGGACCATCTGGGACCAACTAGGCCCATCTGGGACCAACTAGGCCCATCTGGGACCAACTAGGTCCATCTGGGACCAACTAGGCCCATCTGGGACCAACTAGGCCCATCTGGGACCAACTAGGCCCATCTGGGACCAACTAGGCCCATTTGGGACCACCATGGTCCATCTGGGACCAACATGGTCCATCTGGGACCAACTAGGTCCATCTGGGACCAACTAGGCCCATCTGGGACCAACTAGGCCCATCTGGGACTAACTAGGCCCATCTGGGACCACCATGGTCCATCTGGGACCAACATGGTCCATCTGGGACCAACATGGCCCATCTGGGACCAACATGGCCCATCTGGGACCAACATGGCCCATCTGGGACCAACATGGTCCATCTGGGACCAACATGGTCCATCTGGGACCAGCATGGTCCATCTGGGACCAACTAGGCCCATCTGGGACCAACAAGGCCCATCTGGGACCAACTAGACCCATCTTGGACCAACTAGGCCCATCTGGGACCAACTAGGTGTGGTGCAGTTATATAGTGTGTTTACATAAGAACATAAGAAAGTGGGATACTGCAGGAGGCCGACTGGCCCATACAGGGCAGATCCCTTTCACACCCATCCCAGCACTTCCATATGCCTATCCAACTTCGTCTTGAAGCTCCCTCGCGTCCCCGATCCTACTTTTACACTCGGTAGCCCATTCCACATATCCACAACTCTATTACCAAACCAGTGCTTGCCTATATCCTTTCTGAATCGGAATTTATCTAATTTAAAGCCATTTGTTCTAGTTATTGCGTTATTACTGAGCTTCAGAACATCCTCCATTTTACCCTTGTTAATCCCACTTACCCACTTGAACACCTCTATCATATCTCCCCTAACTCTACGCCTCTCTAATGAATGCAAGCCTAAGCTGTTCAGACTTTCTTCATATGGAAGGTTTCTAATATTATGGATCATTTTTGTCATTCTTCTTTGTACTCTCTCCAAAGAATCTATGTCCATTCTATAATAAGGACACCAGAATTGAACCGCATAATCCATGTGTGGCCTCACTAATGCTAGGTAAAGTTTCAAGATAACGTCAGCAGTTCTGTTACTCACACTCCTAGATATGAACCCAAGAATCCTGTTTGCCTTGTTGCGAACGCAAATACATTGTTTTCTAGGTTTCAAGTCGTTGCTAACAAATACACCTAGATCTTTTTCACAGTCTGAGTTTTCTATTTCCGTGTTACCTAGTTTATACTTAACGTTTGTATTCATCTTCCCTATCTGTAGTACCTTGCATTTATCAGTATTGAAATTCATTTGCCAATCTACTGACCACTCATGTAAGGTATCTAGATCTCTTTGAAGGTGTTCAAAGTCACTGTCTGAATTTATCACTCTCCCCATTTTGGTATCATCTGCAAATTTACTAATCCTACTAGTTATACCTAAATCAAGATCATTAATGAATATAACAAACAGCAGAGGGCCTAATACAGATCCCTGGGGAACTCCGCTTTTGACCGCACCCCAGTCTGACTTAAATCCATTGATGCTGACTCTTTGTTTCCTACCAGTTAACCATGACCTAATCCATTTTAATAATGATCCACCTATTCCATGTGCTTCTACCTTCCTTATCAATCTCTCATGAGGGACTCTGTCGAATGCTTTACTGAAATCTAAATAAATTATATCATATGACTTATCATTATCTTCCGCTTCATATACTTCTGAGAAAAAGCAAAGCAAATTTGTGAGACAAGAACGTCCCTGGGTGAACCCGTGCTAAGAAGAATGAATTAAGTTGAATGTTTCAAGGTGGCTTCTGATTTTCGTAGCAATAATTGACTCTAGCAACTTGCCTATGATTGACGTGAGACTAATGGGACGGTAATTTGATGCAATTGATTTGTCACCTTTTTTGAAAATCGGAACTACATTTGCAAGTTTCCAAGCTTCTGGCACTAGGCCCGATTCTAATGACTTTTTAAATAAAACTGCTAATGGATTACTCAACTCATCTCTACATTCTTTTAATATTCTCACTTATACCTCGTCTAGACCAGGCGATTTATGAGGCTTCAGTTTGTTAATTTTTTTAAGCACATCGTTACTAGTAATATTGATATTCATCAACATATTTTCTATACTGTCGTTATATACCTTATGAACTTCTGGAAACTGTGCTAGGTTTTCATTTGTGAATACGGAGCGAAAATGACTATTTAACGTACTACACATTTCTAACTTATCATCAGTCATTTCTCCTGTCGTAGTTTTAAGGGGACCTATTGTATCTCTAACCTTTGATTTATACAGTTGATAAAAAGCTTTGGGGTTATTTTTCGATTCGTTTGCTACCTTGATTTCATAATTTCTCTTTGCTTTCCTAATTTCTGTTTTTACCTGTCTTGTTAGGTTCTGATAGTAACCAAGTACGGGTAAGTGATTCTCGCCTTTCTTAACTTTTCTATATACTGTACTCCTTTCTGTTTCCCTAGAAGATCTAAGAGTCTATTATTCATCCATTTTGGTTGGTTCCGTATCGATATGAATTTTCTTTTAGGGATGTGTTTATTTTGAGCATTATTGATTGTCGCAATAAATTGTTCATAAGTAGCTGCTAAATTAAATTCGGGGTTCTCCCGTCCTAAGTTAACAGTTTCCGGAGGGGTGGGGGGGATTAATCTTTTGACCATAGGGTCATCCCTTAGGTCTCTCCTTAAGCTACCGTAATTAGCCTTCCTAAAATCCGGGATCAAGGCCGAATTTTCCTTCTTCCTGCCATCCCATATTATGTTAAAATATATGGCTTTATGATCACTGTTTCCTAGTTCGTCTCCAATCCCAACATCTTTTACTAGATTTTCATTATTACTGAGAAATAAATCGAGGATATTATTTCCTCTAGTGGGCGAGTTTATGAATTGATATAAAAAACTATCTTGTACTACTTCTAGAAAATCTTCAGATTCATTATCTCTAAGTTGATTTTTCCAATCTATGCCTGAAAAGTTGAAATCGCCTAGAATACATACATTGTTTCTATCAGATGCCTTCTTTATTTCCTCCCATAGCAATTTACCATCGTTCCTACTCAAATTAGGTGGTCTATACATAACACCAATGACTACGGACTCATTGCCGTCACCAATCTCTACCCAAATACTTTCATTGTCGCTATTTGTTTTCATGTTTGATTTATTGTAGCTTTTTAATGACACCCTGATATACACTGCTACACCGCCCCCTCTCCTTCCTACTCTGTCAAATTTAAATAGGTTATATCCTGGAATATGAAATTCTGCTAAAATGCTTGCTGTTTGAATTTATCCATGTTTCCGTTATTGCAATTATATCTATGTTCTCTTTACTAACAATGGCCCTGAGCTGGTCCATTTTGTTACACAGGCTTCTACTATTAGTATTATAAACACTCAATATATTTCTTCCGTTTCTATCTGTTTTACATTTATTACTTTGATGTTTGTTATTATGACTAACTATATTTTCAGCATTATCTACTTCTGTTTCACTGCTGTTATTTTCACATGGTATTTTCCTCTCTTTACCATTGATGGGATTTGGACATATTAAAGCCCCACCTTTACTACCCTGTCAACTATCTTCGCTAGCACCGCCACCCCCTTCCTACTTAAATGCACCCCATCCCTTGCATACATACTATCATTACCATAGTACAGGCTCCAATTATCAATGAATGGCGTCGAGAGCTCTTTACACTGTTCTTCCAACCAGCAATTGAAACCGATTGCACGGGACATCCACTCACGACTGGCACCACGTATAGGTAGGATAGAGCAAGCAATAGGAGTTCCACCCTTCACCCTAATCTTATCTAGAGCTTCCCTATACAGCTTACGCAGTTCGACACTGGTAAGCTTACCTACGTCATTGCCTCCTGCACTGAGTAAGACTATGGGGTTGTCTCCACAGTCATCAATGACGTTCTCCACTCTCTCCAGTACTCTACCTATCCCTGCCCCGGGGAGACACTCGAGCTTCCTAACTTTAGTGCAGAGATTATTACCTAAATACTTCACCATCGAGTCTCCCATAACAGAAACACATTTGACCTTACCGGAGTGTGGTGTAGGTATATGGTGCAGGTATATAGTGTGTTTATGGTGCAGGTATATAGTGTGTTTATGGTGCAGGGATATAGTGTGTTTATGGTGCAGGTATATAGTGTGTTTATGGTGCAGGTATATAAAGTAGTGTGTTTATGGTGCAGGTATATAGTGTATTTATGGTGCAGGTATATAGTGTGTTTATGATGCAGGTATATAGTGTGTTTATGGTGCAGGTATATAGTGTGTTTATGGTGCAGGTATATAGTGTGTTTATGGTGCAGGTATATAGTGTGTTTATGATGCAGGTATATAGTGTGTTTATGGTGCAGGTATATTGTGTGTTTGTGGTGCAGGTATATAGTGTGTTTATGGTGCAGGTGTGTGGTGTAGGTATATGGTGCAGGTATAGTGTGTGTTTGTGGTGTAGGTATATAGTGTGTTTGTGGTGCAGGTGTGTGGTGTAGGTATATGTTGCAGGTATATTGTGTGTCTGTGGTGCAGGTGTGTGGTGTAGGTATATGGTGCAGGTGTAGTGTGTGTTTGTGGTGCAGGTATATAGTTCGTTTATGGTGCAGGTGTGTGGTGCAGGTGTGTGGTGTAGGTATATGGTGCAGGTATATAGTGTGTTTATGGTGCAGGTATATAGTGTGTTTATGGTGTAGGTATATAGTGTGTTTATGGTGCAGGTATATAGTGTGTTTATGGTGCAGGTATATAGTGTGTTTATGGTGCAGGTATATAGTGTGTTTATGGTGCAGGTATATAGTGTGTTTATGGTGCAGGTATATAGTGTGTTTATGGTGCAGGGATATAGTGTGTTTATGGTGCAGGTATATAGTGTGTTTATGGTGCAGGTATATACAGTACTGTGTTTATGGTGCAGGTATATAGTGTATTTATGGTGCAGGTATATAGTGTGTTTATGATGCAGGTATATAGTGTGTTTATGGTGCAGGTATATAGTGTGTTTATGGTGCAGGTATATAGTGTGTTTATGATGCAGGTATATAGTGTGTTTATGGTGCAGGTATATTGTGTATTTGTGGTGCAGGTATATAGTGTGTTTATGGTGCAGGTATATTGTGTATTTCTGGTGCAGGTATATAGTGTGTTTATGGTGCAGGTGTGTGGTGTAGGTATATGGTGCAGGTATAGTGTGTGTTTGTGGTGTAGGTATATAGTGTGTTTGTGGTGCAGGTGTGTGGTGTAGGTATATGTTGCAGGTATATTGTGTGTCTGTGGTGCAGGTGTGTGGTGTAGGTATATGGTGCAGGTGTAGTGTGTGTTTGTGGTGCAGGTATATAGTTCGTTTATGGTGCAGGTGTGTGGTGTAGCTATATGGTGCAGGTATATAGTGTGTTTATGGTGCAGTTGTGTGGTGTAGGTATATGGTGCAGGTATAGTGTGTGTTTGTGGTGCAGGTATATAGTGTGTTTATGGTGCAGGTGTGTGGTGTAGGTATATGGTGCAGGTATATAGTGTGTTTATGGTGCAGGTGTGTGGTGTAGGTATATGGTGCAGGTATATAGTTTGTTTATGGTGCAGGTATATGGTGTGTTTATGTTGCAGGTATAGTGTGTGTTTGTGGTGCAGGTATATAGTGTGTTTATGGTGCAGGTGTGTGGTGTAGGTACATGGTGCAGGTATATAGTGTGTTTATGGTGCAGGTATATAGTGTGTGGTGTGCAGGTATATGGTGCAGGTATATTATGTGTGGTGCAGGTATATAGTGTGTTTATGGTGCAGGTATAGTGTGTGTTTGTGGTGCAGGTATATAGTGTGTTTATGGTGCAGGTGTGTGGTGTATGTATATGGTGCAGGTATATAGTGTGTTTAT
Organism: Homarus gammarus; assembly: GCA_958450375.1. Taxonomy (NCBI): domain Eukaryota; kingdom Metazoa; phylum Arthropoda; class Malacostraca; order Decapoda; family Nephropidae; genus Homarus; species Homarus gammarus. The sequence continues at coordinate 338,954 of CAUDMG010002753.1, read as the reverse complement.
GGTGCAGGTGTGTGTGGTGTAGGTATATGGTGCAGGTATAGTGTGTGTTTGTGGTGCAGGTATATAGTGTGTTTATGGTGCAGGTGTGTGGTGTAGGTATATGGTGCAGGTATAGTGTGTGTTTGTGGTGCAGGTATATAGTGTGTTTATGGTGCAGGTATAGTGTGTGTTTGTGGTGCAGGTATATAGTGTGTTTATGGTGCAGGTATGTGGTGTAGGTATTAATTAACAGGTAGACGGTGAAGGCAAGTGGACCAATAACTGCTGCTGCTTATTAATGTAAACTACTGGAGGAAATTGTCAATGGAACAATGTTAAGGAAATAGTTTGATAGTTTGAAGTATTGTATTACTTTCCTGTTGAGTATTTGTTACTTTTATGTTTGGTAAGTTTTGTTACTTGTGGAGTGTGATACTTTTACATTTCATAAGTTTTGTTACTTGTGGAGTTTACGTCACTTTACGTTTGGGAATTGTTACTTTTCTGTAGTTTATTACTTTTAGGATAATTTTATGATAATTTTGTCAAGTTACCTTTGTTATATTATAGTGGTCACTATTTGTGGTAATGTTAGTAAATGGATGTTTTTTAAATAAACGCTACTTAACATTTGAGGTTATGAAGGACAGACCTAACCAAACAAACCTACCTAACCTAACTTCCCCGGTATATTAAACAGAAAAAACTTACTATACGGTGATATTTGAGACATTTTCTGGACGTGAGATGATACAGTAGCATTGGCACTATGGCGGGTTAGTCCTATATATTAACCAAGGTGGGATTTTGAGTCACTTTTTGGGGGGGAAAGATTTTTTTATTTGATTGAAGGAAAATAATTTGGTTATAAGAATGTGGTACTTTTTATTTATGGCTAAATTTCAGTTTGTAGTAAAATATTAGCTTTTGAGACATTTTGGGAACTTTACTGTAGAGTTGCAGTTTATTTTTTGACAAGAAATTTACATTTTTATCACTGTACTTGGTGGGATCCTAACCTAACCAAATCGTGTGTCCGATGGTGAGGTTTTAATTCTTGGAGAAAATATCAATTTGGTGGTATTCAAACCTAACCTAACCAAATCATGTCTTCGATGGTATTTTAATTCTCTGGGAAAGGAAAACTCGCAAGATGCTTCACAATATCGGCGTTTATAGATAATTAAACCCTTATGGCAGTGGGATATAACTTGTGAATTTACCAGGTGTTATCCATTAGTGACTAGTAAGTGGTATTAGGAAAGTTGTTGACCAGAGTTAACTTGTGGTCCTTCTGCAGCTCTTCACAGTCTGTTTGGTTCTTGATTTCCCGAAATAACTCGGCGTCATCGGCAAACATTTGTATAGAGGAGTGTACAACGTCAGGCATGTCATTATGAAACAAACAAACTACAGCGGGCCCAATACACTGCCCTGTGGTACCCCGCTTGTGACAGGTACAGATGACGATTTCGTGCCATGAATCGCCACACACTGCTTGCAGTCATGTAGAACGTCTTCTACCCACGCTAGGACATTTCCTCTAATTCTGTACCCTTCCAGTTTGATTTTCAGCCTTTCTTGGGGTACAGTGTCGAAAGCCTTGGCAAAATCTAGGTAAATATTGTCTATATTACCACCTGTTCCAGAATATGGGTCCAAATATCCAGTACCTTGAGCAATTGTGTGAAGCAGGAGCGCCCCGGCATAAAACCATGTTGGCAATCCTTTACAAGGTTGTTTCGTCTCCAACATGTTGGAACAAAAAATTATCTGAGTTTCTACAAAAAGAGTAACAGGGTTATTTTGTTTACAGTGTACGGCTCCAATTGGTTGTTACTGTAGTGTTAAGACAACTACCATATTGCTGCCTCGCTGATCGTGGTTAATGAAGTTCCTCGTGTCATTCGTTGAGGTAAGATTTTCTAAAGTGTTTCATTATTCTCTTTAATAACTTTTATGGAAATGTCTTAATTTAACCATAATATTGTATTTAAATGTTTGAAGATTTAATGAGTTCCTGTATAATATAATACTGTACAGTACTGTATACATATTATATAATATTACTGCCCAGCGTATTTAATTTATTAGTTGTTGAAATGTTATTCATTCTAGGACAGTGACGTGAAGATGTAAGATATGGGCCACAAGACGAAGGGTTGTTTTGGTTAACGGGTCTCTTGCTGCACCACATTGGAAACTTTCTGCTATAACATAAGGTACAGTACAGTGTATATCTTTGTGGTTTTAGTTTTTATTAAGGATCTGGGATCACCGTTTAAAAATTTAAGTAATTGTGTTAATGACCTTTGAAATAATTAGATATTTTAAGTAGATTACGCTGTGCCCGTAAGTTTTAAAAGCCTTTATGGATGGTCTTAAATATGTTGACCATCTTTACTGTATGAAGTTAGTTTCACCTCAAAATATTTGTCAAATATGCCTGACCTAATACCTTTGTCTTCAGCACTTGGGGGTAGAAAATTAGTTTAAATATCCTACAAAGGTACAGGGTACTACTTTACCTGATTTTATATCTAGGTTCACAAATTAGTTATTGTGTTAATGACTTTTTGAAACAATTAGATATTTAAAGTAGATTACTTAGGCTTTGCCCGTATATTTTAAAAGGCCTTCATATACGTTTTAAAAATAATATGGACTGCAGTGAGTTCTGCTGTAACGCGTGTTTTGACAACTCGAATTGGCTCTAACGCGATTTATGAATAGAAGAACCATATTTGTAAAACGCGAACGCTTGTTTGCTGTAACGTGATTTTTGCTTACTATTTCTCCAATTTTGTGGTATTAACTGTGAATATGGTAAAGAAGAATATCTCCAAGAAGCATTCCCGGTGATTATCGTAAAAGAAAGGCTATAACACTTGAAGAGAAGCTCGATGTTGTGAACCTCAAAATACCCTTATCGCCCATCAAATTATATTCATATTTTTTCAAGGTAAAGTGTAACATTTACTGTATGATTTCATTATTAGATATGAATGTAACATTTATTTAGACTGTGCTATCCTTTGTGTTAGGCTAACTACTAAATTTTTTTCGATTTCGAGTAATCTTCACCGAACCCTATTTTCTCCATAAGCCCTGTTATTTCTATTGCGCAAATTTCTATAACACGATGTTTAACAAGAACGCAACTAACGCATTATAGCAGAACTGACTGTATTGGGGTGTCGACTGCATGGAAAAGTCAGGAAACTTTCAAACAAATGGGGTATTTTATTTGGGTTAAGTTATACTTAAATATAGTTTTTTTGGCATCAATCTTGGCATAAATTAATGCTGTACTGTATAATAGGTAAATAATTATTGTACTTCTAGGAACATTCCACAACAATAATGATGATAGTTCAAGTTAGTGATCAAATATTACAGGTCATACCTACTGCCGTGAGTGTTGTCCAGTGAATTGTTCTTATAATGGACTTGTTCCACATTAATAAAGGTTCATATAGGTGGATAATGGAGTGTTGACCCACGTCAGGTTAAGGTTGTCACCAGGGGGGTCTAGGACAACTGGCCGTCGCCATCTGGCCGCAGCCTCACTGGCCTCGGGAAACTCGCCGCTTTTTACTGGCCGCCATATGGAACTTTTTGTTGACAACCTAACCTAACCAAACTGGGCTGCGGCCAGATGGCGGCGGCCAGTTGTCCCATTCCCTCACCAGGGAGGGTCGCTAAAATATCTTCAGTGGTCCCTCCATTAACCGACACAATTGGTTCCATGGAGTCGTTCGTTAACTGAATCTATATACTGTAGTGTTATATATTAATAAAATATTAATAAATAAACTTAAAATAGTTTAACACAAAATGTTATTGTTCAAATTTATTTTAGTAAAATTGTAAATGTTGTCAAACTATTCGGTTCTCCAGCAACTGACTTAAATTTAGTTTAATATTAATATATATATATATATTAGCGGGAATTTAATCATTAATAAAACATTATAATGAAAGTATAATTTATTTATATTATGTAATATTTATAAATAAAATACTTTTATTATAGTGTTAATAATGAATACTTGTAGCTACTGAAAGATAAGAGAGAGAATCGGACAAGGTGTAGCAGGTCAACATCAACCAAGGTGGCCGTCTTGTTTATTGTTGTGAATTTTGTGAGTAAATGTTAATTTGTGGGCCTTCCTCCCTCCCTCGTCGTAAACGTAATAAATGTTTTATGTTATGTCTTTGATATAAACAGACATTAGAATGTTTGAGTTAAAGGTTGGTTATCCAAGATGGTCCGAGTTGGTATTTGATGGGCCGAGTTGGAGGCACATCGGTTACACTATGATAACCAGGTATAGTACATCCTTCTTTACTCACACTGCCAAACTGTGTCTGTATGGATGTGGGTCACACTATAATAACCCATTATAGTACATCCTTCTTTACTCACACAGCCAAACTGTGTCTGTGTGGATATTGGTCACACTATAATAACCAGTTATAGTACATCCTTCTTTACTCACACAGCCAAACTGTGTCTGTGTGGATGTGGGTCACACTATAATAACCTGTTAGAGTACATCCTTCTTTACTCACACAGCCAAACTGTGTCTGTGTTGATGTGGGTCACACGATAATAACCCATTACAGTAAGTCCCCAAGTTACGTACATAATGGGGACCAAAAGGTTGTACTTAACTCGAAATGTACGTAACTCGATAATTTCCGCGAGTTTCTTTGGAAAATCCTGTGCTGTTTTCCAATCAGCACTCGCCGCCTCACCAGTCACTCGAACATTATGCAGCTTATTTCGCACCTTGAATCGGTTAAACCACCCATTGTTAGCATTGAATGTCACAGTATCATCAGGGTGATCTTTCTTTAGGTCGTTGAAAAGACTTAGGGCTTTCTCCTGAATCATACTGAGACACAGAGGCTTACGTTTTTGTGTGCAGTCCTCGATCCACAGCGCAAGATATTTTTCCATTTCTTCCAGAACCTTCCCTCTTCTTTAAGTTATAATCGTAGATTGCATTGGCACTGCAGATTTCACATGTTCCTTGATCTTTTCTTTGCCCTTATCAATTGTATTAACAGTTGACCGACTCAGGTTAAATTTGCGGGCAACATTGGTCAACTTTTCACCACTTTCAAGCAGTTTTATTATGTCCATTTTTACCTCTAGTGAGATTGCTTGACGTTTCGTAGCACTCCCACTGGCTTCACCACTCTTACGCTTTACACCAGTCATTGCACACAGAGTAAAGTGTACAAAATAGGGCAGAAATTCACAGGAGAAGTACTGTATGCACAATGACCACACTTGTTGTTTTGGTGCGTCTAGCGTGTCGTCTGCATGGTCAGTGATAGTGGCGGCGCGGTGCGGCTGGCTCGCCCGCCAAATTTAAAAATTGCTCGCCCTTTTAAGACAATATTTTTGCAATTAAAGACTTCAGAAACGATGTACGTAATTCGGATGTACGTAATTCGGGGACGAACTGTAGAGTACATTCTTCTTTCCTCACACTGTTGAATGATCTGCTTTCTTCTGTGTTTCCATAGTCATACAATCTCTCTCACTTCAAAAAGCTGATTTTCCGGCATCTTCGCGGTGTACATTAATATACCCTTTTTATTTCAAATTTTTATTTTATTTTTACTCTTATTTTACACAAATTGATTTAGTCACTTGTAGTTTTCATTTATAAATTGTACTTTTATAAGAATATTATCTAAGGCAAAAAAATTTCTTTCAGATATTGTGATGTCACATCTCAAGACCAAGTGTAACTAAGTAGAAGTTCACAATGTCAAGCAGAGGTAAAAAGCTCTCCTGTGAGGAATGTGGCAAACAGTTTGGCTTCAAGTCTACTCTTCACAGACATTTACTTGTACACAATGGTGTGAAGGAGTTTGAATGTGAGGAATGTGGGAAATGTTTCTCCCAGAAGAGTAATCTCAAGACACACATTCTTGTACACAATGATGAGGAGTTTGAATGTGAGGAATGTGAGAAATGTTTCTCCCATAAGAGTGCTCTCAAGACACACATTCTTGTACACAATGGTGTGAAGAAGTTTGAATGTGAGGATTGTGGGAAATGTTTCTCCCGGAAGAGTAATCTCAAGACTCACATTCTTGGACACAGTGGTATAAAGGAGTTTGAATGTGAGGAATGTGGGAAATGTTTCTCCCATAAGAGTACTCTCAAGACACACATTCTGGTACACAATGGTGTGAAGGAGTTTAAATGTGAGGAATGTGGGAAATGTTTCTTACAGAAGGGTCATCTCAAGGCACACATTCTTGTACACAATGGTGTGAAGGAGTTTGAATGTGAGGAATGTGGGAAATGTTTCTCCCATAAGAATACTCTCAAGACACACATTCTTGTACACAATGGTGTAAAGGAGTTTGAATGTGAGGAATGTGAGAAAAGTTTCTCCCATAAGAGTACTCTCAAGACACACATTCTTATACACAATGGTGTGAAGGAATTTGAATGTGAGGAATGTGGGAAACGTTTCTCCCAGAAGAGTAATCTCAAGAGACACATTCTTGAACACAATGGTGTGAAGAAATTTGAATGTGAGGAATGTGGGAAATGTTTCACCCAGAAGAGTACTCTCAAGATACACATTCTTGTACACAATGGTGTGAAGGAGTTTGAATGTGAGGAATGTGAGAAATGTTTCTCCCATAAGAGTGCTCTCAAGACACACATTCTTGTACACAATGGTGTGAAGGAGTTTAAATGTGAGGAATGTGGGAAATGTTTCTTCCAGAAGGGTCATCTCAAGGCACACATTCTTGTACACAATGGTGTGAAGGAGTTTGAATGTGAGGAATGTGGGAAACATTTTGCACTAAAGGGTAATCTCAAGAAACACATTCTTGTACTACACAATGGTATAAAGGAGTTTGAATGTGAGGAATGTGGGAAATGTTTCTCCCGCAGCAGTCGTCTCAAACATCATAAACTTGTGCATGAAAAAAACAGAATTCCATAAATGTTTGAATGACTTTAACAGAAGGTAAATGTGACACACAAACTTGAATACAGTGATATACATCAATATAAAACCACTTGAACAAACTCTATGAATGTAGCAGAAATAAAGACAAGTGATAAATGCCACTTTTATAGATATTAAACACAAGTTATCTGCTCTTAAGATGTAAATTACCTCTACCATGGCCTTAGTGTAGACATTTGGTGTTGGTTAAATATCACTCATAATAATACTCCATTTTGTTTCATCTGCCTTTTTAATAATGTTATTTACAGTACAGTAGTGAACAAAGGTTAAACTTATCATCTATGGACTTAAAATTTCACCTTTACTGGATAAGTTGTGTTGAACAGAGATGACCTCTCATTTACTATAATTTGTGTATCAATAGTTGTGTCAACTGCGTACGTCTGTCTTTATTTACACGTGACGTAAGTTTTATCACAAGTACGTACATTAACGCAGGTAGTAAATCATCTTGGTAAAGTAGTACAGTGGTGGTAGACCATTTGTTATAGTCAAGGTGTTGTCATTATCTCACGGAACTCTTCAATCTCTGTTGAAATTGTACGTAAATATTTGATAAGTTTTGCTCAACTCTGACGAGATATTTTGATATTTTATCTTGACTAAAATGGTTGGTAGTTTTGATTCATGTTTTAAATATTTTCTTTCATCACTTACACATATATGGTACCATTGTCTGGTAAATAATGGTTAGGGTTCATATATAGTAGCTGGTGTTATGGGGCAGGTGAACTTTAACACCTCTTAACTGTAAAATAATATCATGTTTAATATATTGTTCAGTTAGCATCTTGTGCCTTAGTTAGGTAACTCTTCTTGGTTATATATCAATTCATCCTTGGGCAGTCATTTGCTTAAAGTAGCCAATGCTGAAATGCCAAACTCTGGGTTAAAATTTGTTTTTTGATCATGTTAAGTAGAAGACTTGGTTAAATTAACATACAGTATTTAGATATTTGCTGTTCTTATATACAACTTTTCCTAATAGTACTGACATGTGTTTATCTAACAATGGTATTTAAAAAAATGGTTGCTACAAGAATGGCATTAATTTTGTGGACATGAAAATAGAGTTTTATGGAAATACTGTGTACTGCATACATTAGTACAGGTCCCTATAATCTTTTGTGACTCTTATTACCGCTGCATAACGTTCACACTCACCGCATTAAGGGAGTATCTAAGTTTTCTATTGGGTAGTGTCACAGTAAACACTCTGAAGGGGTAATTTGTATGTTGTATTATACCAGTGTCTGTGCATATAATGTTAAGTGTGTGTACTGATAGTATTATGGGAGGACTCAAGGTACTGTTGTATGTTGTATTATACCAGTGTCTGTGTATATAATGTTAAGTGTGTGTACTGATAGTATTAAGGGAGGACTCAAGGTACTGTTGTATGTTGTATTATACCAGTGTCTGTGTATATAATGTTAAGTGTGTGTACTGATAGTATTAAGGGAGAACTCAAGGTACTGTTGTATGTTGTATTATACTGTACCAGTGTCTGTGTATATAATGTTAAGTGTGTAATGAGAGTATTAAGGTCAGTTATTTTGTATGGAGAAGAAGAGACCTTCATTTATGGGAGAAGGTCAGTTATGTTTGTGTGGTGCTGTGACCTTAATTGCTTGGGGAAGGTCAACTAATTTTTGTATTGTCACAGAGTGCAGTATTTTAATTATGTCTAAAATAATTAGTTAAAACTACTGGTTGGTGTTTCACCCTTCCTTCCACCCTCAACTTCGATTAATGAAAAACACAAACTCACACTGCTAGACTAAACTCACACTGCTAGACTAAACTCACACTGCTAGGCTAAACTCACACTGCTAGACTATACTCACACTGCTAGATTAAACTCACACTGCTAGACTAAACTCTCACTGCTAGACTAAACTCACACTGCTAGACTAAACTCACACTCTTAGACTAAACTCACACTGCTAGACTATACTCACACAGCTAGACTAAACTCACACTGCTAGACTATACTCACACTGCTAAACTAAACTCACACTGCTAGACTAAACTCACACTGCTAGACTATACTCACACAGCTAGACTAAACTCTCACTGCTAGACTATACTCACACTGCTAGACTAAGCTCACACTGCTAGACTAAACTCACACTGCTAGACTATTCTCACACTGCTAGACTAAACTCACACTGCTAGACTATACTCACACTGCTAGACTAAACTCACACTGCTAGACTAAACTCACACTGCTAGACTATTCTCACACTGCTAGACTAAACTCACACTGCTAGACTATACTCACACTGCTAGACTATACTCACACTGCTAGACTAAACTCTCACTGCTAGACTATACTCACACTGCTAGACTAAACTCACACTGCTGGACTATACTCACACTGCTAGACTATACTCACACTGCTAGACTAAACTCACACTGCTAGACTAAACTCACACTGCTAGACTAAACTCACAGTGCTAGACTAAACTCACAGTGCTAGACTAAACTCACACTGCTAGACTATACTCACTAGGGTGTGTCAATTTAGGGGGTGAACTGGCTAAATTGAAAATCGAGTAATTTGGTAGCAATTTATTGTAGTCTTTAAGCATGCAAAACAATATTCTGGCATAATTTTTTTTTTTATAATAAGTCCTACCTACATCAAATGGATTTTTAAATGTACATATTTGTGAATTTATAACATAACCAGCGTTTGCACACATGTTACTGTTTCAAGTTTCAAATTATTATATTTTATTATCCGTAGTCTATTTGAAAGTAACCAATGCCTTCATACTCTCTTTGCTTTGGTTTCTTGTCATCAGTAGTCTGCTTGCTATTTGTGCTTTGATGTAACCTTCTCGCCTCTCGTGGCTGTAAACATGGCCCGCTGCTTCTGTGACCATTTTCACACATCTCTCCACACTTTGAGTGTGGGAAGGCCACTTCGGCACCTGCATTGGAGTCTCTTTAAGGTTTCTCAATTCTTGGCTAGTTAGACTTTTTGTCAATGGTGGCTCTAAGACTTCCAAACTCAAGTCAACCAATTCTGACAATTTGGTGGCATTGACGTTTATTGGGGGAACTTTTCTTGAATGAAACGAAGAGTCTCCCAACTGGTCGTCATCTATTAGCGTTCCTCTAATCTTTAGAATGACTTCTACAGCCTCAGTTCGGAGATTGGTACATTGACTGCAAAGCATTGCTTACAAAACTGCTTCTGATCGAGCATATCAAGCGGACCTTCTTGCCACAGGTAACACGATGTCCCCCACTACCTTCCTCTGTGTTCTTACTAGCTGCAATTGAAACAAAAGGTGATTGGGCCCATCCACCCACATAGGATTAAGTTTCACACTAAACCACTGGGGAAGATAAACTCCAATAATAAATTCAACAATTAACCTCAAATTCTTCAGCACTTTGCCCTTCAATTCGTGTTTGGAAATCCAAATCCTGCAGAAACGAAGAGCTGTAGTTAACCAACGGCTGTGACTGACAGGTCCAATCTCCAAGAGAGCCAATGACTGAGGCACTTCTCCTGATCTTATTGCTTGGGCAATACGATAAGCATAGGATTGATCTGTGCTGAGATCTTTGATGACTCCTTCAGACAACGCCGGAAGGGGAGGGCCAACTTCGACCTTTGGAAAGGTTGTATTTATTTCTAGTTGTGTTGCTTCATCCAGCATGATGCCAAGGGGACCTGACCACTTGTTGTTGCTCTTTGTAGGACCATCAAGTTCCTGGATGAGATGACGAAGAGGTAGCTCGCCTGTATGTAAATTACATACAATCCAAACAAGTCTTCTTCCTAGTTTTTTCTCTAAATGCGTCATTACACCCCCCTGCCATCCGGTGTTCACTGCAGTTGAATCTCCACCAACAGCCTGCAGTGAACTGCCAAGTCCTCTCTCCTGAACCCAACATAAAATATGATCAGCAATGACCTCTGCATGTTTCTTCCCTTCTACTTCAGTTTCGGGAGCAAAGTGAAACAAAAACCGACCACCAGGCTCAGAACAGACAGAGTAGTGTTCTTCTTTGATGAGACCTGGAAACTTTCTGTTCACTCCCTCTACTTCTAGCAAAACTTTTGTGTCATCTATTCTTCCATCAAACAAAAGACAGGAGAGCCCTCCCTCGCTTAAATCTTTTTCATGCTGATCAGATATTTCCTTCATTATTTTTTCTTGTGCTCTTCTAATTTTATTATGATCTATCACCAAAGATACATCCTCTCGGCTGATGAGGCCTGCATCTATCCAAGCGGCAGTTGCAATTTCTGCAGCCTCACGAAGTCCAGCATGGTGGCGAATACTAGCTAAAGCAATGTTTGAAATATTTCTTGTGTTGTATTTCATTTTCTTTGGTAAAGGTTCAGATGGCTCTTTGGAACTATCAGCTGATGTTGCTTCCTGTTCATCAGAAGAACTATCAAAGAAGTGATAAACATCTTGACACAGCTCTTCCTCTCTGTGGATGGCTTCTTCACTCTTCATTTTCTTCTTTTGTTCCCCCTCTCGGATTTGTTCTCTCTTCTTGGCATTAGCAATCTGCTTCTTTGTTTCTGAATAATCTATTGAACCCATTTGCATACTTCCTTGGCCTTCTGCCTTTGTCCTCTGTGCCTTTATAAATTCAAGCTCTAAAACAGGGATCTTCTTTTCACGAGGACAACCACAATCAATGTGGGAATTATTTTCTCTCTTACCTGAGTGAGAACAGTTGGATTCAGAACATAATTGTATGGAGCACTTGCAGGTCAAAATGTCAAACAGAGTATCAAGTGTGTGCAGAAATTCATTTTTCCTGGCCAAGTTTCCTTTACCAAGTGATGTTTCAACTGCTTTGTGCCATAATTTCGTTAGTTTTAGCTCAATAGTTCGACACCGATTAATCACAGGTGGTTTGAATAGTGCATTAGCTTTTGTCCATTGATGCAGAAGAGGGACTATCATGTCATTTATGAGTTCTTTATCTGTATAGTTCCTTCTGTCCTTTGCATTTTTTTCTCGAAGGAGTAACCCTAATCTTAGCATGTCTCTCACTGTTGGAAGTTATGATACAGGAAGCTCCTTCCCTTTACCAACTAGCAGGCTCAAGTGGGTTGACAACTGACTTCTTGTCTTCAATTTTGACATCTTCACACTATCTGACAAATAGAAAAATATTTCAATGTTTCATAATTCAATTGTTGTTTCAAAAAATATCAATTTGTTTATCAAAAATGCTGTAACAGAAATAACATAATAATTTCTTAGAACATAATGTTTCATACAATGATATAAGTAACTGCGACAATCAATATGCCCTACTTACAATAATTAAAATGTAGAATTCGTCTGGTAGAGTAGGTGCAAGTGCAATGAGAGCAAACCACCGTCTATGATATCTAGAAGGAGAGTGAGCCGGGCGCCTTATCCTCACGCTTGGTACAAGTCAAAACAAGAATTAAACTGTCCCACACGGAGAGCCTGTTCATGTTCATGTTCTGACATGCATATTGTACACAAGCTATAGAACCATAAAATACTCCATAATCCATATGCTTACATGAGATTAGTTAATATCAAGTGAATAATTCTAATCAAGTCTCATTAATTTGTTGAAATACTGATAATTGAAACTTTAAGGTATAATTGATGTAGGTGAGGGTTATTTCAATTCATTTTTGTTTGCTAATCTCAAGTTTAGACATAAAGAGGCACAATATTTTGACTACCAAATTTGATTTTTAACATGTTGACAAAATTGACACACCCTAATACTCACACTGCTAGACTAAACTCATAATGGTAGACTAAACACTGACTGCTAGACTAAACTCACACTGCTAGACTAAACTCACACTGCTTTACTATACTCACACTGCTAGACTAAACTCACACTGCTAGACTAAACTCACACTGCTAGACTAAACTCACACTGCTAGACTAAACTCTCACTGCTAGACTAATCTCACACTGCTAGACTAAACTCACACTGCTAGACTGTACTCACACTGCTAGACTAAACTCACACTGCTAGACTAAACTCACACTGCTAGACTGTACTCACACTGCTAGACTAAACTCACACTGCTAGACTAAACTCACACTGCTAGACTGTACTCACACTGCTAGACTAAACTCACACTGCTAGACTAAACTCACACTGCTAGACTAAACTCACACTGCTAGACTAATCTGACACAGCTGGACCAAACTCACACTGCTAGACTAAGCTCACACTGCTAGACTAAACTCACACTGCTAGACTAAACTCACACTGCTAGACTAATCTGACACTGGTGGACCAAACTCACACTGCTTGACTAAACTCACACTGCTAGACTATACTCACACTGCTAGACTGTACTCACACTGCTAGACTAAACTCACACTGCTAGACTAAACTCACACTGCTAGACTAAACTCACACTGCTAGACTAAACTCACACTGCTAGACTGTGCTCACACTGCTAGACTAAACTCACACTGCTAGACTAAACTCACACTGCTAGACTAAGCTCACACTGCTAGACTAAACTCACACTGCTAGACTAAATGCACACTGCTAGACTTCTTTGCCAGCTCCCCAAAGAACAACTACACATACTGTCCTGCGGTCTGGTGGCAGCGACCCTAAGTTAAGAAGTGAACCCTAGTATTAAGTGACCAATTAAAGGGCAGTATAACTGTATACACTTGGCCATGATGTGCCCCAAACATAAATATCTTACAGAATGAGATATAAGTATTTAAACTATTGCTGAATACTTTATTACAACCCCAATATTGTAGAACATGTGTTCAACAGGACATGATAGTGAGAGGTATTCAAACACCCTTCTCAGGTGTGTCTCAGGCCAACAGGACATGATAGTGAGAGGTACTCAAACACTCAAGTGTGTCTCAGGCCAACAGGACATGATAGTGAGAGGTACTCATCATTCAAGATGGACTTAATTGATAATAATATAATTGGTAGTTGATTATTATTTACTTTTTATATTATACGTAGTTATTGTTTAATAATTGTTGCTGAATAATTATGTAGTTTTAGACTAATAGTTACCGTTAATAATATTATTATGAATAGTTAAAATAGCGAGTTTATTATGGTGTTATAAGGTTATATATAGTGTTATATATTAATAAAATATTAATAAATAATCTTAAAATAGATAAACAATAAATGTTATTGTTTAAATAGATAAATAATAAATGTTATTGTTTAAATTTATTTTAGTGTATTTGTAAATGTTGTCAAGCTATTCGGTTCTCCAGCCATTGACTTAAGTTTAGTTAATATTAATATATATCTATTAGCGGGAGTTTAATCAATAATAAAACATTATGATTAAAGTATAATTTATTTATATTTTGTAAAATGTATAAATAAAATACTTTATTATAGTGTTAATAATGAAAACTTGTAGTTACTGAAAGATAAGAGAGAGAATCGGACAAGGTGTAGCGTGTCAACATCAACCAAGGTGGACGTCTTGTTTATTGTTGTTAATTTTGTTAGTAAATGTTAATTTGTGGGCCTTCCTCCCTCCCTCGTGGTAAGTTAACATTATGTATGGCCGTGTTAACTAGACACAGTACAGTACAACATAAGAATGGCGGGGCAGTCCACCCAGCCCCTATTGCTCATATAAACATCCAACCTATGGTTGAAGCTATCCAGCCATCTGTGTGGTTGGCGGTCACACTGGTTGAACTAGGCCCATCTGGGACCAACTAGGCCCATATGGGACCAACTAGGCCCATCTGGGACCAACTAGGCCCATCTGGGACCAACTAGGCCCATCTGGGACCAACTTGGCCCATCTGGGACCAACTAGGCCCATCTGGGACCAACTAGGCCCATCTGGGACCAACTAGGCCCATCTGGGACCAACTAGGTCCATCTGGGACCAACTAGGCCCATCTGGGACCAACTAGGCACATCTGGGACCAACTAGGCCCATCTAGGACCAACTAGGCCCATCTGGGACCAACTAGGCCCATCTGGGACCAACTAGGTCCATGTGGGACCAACTAGGCCCATCTGGGACCATCTAGGCCCATCTGGGACCAACTAGGTCCATCTGGGACCAACTAGGTCCATCTGGGACCAACATGGCTCATCTGGGACCAACTAGGTATGGTGCAGGTGTGTGGTGTAGGTATATGGTGCAGGTATATAGTGTGTTTGTGGTGCAGGTGTGTGGTGTAGGTATATGGTGCAGGTATATGGTGCCGGTATAGTGTGTGTTTGTTGTGCAGGTATATAGTGTGTTTATGGTGCAGGTGTGTGGTATAGGTATATGGTGCAGGTGTGTGGTGTAGGTTTATGGTGCAGGTATAGTGTGTGTTTGTGGTGCAGGTATATAGTGTGTTTATGGTGCAGGTTGTGTGGTGTAGGTATATGGTGCAGGTGTGTGGTGTGTTTGTGGTGCAGGTATATAGTGTGTTTATGGTGCAGGTATGTGGTGTAGGTATTAATTAACAGGTAGACGGTGAAGGCAAGTGGACCAATAACTGCTGCTGCTTATTAATGTAAACTACTGGAGGAAATTGTCAATGTAACAATGTTAAGGAAATAGTTTGATAGTTTGAGGTATTGTATTACTTTCCTGTTGAGTATTTGTTACTTTTATGTTTGGTAAGTTTTGTTACTTGTGGAGTGTGATACTTTTACATTTGATAAGTTTTGTTACTTGTGGAGTTTACGTCACTTTACGTTTTGGAATTGTTACTTTTCAGTAGTTTTTTACTTTTAGGATAATTTTGTCAAGTTACTTTTGTTATATTATAGTGGCCACTGTTTGTGGTAATGTTAGTAAATGGATGTTTTTTAAATAAACGCTACTTAACATTTGTGGTTATGAAGGACAGACCTAACCAAACAAACCTACTTAACCTAACTTCCCCGGTATATTAAACAGAAAAAACTTATTATACGGTGATATTTGAGACATTTTCTGGACGTTAGATGATACAGCAGCATCGGCACTATGGCGGGTTAGTCCTATATATTAACCAAGGTGGGATTTTGGGTCATTATTATTTTTGGAAAGGGTTTTTTTATTTAATTGAAGTAAAAAAATTTGGTTATAAGAATGTGGTACTTTTTATTTGTGGTTAAATTACAGTTTGTAGTAAAATATTAGCTTTTGAGACATTTTGGGAACTTTACTGTAAAGTTGCAGTTTATTTTTGGACAAGAAATTTACATTTTTGTCACTGTATTTGGTGGGATCCTAACCTAGCCAAATCGTGTGTCCGATGGTGAGGTTTTAATTCTCGGGGAAAATAACAATTTGGTGGGATTCAAACCTAACCTAACCAAATCATGTCTTCGGTGGTATTTTAATTCTCTGGGAAAGGAAAAATCGCAAGACGCTTCACAATATTGGCGTTTATAGATAATTAAACCCTTATGGCAGTGGGATATAACTTGTGAATTTACCAGGTGTTATCCATTAGTGACTAGTAAGTGGTATTAAGAAAGTTGTTGACCAGAGTTAACTTGTGGTCCTCTGCAGCTCTTCACAGTCTGCTTGGTTCTTGATTTCCCGAAATAACTCGGCGTCATCGGCAAACATTTGTATGGAGGAGTGTACAACGTCAGGCATGTCATTATGAAACAAACAAACAACAGTGGGCCCAATACACTGCCCTGTTGTACCCCGCTTGTGACGGGTACGGATGATGATTTCGTGCCAATAATCGCCACACACTGCTTGCAGTCATGTAGAAAGTCTTCTATCCACGCTAGGACATTTCCTCTAATTCTGTACCCTTCCAGTTTGATTTTCAGCCTTTCTTGGGGTACAGTGTCGAAAGCCTTGGCAAAATCTAGGTAAATATTGTCTATATTACCACCTGTTCCAGAATATGGGTCCAAATATCCAATACCTTGAGCAATTGTTTTTAAGCAGGAGCGCCCCGGCATAAAACCGTGTTGGCAATCCTTTACAAGGATGTTTCGTCTCCAACATGTTGGAATAAAAAAGTATCTTAGTTTCTACAAAAAGAGTAACAAGGTTATTTTGTTTACATTGTACGGCTCCAATTGGTTGTTACTGTAGTGTTAAGACAACTACCATATTGCTCCCTCGCTGATCGTGGTTAATTAAGTTCCTCATGTCATTCGTCGAGGTAAGATTTTCTTAAGTGTTTCATTATTTTCTTTAATAAGTTTTATGGAAATGTCTTAATTTAACCATAATATTGTATTTAAATGTTTGAAGATTTAATGAGTTCCTGTATAATATAATACTGTACAGAACTGTATACATATTATATAATATTACTGCCCAGAGTATTTAATTTATTAGTTGTCAAAATGTTATTCATTCTAGGACGGTGACGTGGAGATGTAAGATATGGGCCACAAGACGAAGGTTTGTTTTGGTTAACGGGTCTCTTGCTGCACCACATTGGAAACTTTCTGTTATAACATAAGGTACAGTACAGTGTATATCTTTGTGGTTTTAGTTTTTATTAAGGATCTGGGATCACCGTTTAAAAATTCAAGTAATTGTGTTAATGACCTTTGAAATAATTAGATATTTTAAGTAGATTACGCTGTGCCCGTAAGTTTTAAAAGCCTTTATGGATGGTCTTAAATATGTTGACCATCTTTACTGTATGAAGTTAGTTTCACGTCAAAATATTTGTCAAATATGCCTGACCTAATACCTTTGTCTTCAGCACTTGTGGTAAAATAATAGTTTAAATATCCTACAAAGGTACAGGGTACTACTTTACCTGATTTTAAATCTAGTTTCACAAATTAGTTATTGTGTTAATGACTTTTTGAAACAATTAGATATCTAAAGTAGATTACTTAGGATTTACCCGTATTTTTTAAAAGGCCTTCATATACGTTTTATAAATAATATAGACTATTGGGGTGTCGACTGCATGGAAAAGCCAGGAAACTTTACAAACAAATGGGGTATTATATTGGGGTCAAATTATACAGTGACCCCTCGTTTAACGAACTGAATCCGTTCCAGAAGGTCGTTCGTTAACCGAAAAGTTCGTTAACCGAAACCATTGTTTCAATGGGTTTTTTGGTAATTGGTTCCAGCTCACCGAAAATTTCCTAAATTCAACAAAAATGGTAGAAAAGTTCACTTACTTTGAGGTGTGTATGTAGAAGGCTTCTGGATAATGATGATGATGATGGAAATTAGAATGGGGGTGGAGGAGAAGGAAGGAGAGAAGGCATTGGGGTGGAAGAGAAGTCACCCCATGGCACCATTTCACCCATAAAATTTTAGTTCTCTTGGTGTATTTCAAGATTATTTTCTTTAAATCAACACTGCACTGCATTATATATTGTTAATATGTAAAATATATTTCAAAATGACCAATAATTTGCCTGGAAACACAGATAAAAAGCATTTAGTTGAAGAGAGTCTCAAGCAAGATGTTACCTCCACTGAAAACAGAGAGAGACTAACGCCTGTCTGGTGTCTTAACAGGCTGGATGGCACGCCAGAAACTAGTTTCTTTACCTTCAATTATGTTCAATAATTGTTAAAATGACTATAAAAGTTAATATTAAACTTTTAAAATTATTGAATAGTATAAACCTCTTGATATTTACTAAAATAGTAAGGAATTTAAGCCCTAAAACCGATTACTGTATTGGCGGACTGATACTAAAGCTGGTTGCCCGGTTAGTGCAAGTGAAAACATGTTGAGGTCGGCTCGTAAAAAACTCGTTAATTGAAGTTAAGAATCTTATGGAAGGTAAATCATTAACCGAAATCTCGTTAACCGAGGGACCACAGTATATACTAATTATATCATTGTTAGATGGTTTAAATAATAAATATAAGTTAAAACTATTGCCTGGTGTAAACCCTGACTGAGCGTCGGTCCGCCTTGATGCAAACAACAACAGCTGTTAGGTAAGGTAAATGTTTTGCGGCAGGGAGGCAGACCTTGTTGGTGACTTGGCCCAGTGATCTAGGCCCGGTGAACTCGGCCCAGTGATCTAGGCCCGGTGATCTCGACCCAGTGATCTCGGCCCAGTTACTGTGGGGGTCTCGGCCTCACATTAGCTGGGAAGATGTCAGGCTTTTTGAGGCTTTTTTATTGTAACTATTTTCAGCACATGGAGTTAAAATCACATACATATACAGTTTAATGGGCCAGACAGTCTGGTTATTGCAGAGACAAGTTGCATGTTGCCTCGCCCACCATATTAAAATAATTTTCTTTGGTGAATGTTCAATCTTACACTGTTATTTCTCTCGCTGTTATTAATATGTTTATGTAACATTTTGACAATTCTAAGACCTTTTTCTTCTATGATATTTCTGCCGGAAATTAATGATAACCGAGATATTAATTTTTTAATATTATTAGATGAGGTGAGTCACTCGTGTCGCCTGGACTGTTACTTGAGCTGTTGCTTCAAGTATATAAGGGATTAATTGGTCCTTACTTGGAGTACTGCTCTCATATCTGGGGTGGCTCTTCAACTGTTAGATAAGCTGGAATCAAAGGCTTATTAACTCTTATTATCTCAAGACACACATTCTTGGACACAGTGGTATAAAGGAGTTTGAATGTGAGGAATGTAGGAAATGTTTCTCCCGGAAGAGTACTCTCAAGACTCACATTCTTGGACACAGTGGTATAAAGGGGTTTGAATGTGAGGAATGTGGGAAACATTTTGCACTTAAGGGTACTCTCAAGACACACATTATTGTACTACACAATGGTATAAAGGAGTTTGGATGTGAGGAATGTGGGAAATGTTTCGCCCGGAACAGTACTCTCAAGAGACACAGTCTTGTACACAGTGGTGTAAAGAAGTTTGAATGTTAGGAATGTGGGAAACATTTTGCACTAAAGAGTACTCTCAAGACACACATTCTTGTACTACACAATGGTATAAAGGAGTTTGGATGTGAGGAATGTGGGAAATGTTTTTCCCGCAGCGATCGTCTCAAACGTCATAAACTTGTGCATGAAAAAAACAGAATTCAATAAATGTTTGAATGACTTTAACAGAAGGTAAATGTGACACACAAACTTGAATACAGTGATGTACATCAATATAAAACCACTTGAACAAACTCTATGAATGTAGCAGAAATAAAGACAAGTGACAAATGCCACTTTTATAGATATTAAACACAAGTTATCTGCTCTTAAGATGTAAATTACTTCTTCCATGGCCTTAGTGTAGACATTTGGTGTTGGTTAAATATCACTCATAATAATACTCCATTTTGTTTCATCAGCCTTTTTAATAATGTTATTTACAGTATACTAGTGAACAAAGGTTAAACTTATCGTCTTTGTGCTCAAAATTTCACCTTTACTATTACTGGATAAGTTGTGTTGAACAGAGATGAACTCTCATTTACTATAATTTGTCCATTTAACACGCGGACTAACTGACACCACATAAGAGGCACGGGCAGTTTCCCATTGAGGTTCACGGCGCCATCAGCTCGATGAACAGGCTTTGTGTGAAATATAACAGAGTCTAGAACTGCTTTTAGTGTCCTTGTGGCCTAGCCGGTAAGCGTTCCCTAGTCACACCCAGTAGGTCGAGGGTTCGATTCCTTGCTGGTGAGGTCGTTGATTATATGTTCAAAGTCCGCGTGTTAAATGGACTAAAAATGAAGTATATATATGTACCTCGCGTTTCATACCAGCTGGATTCGGTAAAATGCTTCTGACACCACATAAGAGGCACGGGCAGTTTCCCATTGAGGTTCACGGCGCCATCAGCTCGATGAACAGGCTTTGTGTGAAATATAACAGAGTCTAGAACTGCTTTTAGTGTCCTTGTGGCCTAGCCGGTAAGCGTTCCCTAGTCACACCCAGTAGGTCGAGGGTTCGATTCCTTGCTGGTGAGGTCGTTGATTATATATATATATATATATATATATATATATATATATATATATATATATATATATATATATATATATATATATATATATATATATATATATGAGTGAGTCACTGTGCAATCAGATTCAGATTCAGATTTGCCCCCGAGGGGGCTAGTTTATTGGGCACCCCCTTACATCCTGTGCAAGGTGAGGCGCAGAAGCGTTTACAGCGCCCAACAGGGAAGTATGAAAAGTTCATGCTTGCCTTTATGACTCGTACATAAGGGCATAAAGGCCTGAAGGGGTCATAGGTTCTGTCAAGTTACATAAAGTGAGAGAATGATGAGTGTGTGGGGGAAAAGTTCTCGGTACATTTTATCTGTTTATGGCAAAGAGTGGCAGGTCCCAAATAATGTCAAATGCCAGGCCTGTGACTAGGAGGAGGGATATCTGGTCTGGGAGGGAAGAGGTGTTGGTAACGGCTGGGGACCTGTAGGAGGAGGTCATAGGGCAAGTGAGGATGTAGTGAGAGAGGGTGTGAGAGTCTGGTTGGCCACAAAGTTTACAAACAGTGCGGTGAGGCTCAGGGTTGCCAATGTACTCCCATAGGTACCTGTACCCTAGGCGCAGTCTCATGTATATAAGCTGTTGAGATCGAGTCAGGGATTGATATTCTTTGTAGTAGCGGTTGTCGTCACCGGTTACAGCGTCATAGTGGCATAGTGTGACGCTACCCCGTTGTTTCAGGTGTGTCCAATTTTCGTTGAATGCCTCTCGTTGTGTGGCGTGTATGCGAGATTTGAGATGATTCAGGGAGAGGGCGAGAGTGGCTTCAGTATCTTCTTCTTGTGTAGCTTCTTTGGCAAGCTGATCCACAGTGTCACAGGCAGTTATTCCTATATGTGACGGGATCCAAAGAAACTTGACACGGATGTCATCAGTTTGTTCAAGCCCGGCAACGGCGGCTAGGGTGTATTGGGCGGCAGGGGAGGAGGGGAGGGTAATTTGAGCCTCGCTAGCGCAGAAGTGCTGTCACTGATTATAAGGAGGTTCCGGCGTTCAGTGCGAGCATAGGTCGCCCCCTCATGAATGCCCGCGAGGATGGCTATGCTTTCAGCATCAGTGGAGGAGGCCCAGTCGTGGACCCTGATTTTCCTGCAGCCTGGGCTCAGGAATCCACACAGCTGCTCCAGCACTGCCCAGCTTGGTAACAGACCCATCACAGTAGACGAGGATAGAGGGTGGGAGGTCTTTAGAGAGGAAGCGACATCATTAATCTGCTCAAGGCAGTTAAGTTTGAGCATATACCTCAGTTGGGTGGATTTACGACCAGGGAACGTGTGGACGACAACATCAACACACGGGGAGGTCCACGGCGGTAGAGGCGGATGAGTGTACTCGGGAGGGAGAGAGGTCGAGGGGGTGTAGAGGTGATAACGCAGGATGTCAGCAGCAGTGTGGATGGGCCAGTGTTGAGAGGGGGAGGGGAAAGTAATTGGGACAGGCCGGCGCAGGAGGGTGTTAAGATGTGAGTTCAGTGAGCACGACAGGGGAATCGGTTGCTCACTGCGAAGAAGTTTAACACCAAGGATGGCACTGAGAGCAGTAATTCGATCGCAGACGGGAAGCAGGATTAGTTCGCGCTGCATGACTTCTATTCTGGTGGTCATAGGGCAGCCGAGGATGAGTCTCTTCGCTCTGTTTTGGATTTTCTCTATGCTTTGTTTCTCGCGCTGGGAGGCAACTACAAGGACTGGAGAGGCATAATCTATGACAGCTCTGACGATGGCAATGTACATGAGACGTAGGACCCTGACAGAGGCTCCTTTGAGGCCGTGAGTGAGGGATTGGAGGGGCCTCGTTCGTTGGTGGCACTGGGAGATGACGTGGGCGGCGACAGTGGAGGTCTTGGCTCTGGTAGTGGCTCGCACAGGTAGACCAAGGTACCTGTAGGTGCGTACTTGATCGATGTCTTGTCCTTGCAGAATCAGTGGTGTCTGACGCCGGAAGCGTGAGATGAACTTGGTTTTAGTGTGTGAGATGACTAGCCCGAGTGTTTGACAGGTCCGGGCGAACGTGGAGAGTATAGGTTGTTCATGTTGCACTGTAGTAATTTGGAGGAGGATATCATCAGCGTAGCTTATGATGTGACCGTCTAGGGCTCGCTCAGCAAAGATGACGTTGAGACGGCAGATGGAGTTCATGAGAACATTGAAGAGTGTAGGGCTGAGTACACCTCCCTGAGGCTTGCCAAGATCAAGGTCCCTGATCTTAGAGTAGTGGCCCTGAAAACGGACACGGGCCTGTCGATGCGAGAGGTAGTCAGCAATCCACGTGAGGAGTTTGCCCTTCACATCCATGTGAGTGAGGCCCTCAAGGTTCACTTCACTGTTGGCTTTATCAAAAGCACCCTTGAAGTCGACGAAGAAGGAGGTTTTGGCGGAGGTGTTTGCCATGTAGTGAGCGATGCAGTGAGCAGTACTCTTTCCGGGGCGAAAACCATAGAGGTCAGGGTGCAGGTGGGCTTCAATTTTCCAGTGGAGGCGGTGGCGTATCATGCGCTCCATCATCTTTGAGAAGCAGGAGATGAGGGATATTGGACGATATTCATCTTGTCTGCCTGGTTTAGGGACTGGGATGGTGGTGGCAGTCTTCCATGAGTGAGGCAGCTGACCAGTATCAAAAGAGAGGTTAAATAGACAGAGGAGGGGGTTACCAGGGGTGGCAATAAGGGCATTTAACACATCATATGTGACGCCGTCATCGCCTGGGGCGGTGGAGCGACCACGCTTAACAGCATTTAGTAGTTCACACTGTGTGAAAGGCACGTCAGTGTCTGCAAATAGGTCTTGGTACTCGAAGATGCGCTGTCGGCGTTGTGGTTGCAGTGCGAGGGTGAGATCTCGCACAGCGGGTGGTAGCGCATCAATGAAGGCGGCCTCCTGCCACGTCTGGGAGAGCGCCTCAGCTCGGGCAGCTGGTCTGGGGTGGAGCGCGGGTCTAGCGTTGGTGCCCCGGGCACGGTTAATGGTGCGCCATATATCACCTATAGATGTAGACTGGTCAATAGAAGAAGCAAAATCAAACCACTGCTTCTCTCGTGCGAGAGTGATGGCAGATTGGAGCTCTTTATTTGTGCGCATCAGGAAGCGTAGAGAGTCAGGGGAGCTGGGAGATTTCTTCCACTGGTCGACTGCTATTCAGTCCCATACTCAGATAGACTTAACATGAGGGTCACGGTTAACATTCCACTGACTCCTGGGCTGGCGGTTAGGGCGGCGGTGTTTTGGGACAGGGCGGAGGAGGTCAGTGCATTGTTTGGACAGATCAAGGTAGAGCTGGTCTGCTGTGGTGACAGTGTAACCCTGAAACCATTCAGCAATGGAAGTGATGAAGGCAGGTATGTTGGCAGGGGGTAGCCTGAGCCTAGGGCCCTTGGGTGGAATGGGTATTCTCACATACTGGAGGGTAGTGTGGATAGGGAAATGGTCACTGTGGGGGGAGTGGAGGATGCGGGTGGAGTGTGGGCGGTGAGGGTCAGAGTAGAGAGCTATGTAGTCAAGTTTCCCTCCCCCATGTGGGTGGGTGATGGAGGGCAGAGAAGACGTACAAGGTCATCGGTGGTTTGTAGGTAGGAGAGCCAGGAGTTACCCCGGGAGTTTGAGTGGGGCCCCTGGGAGCCGAGGCTAGGGTGACGGGCATTGAGGTCCCCCACATGGAGGGTGGGGGTGGAGGTGATATGATGTGGTAGGACAGGTACAGTAGGGGTGGAGGGAGGCACATAGACATTGACAATATTGAGGGACATACCTTTTAGTGTGATTGTGATGGCATGTGCGTCGGTGGTGTCGTCATCAAGAGGGACGTCGAGAGGTTGGTAGGGAACATCCTTCTTGACGTAGATCCGTAGTCCACGTGCATGGCTTCGTGGTAGTCCGTCGATGCGGAGAACAGGAGTGGATGGCCTCTCAACACATGTGTAGCCACTGAGCACATAGGTACCAGCAGCACACCGCGTTTCTTAGAGGCACAGCACGTCGACGTCTTCAGTGTAGACGTAAGTTTTAAGGGCACCAAACTTGCTTTGCAAGCCGTTTATGTTCCAGGTGAGTACCTGCAGTCCTGTAGCGTTGCTATCCATTGTGGTGTATTAGACTCATTACCCCTGACGTGGACGGATGGGCCTTAGGTGCCGGCATGTCGGTGGAGTATGGGTAGCCGGGGGTGGAGTCCTCAGGTCCAACAGGTAGCCCTGGTGGAGACAGCACAGACACAGGAGCAGGCGAGGCTTGAGGTGGGTAGACAGGTTGAGGCACCACGTGATGTAAAGATGAGGCAGGGCTTGGCTCGGGGGCCCCAGTACACACAACCTGTGAGCAGGGGGGGCTCACAGGGGGACTACCAGCTTGTGTCAAACCAAAAGAGGGGAGTGACTGGGTGGCAGCAAAGGGCAGGAGTTGGCGGTGTAGGTCGGAGATGGCGGTACAGAGTGTAACCAAGAGTTTCTCAACATAACAGGTAAATTCTTGGAAGAGGGAGGAGGCTCAGTAGTGGTTGAGTTAGGGAATGGTAGGTGCTGTTGTGGTGCAGCCTGGTGAAGCCAGGCAGGGGCAGGTGACCCAGTAGACTGAGGGGGGCGTTGTGGTAGACGCAGCCCTTGGGGAGGCCTCTCCCCTGGGACAGAAGGGCGATTGGGGCACTGCCGTGAGCCAGCATTGTGCGGGCCGCCACAGTTACAGCACCTGGGCTGAACTACATAGCCCACTCCACCCCTATTAAGGTGGTCTTTGATTTTCTGGGCACAGTCGGCGGAGTTGTGGTTACATGAGCAGAAGCGACATCTAGGACGATCACGTCGGCAGCAGGCAGTGAAGGTGTGACCCCAATGAGAGCAGATAACACAAAATGCAGGCCCAGGATGATAGGGCTCTGCATAAAGTGGTGGAAGGATTGGATGGGCTTCCACAGTGGTTGGACATACCCTTCCCTTCCACTTGACAATAACAGCAGCTTGTGGAGTGTGTCCCCGGTAATGTCGACGTATACCGAGTATATTAGAATTAAAGTCACGTGCATCTTCGATGTCAGCGTATAGGGGGAATCGTTTCACTAGGATGTGGCAACATTCATCAGCGTCTGCTGGAGGGGCCACTAGGACAACCCCGTCAAAGCCAACAGTACTAAGGGTTTTATAGACTTCAGGAGTCTGACACTTGATAAAATTCCGATTCTTACTTTGTCGGAATTGAATGTTGGGACCATGCTGTCTGCAGTACTTCATCATCCAATTAAACCGATCCTCGACAGATTTTAATGAGTCCTTGGGAAAGTGGAGATTCAGCTTACTTGTTTGTTTGGCAGAGGGCAGGGTGATAGGGTCCATGGCATTGCTGTTTCCACTGTGGCTAGTGTTTCCCATAGAAATATTACCGTCACTGTCATAATCACTGGGGTCTGACTCTTGAAGGGTGTTGGATTCAGTCAACACCTGCTGTGTTTTATTCCCAGTTGAATTCTTTCTGCTTCCTTCTGTGTGTGTCGTCCTTTTCTTCCTATCATTCATGATCTAATCACTGTCGCTTCCTTCACTTTTCTTCGCCTCCTCGTGCCTCCTCTTCTTTTCTTTCTTACTAATCACTTCTTGAAAATTGTCTATCACTTCTATTGTTGTTGGCCGCGGATTGTCTGCTTCTGATTCACTACTTGAAAGCCTCAGGTCGTCTTCTAAGTTGTTCAGTAGGGCAATCTTTTCTACTTTAGCCAAAGCCTTCATAGGTTTCTGCCCACCACTCTCCCCAGGCATTGTGCAATGCTTGTGTTCGGTCACAGGCGAAATGGAGAGGCAACGACGTCACTACCAAGTCATTCAACGTCACGCTCTTCGCACTGCGCATGCGCAGATACGAAAATAACCGACCAGAGGGTCCAGGCAGGAAGTCCAGATATTTTATCTAAAATATTGTCTAAGTCCAACAACTATAAATTTCACAAGCGACACTGTGCTTACAACTGGGCTCCACTTTAGTTCTCTAAACAGATTGAAGGTAGTCGTCTCACTAAATTCATCAGAATTGGGAATTGTAGGGAGAGCTCACTCACAGCCTTTGTTGACGTTTCACGGTGCGCATGTCGAATGTCACTGTGCAATATGTACTTTTTTTTGGGGGGGGGGGGGGGGCAAACTCAAGGGCCGCCCCGGGCGGCACACACTCTGCTACGCCACTATTCTGTATATTCCTAATCTACTATATAATTCATTGGCGTCTTTAACAGTGTAAGCAGCGGCCTTTATCTTTGGAAACAGACCATAGGCAGTATATAAGTACCACCAACATATAGGCTTTATTAATGTACAGTATTGCTAGTGAGAATACTTCAAAATTTGTAGTTAATACATCTATAATTTTCTTTAGTTCCCCAATAAAGAAGTCATTTTCTTTCTTGATAAATTCTTGAATTCCATATACTTTTCAGTTATTTCCCACCAAAAGCTCATTATATTTTCACAGACTCTACAACATGCTAATATAGTCTTATTTAGATGGTAATAAATGATTATCCAAAAGGCTGTTTATATCATCAATAAGTAATAAGGGATGATATAATGAAGGTGAGTGCCATCTATGAGTTAACAGCATCACTAATCCCCTTCATCACAGGGTACAGGGGGGGAGTTTCTCATCTGGTGAGTCTGGGGGTTCCTCACCAACAGGACAGCCACTCGACACAAGGACAAGCTGGAGGACGGAACATGTGTAATACGACCTGACAGCCCTGAAAATATCCGCCTGAGGCATTGGTAAGACATTTATTAATAATATTATATCAGATATGTAACGTAAATATTACTGAGTAGTTTTTGGGGTATTATTTGGGTGGGAAAAAGTGCATTTATTGGTTAATTTAGTCGATTGTGTTGGGTGTGTGGTGGTGACAGACTGTATCAGTATATTTTCACTTGTTACCACTATATGACATCAAAGTTGAAATAATGTTATTCTTGTGGTTTTTGATGTTGTGAATGAATTTTTGGTAAATTAGTGCACACAACTGTTAGAAAGTAAAATATATGTTTTTCTGATGTGTTTAGACTGGTTATGACCTTCATTTTCGTCGGAAATTGGACGTTTTTTTCTGTGTTTTTTTGGTGGGGCATTTTCCGACTCCAATTATGGGTCTTACTGTGTTTACACACCGTTCATTCCTACCACTAATTTATTATCATATTCTAATAAGACGTGTAATTATAAGATAATTTTCATCTATTACATTACCTCCGGAAATGTATAATAACGGAAATAACACATCCAAAATTTTCTCTATTTTCGTCCATTAATCTTCCGCCATTATCGTCTGCCTCTCCCCCAACACTGCTGTCTCCTGCGTCTCCTTGATAAATCATCACACGTTCCCATACACGTCACGCGGCCAATAAAAAGCATGTTTGTTTTTTAAACCAATTCAAATGATTTTGGGTTTAATTCGAGGTATATTTGGCCCTATCAAATTCGAGCTTTACTTTGGGTCTCGTATTTCAAAATTCAAGTTCAGTTCCGACCATGGCAGTCTGCGATTGGAGTCACTTAAATTATATGGAGCTGATTGTGAGTTTTTGGGAAAAAAACGTAGAAACTATAGCATTTTTTCGATCGCATGGTGCTCTTCCAACCTCAATAAAGTGTACTAAGAGCAAGACGGAATGTAAATATCGCAAAGACCAACATATGTGACGTGTAAGAATCCCAGAATGCAACGACGAACAAGAACCAGGCCAATAAGGTAAGAAATAGGTGATTCCATCATATGGTGAGAGTCAGTTAAGTTAGGTTAGTTTTTTTGTTTTTCTAGTGTTTTTTTGTGTATTTTTTAGTCGCTTAGCCACTTTTTTTACGGAAAACGTTAAACGAAAAAAAAAATTGCCAAAAAAAAAAAAACCCGGCTAATTTCCGTCAAAAATGAAGGTCATATTCGGTCTCAACACACACAAATACACTAGAAAAATATATTTTTTACTTGCTAAAAGTGAACAGTGTGACAATGCAAATTTACCAAATTATGGCTAAGCAAATACAAAAAAACACAATAAAAACATAAACCTGACCTAACCCAACTTAACTGACTGTCGCCATGTGATGGAATCACTTATTTCTTACCTTATTGGCCTGGTTCTGGTTCGTCGTTGGATTCTGAGATTAGTACAGGTTGGTGACGCTGTTTCTCACTTAACAGGGGTATAGAGAGAGAGAAACCCAAAATATAAATCAAATTTGATTGGGCCAAAAATTTCATGAATTAAACCACAAATCATTTTAATTGGCTGTACCCCAAAGAACGCTTTTGATTGGCCGCATGAATTGTACGGGAATGTATGCGTGTGATGATTTATGAAGGAGATACTCAGTGTGGGAGGTGAGGTAGGCGATAATGGCGGATGATTAATGGAAGAAAATAGAGAAAATTTTGGATACATTGTCCATTATTACACATTTGTGACGGTAATGTAATAGAAGAAAATTATCTTATAATTAGTTGTCTTATTGGAAGATGATAATAGATTAGTACTGTACGTCTTTATGAAAAATTCCGAGCTCTACCACCAACGAGTCGCTACGCCGAGATTAATGGGTACTCGTATTAGCCAAGGGAGACTTATCCTGGTCTGTGTGAAGTGTCAGATAGCTGTGAATCCTTTGTGTCATCTTGGATTGTTATTGGCCATCCTGTCATCCCGGCGGTCAGTTGCTCAGGGATAACTATTCGTGTATATTTTTCATCGTTTTACCGTATCTTACGGCCATATAAGACGCACGGCGATATAAGACAAAAATAATGTAGTATTGCCATTTGCTTGCTGGGCGAATTTTGTTAATGGTGTCGTTTCGTTCCACACGGGAGACGGCTCAGAACAGCCGAGATACCTCGCTCCTCTTAACACACGTAAAGTTTATTCCCCGTGATGTATTGGACTTTATGATAATTATTTATCTTGTTTATTTTGTACATTCTTTCTGTAAGATTGAGTACATGTAAAATAGTAAAAAGAAATGCAAAATTATGAGTCAAAAAATAACCGTAACGCCTCGCAGCTCGGCCCAGTAGCCCGGCGGCTGCGAGGAGTCTAGCTCGGCTACAGTACCACCGATGACGTTAACAGACGCAAATGTGAAAAGAAAGTTATCTGTAAATCTTTATTTGTATCGGGTATTTGTAGACGTAAAAATAATAATGTTTTTAAGTAAGCCATTATTCCGAAAAAAATATGTCTCGCATGCCATAAAATACAATACAGTACTTGTTTGTGGGCGTTATGTTAAGTAGGATAATTGCTGATTAAACTTTAAATAGCAACCCAAATTTTTGTTAGATAGGAATAACTTTATAATTTTAGTGCTACAAGTCAATGGGAATTACTCTTTATATGTAATGTGTTGTGATTCATTTGAGAGTTTGTTTATCATGTTATGTTTGGGAAATTGTAGCTAAAGTAGGTGAGGTTAGGTTAGGTTTTGTATAATGTTATTGATTAAATGTATATTGATGATCTGCTTGGTTGTTTATAGCCAGTCAGAAGTTAGCAAAAGGGGAAAATAAGTCAGAGTACATGGCAGTTATCCCTAATTGGCAGTTATCTCTATACACAGATTTACTTTATAAAATTTATCAATTCCGGGTTTGTGAACGATTTTCCGAGTTTGAAAATCGGGCACATTTTCTAGAAAGTATCGAGAGAAATTCTGGTGACTCTTCAGAAGACTCCATTCTGGGTCCAGAAATAAATTTTGGGGGCATTCGGAGAGATCGCGTCGCACTCCGACCCGTCCCCACATGCCGGGAGTGTGGGGGCGTTGCCGTTAGGATTGCCGGGTTCACAGTCTACTGCCGTTGTAGAAGGTCGCTCTCTCGCTAACTGCCGTGTTTGTTTACAATTTGTGTTGTGCAGTACTGTACATTACTGTACTAGAACAAAATCAGCCAAGAATACAGTGTTGAAGCTGTGTTAAGAATGAAAAAATGATAAGAGTTGTGTATACAGCTCCTCCCCGACTTACGACCACCTGCACTTACGACCCGCCTCGGTCGTACCAAAATTGTCAAATTATGTATTTTCGAGTCCCGATGTCAGTGATCGCGCTGTGTACCGATAAATTTTTCGTTTGTAATTCACTTTGAAATATCTGGCAAGGTTAAAATTGAGAGTTTTGTGTCGCTGAGAAGAAAAAGAGACACCCATTTTAGATTTTCTATGTATTATTTAAGCATTTTCGACTTACGACCTGGATTTGGGTCCCTAACCCGTCGTAAGTCGGGGAGGTGCCGTAAGTGGGAAACACTAGAGAACCATAGCTTTTGTCTTTATTCAAGACATCTTCAGGCCACGAGACCCAGTTATCCTTCACCCGATGACGGATAACCCGACATCGTATCGGGAGGTCGGTAATACGAGACCGCCAATCCCCCGCCATGAAATCTCTCGTCCCTGGAAGTGCTCTGCACCGACTGTTCCGGGTGATGGGGATATCACTGTAGTACACACACTGGTACATAGAGTAGTACTGATTGTGTGTTTTGTTGTGAAAGGTATAGGTATAATTACTGTCAGGAAGGTGAAAAAATAAGTTGACATTTTCCATTCCCATTCATGGCACTGTTGCTGACCTTGTTTCTCTCCTCTAACAGGCCTTTGATAGGCAAATTGAAAAGTTTGGGCAGACTGTCTCGGTTATTGATGGAGCCTCACCCACCTCACTGTTTAGCTATACATTTGGTGAGTATTTTGTGCACAGTACCTCTGCAACTTGGTATTTTACGAAACATTTGTATATATTCTGTACCAGCGTGCCGAGTCAGTTTGGCGCGTTTCTCCTTTTATGTTAGCGATATGTTTTATCCAAAGCTGTTCTTTGCAGTCACCATCGACGTTCTCTGGGGAGGACGAGTGTATGGCGATGAAATCTGTGAAGCAAATCCCCAGCTGCCACATTTATGGTAATAGTTATCCCCATTTGCCTCTCCTGTCTGTCAATACCATCACAAATAATCATCCCCTGGAACAGCAATCACTCAGGTACTCATTACTTGTGTTATAATTTTGAGAAGGTAATGTGTTTATATTTACACTTTCCTCATGGTATTTACACTAATAAAAGCTGGAAAAAAATGTAGGTATATGCAGAAGCACCTGTTACATACATAGGACTGATGACAATGAAGAAAGGTGAATTATAATATCCAATAATGATGTTAGGGGGTTAATGTTGGTTTACTCTTCCTACATTTAATGAATAGGTTTGAAGATTTTTAGCCAATTTGTTTCAGTCAACGTGCAGAGTCCCAGTTATGCCGATGGTGGCCAGTGTCCATCCACTCTCGCCTCCGTCAGTCAGTGCATGTCGTTCCAAGTAAGATATGGTCATTATTCAGTACGTATTTGTAGAGTTCATCGTTGTTTATAGAAACATAAGAACTTGTTGTTTACTTAGTCTTATGTACAGTATAATGTATTCCATTTTGTATCAATATAGTAGTTGTGATTGTACAGTACTTGTATCATGTCCTCTTACCCCAGGACACACTTGTCACACATACATCTAGACACACCTTTGGCTACTCAACACACTTTACCAGTACACCATACAAATGAAAGTTATCAGCATGATCTTGCATAAGGGCATTATGATAGATTGTTAATATCCTATACCAGGGGTGGCGAACCTTTTTGAGATCGCATGCCTAAAATGGCAATAATATTCTGAATCATTCTCTCGTGAGCCCGTGGGAATTTTGAGCAGAAGATTATTATTATTATTTTATTATGTTACAAAATTTTTATGGAGAGAAAGAGCAAAATGCTTGAAAGCATTCTTAGAGAAGTCTGTTTAAGCAACCAGTAACTCTTCTGAATGTTCTAAATGGGACAGCTTTAGAAATTACATGTTATTTATAACTAGTACAGTAATTCACAAGAGGTAAAATTAATGAATTACGTGACAATAATAATGGACCTTCATTTTGGAAGAAAGGGGGAGCCTTGTTGCTTATTTATGTGAATTCATTTTGTTTCTACCCTGCATGTATGTATGTATGTATGTATGTATGTATGTATGTATGTATTTATTTATTTATTTATTTATTTATTTATGGATGTATTTATTTATTATGGGTGGGGTATAAAAAGATGTTTTCGCATGCCATAGGTTCATCGCCCCTGCCTGTACAATGGTTGTAAAGATGTAGTGCAGTATAATTATCAGACGCAGGCATTATTCACATTACAAACTTAACCCACAGAACAAGCTGCCTCGGGCAACGGCAGCAGAAGTGCGACCTGGGAGACGACCGAGTCGGAAGGTTTATACGAGGAGCATCCGGCGTGGAACAACCGTCGACTCTCGCTCTGTTACTGCCCACGGTGGCTTTTGGGACGACACATTCCGTGCGTTCTCTACAGATATGGTCGGTACTCACAAAATACTGCTTTGTGATTAAGATAATTTGTGAGAATAACCTACAGGTGCTCCTGTACTTACTTATGTTCCTGAGGCTTGTTTGTAAGTCCAACTTTACTCTTGTAGACACCAAACATATTGTAAAGAATGAAAAGATTGTGGATATTTATTACAACTATACCCGTTAATACAGCCTTAAAACCTGGTTCACTCTTCGGTAATGTTTGTTCTATCTGGAATTGTCTTCAAAATAATCCATTCTCATCCACATTAAGCACCTGTTCTGGCAGGTAACCTTCCTCAGCGATGATGTTTGTATCTGTGAAAGTTTGTAAGTTGAACGTTGTTAAGTAGAGGAACACCTGTATATATTTTTTTGTGGATGCTATTTTAAGGCTCACTAAAGGTGAGTCAGTAAGTGAAATGTTTAACCAGGCAGTGTACGAGGGTTGTCAGTTCCTCTTACCATGCACAGACCATAGATTAAATAACCCCTATGGATGCATTTAAAGAATGTTTAGTTTTATTTAAGTCGGTTAATGAAAGGGTCTCCTGTACACTCTTGAGACAGATCTTTCCCTGTGGTCAGGCAAGCTGGCTTATGTATTGTACAGTAATTGGTGCATAATACACCCATTGTTGTGTTAAGCTCTTGGACTAGGTGCCTCCTTTTCACTTGGAGTGTGTTATACAGTAGTTAAGTGGCTATAATGATACAGGTTGTACCTCTAGTCCGGCATTCTGTGGTCCGGAACGATTTTAGTTTGCCCACGGAGAAAATTAATTCGAGTCTGGTACTTTCGATGTTTGGCTAAATTTGGCTTTATTTACCCTACTTTTTTGGCGAATTACTGCCTGTAATAAAGCAACATCCTCTATAAACCAACGAAAATAACACAGGTAAAGTTAAATAAAAACTAAAAACAACACAAAAAAGTTCTTGTGTTCTACAGCTTCAGCTAGAGTTGAACCTGATGACTTGGCAACTTTGTCATCCGAGTAAAAACACACACAACAACATTGGCTGTCTTTATGTCTTTATGGTGGGTAGAATTTTTTTTAAAATTCAGAAACATTAATTAAAAGAACAGTAATAAGTGTTGCTTTCATATTCTTATGTAGAGTAATGACGATATGTTTTCACTTGTGCGCACTTACATACTCGATCTCACTTTTTTCTTTACCATTAATGGTTAGCTACTTCCATTGTTCCATTTATTAACATTAATAACATTACTTAAAACAACCATATTAATTTTACTAATTCTACAACCAGGGTCTTATTTTTTCAATTTTATATGTAGAACCAGTCAGTCACTGGTTTTGTAAACAACGAAAACACTGCCGTCTTGTCTCCTCGTGTTTTAATATTCTACGTATTATTAATGAATTATATTGTTCATTTTGCACACATAAACATTAATTCAATCAAAAAGACTTTCGGTAATAAACAATAATGATTTTTTTGTACATAGAGAAATGACACCGTTTACACAATTGTGCACGTCCGAACATTGGCGGGCCGCTCAAGCCCATTGAAATTTTAAATTGTACTGTGGGTTTTTTTTGTGTCCAAATGAAAAACATCGAAGTAAAAACTTGGGGAATTTGAGAACCTACTGAACAACATTTAACCCTTCAATATGTCTTCAAAGAGACCACAAAGCAGTGAAAGTGGTGCTAGTGGCGGACTAGAGAGGTACAACCCGTATTAGCGTCTGTCACGTTTTAACGGGACGTATTACGTAGAGGCGTATGCATCTATAAAGTTACCGACGTGACTAATTTTTAAACCGTGGAGAAAGATTTAACCAAACTGGACGCAAATGCACAATAATGACTTGATGCATTGCAGACAATATCCATCTCCCTGTATGAGACATGAAGATGACTGATGAAAGAAAATCAGAAGAATGTAGAGTCATTGTTCATATTTATCCTCCAAGAATGTATCTACTTAGTAGTACTATTTAGTTGATTGATGTGAGTAAAGGTGCTGTTGTCTTTACAAGGCAACATTTGGAAGTGTTACGGTAATTAGTTTTGGAATATCAGTTGGTGTTGCTGTTTATTATTGAATATGGACAAGAAATTATTGTATCAGCATTACTGTCCATGTATAATAGCATAATAATTTAGTTTATTTATTGTTTTTTCTACAGGTCAAAATTTGCAAATAGTGTGAGGTGATTATGGCGCCGTGACCCTCTCAAGCCGTAGCAAGTGAAATGTGTTATGTGGTCCGGCCAGTGCACACACACACACACACTCGGGTACGTAACTGTATATTAGGATAAGTTTACAGTAAAATGCGAGTGGAATGAACCCAGCTCCCCCACCTCCTGTAGAGGGATGACATTGTTAGATGGGATGTAGATACAGTATATGTGTAGGAGAAGACTGTTTGAGGGTCATTAATATAACTAATTAAGAGATACTGTACAGGACCGACGACGACGTGTATGGGAAACACCTGGTTTGGCAGCACTCGTTTGTAGTGTAAAATGATTAGTTTTAAAAAAGCTGTAATGCTACACTTAAATTTTGAAGTCCTCTGGTACAGTAGTTAGTGCAATACCAGAAGGTAAATAGTGTATTATAACTATTGAAGGGTAGATATATGAGTCAGTCTTAAGTGTTTTAATATTGTGAGTGATTATTTATTTTAACTGTAGGTCATATGACACACCTATTTGTACTGTACAGTTTAGTAAGACTTGCCTGATGGTTGAGCAGTGGTGGTGATGAAGGACTTAAGATGGAAGCTCTCACCATACAGTGCTTTATGTTAAAGATGAACTGTGATGATTATACTGTACTTTACTGTATCTATGAGTAGTATTTTTGTTGTTGTCAGTTTGAAGAGGACAAGATATACATGTACTGGAGACTTTGTACAGACTTTGTGGATATTTGTTGAGTGTTGTAAGTACAGTACGGCAATGGATGATTGTGTTTACAGACGATCGCGGACGAGGGAGATTACCCAACACCCCGGACGACACTCGCTAAACCGAGGCGACGACAGTTATCGTTGGTGCAGAGGTCGGCCTCGTCGTCTGCTCGTAAGGGTAGGTAACACCAGTGATACATCCAGTACAGAAGTTGAAGTTATTTTAGTATTAGTATTGTTCACCTACCACCAGCCACCTCTCCAGGGTGTGTACTGGTGTGGAAAAGTCAGTGAATTTTACAAATAAATGTTGAATTGTGTGTGAATTTAGGTCAAGTTGAAAATATTGTTATTTTGACAAGAAAATAGTAAATAGTCCACGCTAATAATGGAATTGTTTGTGTACCTACAGTACGATATTTGATGTTAACGATGAAATAATCAAATACAGTAGAACTTGGATATAACGCGAGATACATTCCAAGAGAGGTCACTTTGAACCGAATTGGCACTAAATCGAAGTGTTGTTTGAATGGAATAATTTAGTTTGGTACTTGAGAGAAACACAAAATACAAAAAAGACTGAGTCTACCCAGATGCACCTCAGCCCATCCCTTAGAATAAGCAAAATATTGTTTTTGTAGTACAGTATTATGTTAAAACAAACACTCAACACGGCTAAAATGATGGGACGTGAAATGGTCTGTTTCTTAGTGATCAGCTGATGGGGTGGGGGGGAGGTGAGGTGATATGTCTAGTGCTTATTTATTTATCTATCCTTAAGATGACTAAGTTTTTCTCTTATAAAATGTTACTAAAATGACGTTATAATTAATTTTATTAGAAATGGCTAAAATTTTTATCTCTTGTGCAAAATATGACAATTATATTTCAATTATTCGCAATGCAAATTATATTCTGCTACCACTATACTGTCCAATTCTGGGGTCACTAATTCTAAGGGGATAACTTAACTCTATTCTTAATTCTAAGGTCGCTGCCACCAGACCCCCCTGGACGGTACGTAGCTCGTTAGGTAGCGGGCAGAGTAAGCCAGGCATTGGGTTGGGTTTTTCATTGACCAAATCGATAGTGGGAAGAAGGGTGAAACATGAAGCATGACTTAACTAATTTATTCTTTATAAAACATATTGCATCCCGTCACAATACAAAAAGAGTTTGCCTTCAGAAGAACAACTATTATTTTCATTACACTTCACATCTTACATCAAATAATTACTATTATCATCTTCATAATAATCACTGACCTCCTTACCTTGGTCATTCCTTCTTACCATAACACCCAACACATCAGACTGCACCACCTGTTAGAGTATAGCATCACATGTTGCATTACAGCAACACGTTATATCATAAGACCACATCCCGGGTACACTTCACCCCCACAAGTATGAAACTCTTCGGTATTGTTTGGTACACACACTACTCTTGATGAGTTTGAGGGGATACTTCCCGGGTAATCATACCAGTACTGGTTCCACGTCTGGCATTCTTAGGTCGCTCCACGTAGCGACCGCGAATCTTCTCAAACATACAATTATTTTCTCCTTTCCCGGGTGGTAGTGACCGACGCTCTGAACGTGCGGTACCCGTTTTGGCGAGAGAGCCGCCGTCACTAAGTAAGGCCCGATGGGCTTTTATCACCACACACTAGTGCAACTATTTCTTCACTATAACATCAGGCAAGGTTTTTAGATGTAAAAAAACTGCTAGATAAGTCTTTTAGGGCTGAATGGAGCACAATGGAGTTCACCGACCCATTTTGGCAAAAGAGCGGGGATCACTAAGGAAGATGCCTCGCGTCTCTCACCGAACTAGGCCTACAGTTTACAATTTTTAATTTTCACTTTGATTTTATTCTGGTTCTCACATATACACTTTCCTATCTATTGTGACCTTATGCCTTATAATTATATATCTTAATCCTAAATTTCATACTTAAGTAAGGGTCTAGTTTGGTAGTTCTTGGGGAAATTAATTGGGCTATATCATTAACTGAAAACTGTAGCCTGGGGCGGAACGGGAACCTACTTAGACAGAGCCTAGCTCTGTCTATTTTCGTGGCGTGGGTATATCCACTTCAATTCAATCTGTAATTAGGGATCCTCCCCTCACACATTGCAATCGTCGAACACAGTCATAAGATTCTCTGATCGTCTCATTGTTCGTGGTTATTCGTCACGCGAGATAACGAGGCGTATTAAGCTCACACCAAGGCATACGAGATATTTTCTTTGAAGTTTAGTTTCTGGATCACTTCCAACACTTCACATAGGTCCGATACATTTATTGTTTTTCCGAATCATTGTTCTTTTATATTTTCGTCCAATACCTGCGGTGGCTACGTTCACCGATCGTTCACAGACGTAAATAGTACAACCTTCAAACACGATCTACCCTTATAGTACACTAGTCCATTAGGGTGTGTCATAGGAGGGAAGATCAGCTAAAACTAATGGCCCATCACTTTTTTGGTAGATTTTAGTGTATATAAGCAGAAAATAATTTCAGTTTCAATATTTTGCAACCTTTTGCTAGGTAAATTTTAGCGTGAAATTTATCGAAAATCTAACGTACAGCTGCATTAGTGCATTACAATTAAATAGTGAACATTGCTTTCTGACTTCATTCTTTAACAACCTAACTAACAATATTTTTTTCTGTTTCAGATTCTGATGCATTTATAAGTTGATAATATTTGCGATGGCTGCTTGTGTCAGGACGAGGAATCAAAAATCCAGCCATCTCAGTCACTATCTTGGGTCTGGGAGAGAGCTCCTGAAGTCGGAGTTGCCTACACTGAGAGATGCTTTGAGGTATGGTGTTTTAATCAGGCAAATCAGTGAAAAGAACCAAAGAACTTACACAAAGACATTGCCAGTGATATGACCAAAGCTGTCTTGGCACAGTACACTCTGGCTAACGCTCAGTTCAAGCCTCCAGTCATAACAAGTCAGAAGAAGATTAGTGAGAGACTGCTAGCCAGTTGGTAGAGGAAAACTTGCAGTTAAGGACAGCTTTGCCAAGCAACTGGACCAGTTATTTGACATAATTACTTGCAAGTGCCCAATTGTTCTCTGTCCTGAGTTTGGATGCGATCGTGACTGTAAATCCGAGGCCCACATCTCCTGTATTTGCAAGCGTGAACTGAAGATTCCTGTGATCGAACTGGCATTTGTCAAAGCACAGAGAGAGAAGACTGGCAGTATAGGGGCTCTCATGATTTCTAGCCAAGATATTCCGGAGTCCAAGAGACAGGAGGCTGCCACAGAGAGACAGAGGAGGAGAAGAGTTACCGAGGAAAAGAGACTTGAGAAGGCCCAGGGTGAGGTAAAAAAGGCCGATGATTGGAGTCAAGCTGATTCAGAGTTTAATGACTTCCCCATGGCTGATCCGAGTGCTGACCAGGAGAATGGTGACTTTGTTCTTAACCCAGAAAATAATGATCCCAAACCTTCCAGGCATAAGATTCGAAATAGGAAAGATATCCCGAGCATAGCTCTGGCCAGCATGCGACACCACACTGGTCTCAGAGAAACTGCAGAGATAGCAACAGCTGCCTGGATTGACGGTGGTTTGATAACACCTGATGATGTTCACCTGGTGATAGATCATAACAAAGTAAGGAGAGCTCAGGAGAAACTTGTCAGTAACCTAGAAGAGGAGTTTGATAAGGGGATAAGAGAAAATGGAATCAATTGTTTGTTCTTTGATGGGAGAAGGGATGACACTAAAGTGTTCATGAAAGTTGGAGATTCTGACAAGTTGTTCCCTGCCATGGTGAAGGAGGAACACTACTCCTGCTGCAGTGAACCAGGAGGGAAGTATGTGTGGCATTTCACTCCAGAGAAAGATGACATCAGGAAACCAGCTGAGATAGTGGCAGATAACATTGTGAACTGCAGGCCATTGGAGGGGACAGCACCAACACGAACACAGGGTGGCAAGGGGGGGGGGGGGTCATACAGTGGATAGAGTGGAAGATTGGGAGGAAGCTGGTCTGGATTGTTTGTGACCTCCACACCAACGAGTTGCCACTGGATGGCAAGACTCTTTCAAACAACAGATGGTCTGGTCCTCTTGGCAAGATGCTGGACTCTGCCACCGAGTTAGAAATAAATCCGAGCTTTGAAAAAATCACAGTTGGCCCTCCACTCGTTGAGCTTGCACATACTGTCATTGACGACCTGAGTACTGACCAGTACTATGGTTACATGATTTGCAGTGCCATCAAAACTGGGGTCATGCCTGATAGACTTGCTTACCTGCAGATAGGTCCAGTCTCACATTCTAGGTGGCTCACAACGGCTCTCAGGTTCTGCAGAATTTGGGTCGCTCATCATAAACTGAAAGGGAACCAGCTTCACAACCTGAGACTTATTGTCCAATTCATCGTGAGTGTCTACTTGCCAAATTGGTTCAACACCAAGGTCAAGTCATCGTTCTCCGAAGGTCCGAGGCATGTTCTCTTCCAGCTTGAGCTCCTCAGGAGTCAGCCAAGGAAGGTTGTTCAGATTGTGGAGCAGACTGTGAGGAGATCTTCCTGGTATGCTCATCCCGAGGCAGTTCTGCAGACAATGCTCTGCAGTAAGGATGAGGAGGAGAGAAGAGTGGCAGTCAAAAAGATCTTGGATATGAGACTTATGAGAGGATCTGGGCATGACGAATCAGTTGGTGACGATTCCTTCAGGGTCAGGAAGACTCCTGAAGTCAATCTAGGTGCCAAGACCCTCGCTGATCTCATAGATCTGGATAACATCCAGGCTGGCAGTGAGCCCCCTCTTACCTGCAGCCTCACCAATGTTCAAGTCAGAGCTTTCCTGGACAACCCCATGCATGTCCCTGCCTGGCCCTCGCACACCCAGAGTATAGAGCGTTGTGTACAGCAAGTGAGCGAGGCCAGCAGTCACGTGTACAGCCAGGAGAGGAGGGAAGGCTACATCCGAGCTCAGGTGGTCAGCAGGGAGGTGATGAGTAGAAACAGAAGCAAGAAAGACATGTTCTCTATGGTGTGCAGCAACACCGGGTCGTAGTAGTAAAACCGGTTTTTGTATTTGATGATTTTGTTTTCTAGAGGAATATTAAATTTAATA
Organism: Homarus gammarus; assembly: GCA_958450375.1. Classification (NCBI taxonomy): domain Eukaryota; kingdom Metazoa; phylum Arthropoda; class Malacostraca; order Decapoda; family Nephropidae; genus Homarus; species Homarus gammarus. Next base: position 297,669 of record CAUDMG010002753.1, on the reverse strand, counting down.
AATGTGTCAAGATCATTCGTTTCACTATTCTGGATCATTTTCATCCAAATAAATTAACCTGATACATTAACTTTACTTTAAATAAGCTATTTAGTGGTGGTGGTAAAAGGGTGGGAATACTGAATTTTCATAAGATTTCAAGTTAAAATTTACCAAGCAATAAATGAAAATTTTTCAAATCTGAAGATATCACATGATTCTGCACATAGAACTACATCATTAATACCATGGGCCGATTTTTCAAACTCAAAAAAAAAAAAATTCGCCTCCGCATGACACACCCTACTTGTCCATATCAATTGAACCTTCCCAATCATCCTATAGATACCTCGAGTTCTCCTTAATGCTATGAGCACATACACTTAATATTATATGACAGTACCTCGGTACAATTCGTGTAAAACACACAGTAGGCGAGTTATCCTTTACCGACATTTCCCGTGACTCTACAAGTGCGGTGGATTTGAATGTTATGTAGCGTAATATGAATGAAAGAGATCTTAAGGATGACAGTGATGTGTGCAGTATACCACTAGTCTGTGATATTATATAAGATAATAACTTAGAGCCTATAACCACCAAACCCTGGGAGGGAGGTGACGTGTTTGGCAGTTGTGCCAAAGGTGGAGTGAATTATTTATTTATGTCCTTTAGATTGAGTTTTTGTTTTTTGTTTATAAAATGTCACAGAAGTGACCTTGGAGAATATAATTTACATTACTGGAATTTTTATTAAAATAGTGATTAATTTGAATATAATTATGCTATAGTTTGCACAAGACCCAAATGTTAGTAATCATTTAGTACATGTACAGTAGAGCACAGCTTTGGCCTTAGGACAGTGTAGCGTGCCCAGTGAAACATTAAGACTCGAATTGTAAAATACGACGCTACACATTGATTCTCGCAAAATAGGAAAGATTCGCATTAAATTAAAACATTGTCCTTAATTGTGGGTGTCGCTTTAAATCGATGATGTTATATTTAATCAGTTTAAATCGACGTTGTACTGTATTACAGGTTAAATCTACTAATTGTGAATTGAATATTTTCGTCGACGAATTCTCGTTATAATTAAGTTACTCTATTTAAGTGGATTATTCCACATAATTATCACGAGTTGTATAGGTGGACGAGGAGTGGGATTTTGTCGTATTTGCGGCCGTTTTTGAAGATCCTGAGCGACCCGCGCAAATATTGCAAATCCGAGGATGAAAATATGGAGGGGCGGGTCAAGTTTTTTGGCGACGTTCATCACCGGGCGTAATAATCACGTCGATCGTAGTCTGTTAAATGAAATAGAGAGTCCAGTGGCAATTGTGTTCAAATTTACCAATTGTCTATAGTTATTATTGAAAAGTTTTAATTGTATTGTACGGTACTGTAATATATACGAACTTAATCGATTATTAAAAGACGGGTAATAGAACATTCGTGGGTTTAAAGTGGGTGGAGGTTTTTGTGTTAACTGTTTTAGGCAGCTGAATGCTTGCTACAGCAGATTTGGGGACTCATTGTAGGGTAAGGTAAGGTTGTCATATTGTGGACAGTTTTTTTGATTAGTATTATATTGTGTTTATCGAGTACCCGTCGGTAAATGGAGGCGCGTTTTCTGACGTCAGACGTAGCGCAGTGGCCCACGTTCGGTTATCGGTGGTATGGAGTCGAGCGCTTGCGGTAAAGTGTCGTCTTGCGTTTCATCGGTGGCATTCGCGTGCCGAGGCGATGTCGGTCACTTAATCAGAAGAGCATCGTGCGTCATTTTGTTTGGGCTGTCTCCGTATGTTGATGATTGTGGTGTGGTCTATTATTAGGTGAAATTGTGTTTGTGTTTGCAGAATTGTTTATCATTTGAGGGGGCATGGACGTTCCGCATCGATTCGTTGCGGTTCTTCCAACGGGTGGAGGAGTTTTGTTCTCTTAGTTTGATTTGGTATTAGGTGATACCGTATAGTATAGAATTATGTCCGTACCCGTGAACTACACCTACGTCTATTGGCCCGAACGTTTATATTATATTGGTTTTTAGTAGCGAAACCCAATTGTCCGTTTCTCCTTTTATTGAGGAACTGCCGTCGATACAATTCCAGAGTGTAAATCAACCGTAACTTAGAGTATTTACGAGTGTGAAGAGAAGGACGGGGGCTATGCAAATAGACAGAATAATCACATCCTTCTTGCGTGCGAGATTGGGCGGAACTTCTACGAGTAGTTACCCATCGAGGGAGAACGGAATAGGCACGTCGTCCTCCCTCGAGGGATGACGGAACCATCTTCGACGGTTCTCAAATAACGTCTTCCTCTAGTCGAGGATACCAAACTACCGCCCGCTTTATGTGGCCAGCTACTAAATGCCTTAACTCAGCATAATATGATGCAGCTTCCCATGGGCACACCTCGTCATGTGCACTGAACGTGTCACCTCGTAGCTAGTTATAGGTGGTGAATCAGTATATAAATCAAATGTTATTAACCCATTTAATAATCTTTCTGTTTATGAAATGGGCCATTACACCTGTGTAGAGAAGTAATAAATGTGAGATATTCTTGTGGGGTAGTAGAGTACAGTAGTATGTAAATTGCAGTGGGTATGTTTTGAATGGGAATAGTTTGTTTATCAGTGTGGTGAGTATACAGGTGTACAAAGAATGAACATTGATATTTGAGTTGAAGTTTGCAAGGAATTTAGTATAATTTGCATGAGTATTTTGTTATGTATTTTCACAGGAATTTGTTTGTTTCAGTTACGGGTCAGAGTCGACCGATACAGCGAGAGACACGAGTGGAGACAGATTGTGCAGCTGGCGTTTAACGGCCATTTGGACAAAGATACCTCTCGATACTGTATATGTTTGTGAACTTGTAGAAGATCTCTGTGATTATTGTATTATGACTTGTGTGTGATGCATGTGTCATTCCTGTAGAGTTACAGTGTTGTAAATATTATGTTAATTTGTATAGCTCTAAGATTTATCAAGGTTTTTTTTTTTTAGTTTTACAGTAGAGTAATTGTAATGAAAATAATATTGTTCCTCCATGCTGACAAAGTGAAGGTGGAGGACGATTGTGCAAGTTGATACTTATCGACAATGAATTTATCCAAGAAGTCGTCTAGATTTTGGCGAGAAAATTAGCACTGTTGATACGTTGCAAATACATTGTAGCATTTTGAATTTCATCGGATTGGGAACCGTGGCATTGACGCGATTTTTGCGGGAGAACATGGTTTGCAAAAGTTGTATTAATGATTGGATAGGCGAAACACTTGAAATGATAGGCAGCAAGTTTTTTGTACTATTTTACCGTGGACTAAAACTGCATGGCAAAGCGAAAAGCACTCCAGGGGTCGCCACTACCGTAATCGTCAGACGAAGTTGTGGGATATTTCTGTAACGCATATAATTGTGAGTTACGGGGAGCGGAGGTGCGGATATCTGCATAACTCAAAGATTACATACGATCGTTTACTTTATTGACGTTATACCGTAGAGTGAAGTTTATTGTGTACTTTGTTGGTTAGTAGAGTATAGTGCATGTAATGTTATGTCGTTTGTAAGAGACTACGCAATTTGGGTAATGAGCGTACTGTCTCCTCCAATACCAGGAATACTTACCTAACTCTAAAACTACCACCACTATGAGGTTTGCCAGCAGAAACACTAAAGGGTGTTTTTCCCAGCTGAGAAAAGATGCTCCGCCCCCTCAGCGAGAGTTACCGGCGATTGGCCTTTGCAGATCCGTCCAATTTTATCCTGAATCAATGACATATTTGTAAATTGGTTTATTAATAACGGTTGGAATGATCATTTCTGCCGAGAAAGATATTTATGTAAATTCTATAAAGATGCTTACATTCATTATTTCAAAAAGGAGCACGTAGCAAGTTTACGAGAAATCCCGTACGCGAATTAACTGTTAGTGCGATAGGAAGTCGACGTTTTGGGAGGGTGCATTTAATATATACTGTACTTATATTGACCCACAATAAGGCTTACTATGACAAATTATGTATTAGTAATACTACAAAATGTAAAGAGAACATTTTAAAAGATGAGAATCACATTGAGATTTTACACAACCGAGAACAACTTCACATTTTCCCGCCTCTGCCGACGGGACAAAGTCCGTCAAGCTCGTCTACTAATTTTCGGGGGCCGTGTAATATTTCAATGCGATTCCGATGTTTTAAAATGTTAGTTTTTGCATAATGTAGTTTTACCGATACGTAATTTGTTTCAGTACGACTCGCTGCGGGTAAAGATAAGTACACGTTAAATGCATGCTCCGAAAGTACAAATTTGTTAGCAGAGTTTTAAGAGTTAATTCACGTATGTTTGAAATAACGAATGTAAGTACAGTAATACCCCGCTAACGCGGTTTCACTTTCCGCGATTTCTCATTTACGCGGTACCTTGCCAGAAATGGACTTTCACTTTCCGCGGTGCATCTACTCATATACGCGGTGAAGTATAATATTATTTTTTTTTATTTAGCTCATAAAACTCATACAAATTACCCGGCCAGAATATAATTTACATTGCTGGAATTCTTACAATATAATGATCATTTTGAATATAAACTTTATGGATTTTGCATTAGATATACAAATTTTAGATCTAATGTAATAATTTGGTTTACACAAAGCAAATATTTTATCTTTTGTGCAAAATATATGAAGTTTACATTCAAAATATTCCCTGACCTGCAAGGAATCCAGAAATGTCAATTATATTATCCTAACTTTAGTCTGAGGTATTATTTATTACTAAACGTTAAAATCTAGTGTTTTCACCCAAACATTTCTCAGAGAGGTAGGGGCCAGTGAGCTGGGAAGAGGGGGGGGGGGGGAGGATTTGAGTCCATTATTTGAATGGACATTAACCTGGCGACTGTATTTCTCTTAAATATTAATTGTTTGAGCATACCATCATAAAATTAAGATGTTATTTTTACTACAACATAGGTATTGTGTCGGAAAAAGTGGAGTTTGGGGGTCGGGCCAGTCTCTATTGGAATTAATCCCATATGTTCTATTGTTCACTTTGGGCGGTTTTCACTTTCCGCAGTACCCCCGTGGGTTCAATTGACCACGTAAATCGGGGTACTATTGTATCTTTATAGACTTTACATAAATATCTTTCTCGGCAGAAATGATCATTCTAACTGTTATTAATAAACCAATTTACAAATATGTCATTACTGCGGGACAAAATCGGACGGGTCTACAACAGCCAACTGGCCGTAACTCTCGAGGAGGGGGCGGGGCATCTGGTGTCAGGCGAGAGCAAACGCACTATACTACCGTCGGCATGAAGAGTTCCTCCTCTACCAACACCGTTATTAGCATATCGAGGAGAAGCATATCCAATCCCAACTTTTTTGCACCTCGACAGGACATTTGTCATTTGAGGTTACTTTGCGTTTTGAAAATATCATCGTAGGTACTCCCGAGGACATAGATTGTGAATTTTTGGGCGATGGGTGGTGTTGATGCAGTAGATTAGTGTGGGACAAAGGAAGATAAGTGTGATGGTGGTGTATGTAATGTTATTGGGGTATATGGAGTGTTATAGGGCTGTGTTAAATGTTAGATGGGTGTAAGAGAAGTGGTAGAGGTATGTGACGAGTGTAAGCGAGGTGTCGGAAGGGCGTGTGATGGATGACAGGAGTGTAGGGGGGGCGGGCGGGAAGCGTCAAGGAGTTAAATCCGGTTTTATCGAGCGTGCGGTCGGGAGACGTCGCGTTTAATATTGCGTCGGTGTTATTGTAAGTTTAGTAGGGTAATTACATTCGTCCAGGCGTAGAGCATTATACTCGGCAGAGGAAATCCCTTCGGTACTGGCAAAGAGTTATTCCACGTCGTAATTGGTTTGAACCGACACGCTTACACTTTTGTTCGTCGCCCTGATTCCCCCGACAGAGAGTGAGTTTAACGCGTCCCTTCCATTTTTCTCGTGGTTACTTGCAAATGTTTTAAATTTGTACTTTTTATGCGGGGGGATTATCTACTGACTACTGTAGAGATACTGTAACACTGTAGGAGTGAGGAAAGAACAAGTAATATTATGTAAGAGTGAGGGAAGGACATGCGGTGATGTGGAGGAGTGAGGAAAGGTTATGCGGTGTTGTGTAGGAGTGAGGGAAGGACATGAAGTGTTGTGTAGGAGTGAGGGAAGGACTTGTATGGTTGTGTAGAAGAGGGAAGGACTTCTAGTATTGTGTAGGATTGAGGGATGGACTTGCAGTGTTGTGTAGAAGTGAGGGAAGGATTTCTAGTGTTGTGTAGGAGTGAGGGAAGGACTTGCAGTGTTGTGTAGAAATCAGGGAAGGACCTCGAGTATTGCGTAGGAGTGAAAGAAGGTTTTGTAGTATTGTGTAGGAGTGAGGGAAGGACGTGCAATATTATGTAGGAGTGAGGGGAGGGCTTCTAGTATTGTGTAGGCGTGAGGGAAGGACTTGCAGTGTTGTGTAGGAGTGAAAGAAGGACTTGCAGACTTGTGTAGGAGTGAGGGAAGGACTTCTAGTATTGTATAGAAGTGAGGGAAGGACTTGCAGTGTATAGGGGTGAGGAAAGGACTTGCTGAGTTGTGTAGGAGTAAGGGAAGGACTTGTAGTATTGTGTAGGAGTGAGGGGAGGACTTGCAGGGTTGTGCAGGAGTTAAGGAAGGACATGCAGGGTTGTGTAGGAGTGAGGGAAGGACTTGCAGGGTTGTGTAGGAGTGAGGGAATGACTTGCAGTGTTGTGTAGGAGTGAGGGAAGGACTTGTAGTGTGGTGTATGAGTGAGGAAAGGACTTGTAGTGCAGTGTAGGAGTGAGGGAACGACTTGTAGTGTGGTGTAGGAGTGAGGGAAGGACTTGTAGTGTGGTGTATGAGTGAGGGAAGGACTTGTAGTGTGGTGTAGGAGTGAGGGAAGGACTTGTAGTGTGGTGTAGGAGTGAGGGAAGGACTTGTAGTGTGGTGTAGGAGTGAGGGAAGGACTTGTAGTGTGGTGTATGAGTGAGGGAAGGACTTGTAGTGTGGTGTATGAGTGAGGGAAGGACTTGTGTAGTGTGGTGTAGGAGTGAGGGAAGGACTTGTATTGTTGTGTATGCGTGAGGGAAAGACTTGTTTAGGAGTGACCATATAGACTTGTGGCGTTGCGAAGCCTATAACTTCTAATACACTGTTGTAATCTTTTATGTGGGTTTGTAACTAGACAGTCAGGAAGTATTTTGTTCAACTCAATTATTTTGGACTTTAGTTTCATCTTCATTTGCAAAATAAAATATTTTATTCTTCCTGGCAGTGAAATACAAGATATTAGTTTAAGATTTTACTGTAAAATTAAGTAATTATTACAGATTTACAACTTACTTGTACCTAATGAGCATTTCCTGTGGACAAACTTTTGAAATTGTAAAAAAAAAGATTGTATTTGTTGTAAATGTTCTGAGGCAGTATGTCCCTCCTAGGAGCTATGTGAGGCCCCCAAGGCTTATATGCCGCCGCCACGGACTGTTTGGCTAATTAGGGCTGTGTGATGATCATAGGTGGTTGTATAATGGATTTAAGGACTATGTAAGGTTGTCAGGGGTAGTCAGATCCAACCAGAGGCTATTTGTGGCTCTATTGTGATTATCAACTTGGATATGTGTGAGGCTCTTAGAGAGCTACTCTACGTGTGACTGAGGGGGTTAATTGATGCTCGTAATGTCTGCGTACAGAAAAAGATGAACATATCCTAAATAAGTCAGTCTACCCGACATGACAGGAAGTTGTATTGTGTATAATATTTACTGTTGGTTCGACAAGTCTTTATAAATGCTAAAATAGATTATAACGGTGTATTGAAGGTTTATCTACTAATTACTGTAGGACTGAGGGAAGGACATGCAGTGTTGTGTAGGACCTAGGGAAGGACTTGCTGACCTAATGAATGAGAGGGGACTTACTGACCTGCTATTCAGTGAGAGGAGGATTTACTGACCTGCTAATTAGTGAGAGGAGGACTTACTGACCTGCTAATTAGTGAGAGGAGGACTTACTGACCTACTAAGGAGTGAGAGGAGGATTTGCAGTGTTTTATTGGAGTGAGGGAAGGACATGCAATGTTGTATACAGTATGAGATAAGGACTCATTTGGATGTATTGGAATGAGAGAAGGACTCACTGTGATGTGTAGGAGTGTGGGAAGAACTCACTGTGATGTGTAGGAGTGAGGGAAGGTCTCGCTGTGATGTGTAGGAGCGAGGGAAGGACTCACTGTGATGTGTAGGAGTAAGGGAAGGTCTCGCTGTGATGTGTGGGAGGGACTCACTGTGATGTGTAGGAGTGTGGGAAGTACTTCAGTATTGTGTAGGAATGAGGGAAGGACTTATTGTGTAGGACCTAGGGAAGGACATGTAGTGATGTTCGTAAATGAGGGAAGGACTTGCTGACCTAATGAATGAGAGGAGGACTTACTGAACTACTAAGGAGTGAGAGGAGGACTTACTGACCTACTAAGGAGTGAGAGGAGGACTTACTGACCTACTAAGGAGTGAGAGGAGGACTTACTGACCTGCTAAGGAGTGAGAGGAGGACTTACTGACCTACTAAGGAGTGAGAGGAGGACTTACTGACCTACTAAGGAGTGAGAGGAGGACTTACTGACCTACTAAGGAGTGAGAGGAGGACTTACTGACCTACTAAGGAGTGACAGGAGTATTTGCAGTGTTTTATAGGAGTGAGAAAAGGACATGCAATGTTGTGTAGGATAAGGGAAGGACTTGCTGTGTGTGGGAGTGAGAGTAGGATGCAATGTGTTGTGTAGGATTGAGGGAATGATTTACTGTGTTTTGTAGGAGTGAAGGAAAGACATGCAGCGTTGTGTAGAATGAGGGAAGGACTCACTGTGAGGTGTAGGAGTGAGGAAAGGACTCACTGGGGAGGTGTAGGAGTGAGGGAAGGACTTGCTGTGATGTGTAGGAGTGAGGGAAGGACTCGCTGTGATGTTGTAGGAGTGAGGGAAGGACACACTGTGATGTGTAGGAGTGTAGGAAGGAGTCATGTTGATGCTTAGGACTGAGGAAAGGACTCAGCTGTTTTCCTGTTCATTGTTCCAAACAAATGTTGCATCTTTTAGTTATTTTGTCAGCAGGTCGGCTAACTTACCGTACCCGTGAATGAATGAGCGATAGCAGCCAGAAAGTCCGAGGAAACTACGCACCTTGTCTACATTTGTAGGACAGGGAAATCGTTCAACTGTTTTAACCTTGCAGTCTATAGTAGGGATGCCGTTTCCATCAACTACGTGTCCAAGGAATTAAACTTTGGTTTTGATAAATTCGCATTTAGAGAGTTTAATTTACAAACCTGCTTTATGAAGTTTTTTAAACACTTCACGTAATTTGACAAGATGACTGTTTACATCTTTGCTTACAATAATCAGATCATCTAGATAGGCATAAACTGTATTGCCAATCATTCCTGCAAACAGAGTATTAATCATTGGTTGAAAGTTTAATGGCACATTATGTAGTCTGAATGGCAAGGCAGTTCTAGATGTAATCACCTCGCGGGATTTCTCGTCAAGGAATTTGCCAATACCCGCTAAGAAGATCGAGGTTACTAAAAACTGCATTGTCTTTTCCCAAGGATTGCAACAAATCACTCGGAACAGGCTTAGGGTACCTATCAGGTATGGTTGCCTCATTGACTCGTCGAAAGTCAATAACAGGTCGCCATCTTCCATCTTTCTTTGGAACTCGGAAAAAAGGAGAATTCCAAGATGAATATATGATTACGTTCTGTTCCATCATATCTTTAACCATGTCCTAGACTATGGGCCGTTGGCTATGAGGTAGTCTGTAAGCTGGTATGTAGACAGGGTTAGGTTAGGTTTTAAAGATATGTGGTGTGAGGTTAATTTTGTTTGACCCAGCAGTTCCCCAGGTAATGCTACTATGCCCCTGGGGTCAGATAGTAACTTTAGGTGTTAAAGTTTACCTTGAAGATAATCCTTGACATGTGGCATTATTTGATCCAACTTCTCCTGCCACACACTTATTTTAGTGTTGTCAGAGCCACCACACTCTTATTTTAGTGTTGTCAGAGCCACCACACTCTTATTTAGTGTTGTCAGAGCCACCACACTCTTATTTTAGTGTTGTCAGAGCCACCACACACTTATTTTAGTGTTGTCAGAGCCACCACACACTTATTTTAGTGTTGTCAGAGCCACCACACTCTTATTTTAGTGTTGTCAGAGCCACCACACTCTTAGTTTAGTGTTGTCAGAGCCACCACACACTTATTTTAGTGTTGTCAGAGCCACCACACACTTATTTTAGTGTTGTCAGAGCCACCACACACTTATTTTAGTGTTGTCAGAGCCACCACACTCTTATTTTAGTGTTGTCAGAGCCACCACACTCTTATTTTAGTGTTGTCAGAGCCACCACACACTTATTTTAGTGTTGTCAGAGCCACCACACGCTTATTTTAGTGTTGTCAGAGCCACCACACTCTTATTTTAGTGTTGTCAGAGCCACCACACACTTATTTTAGTGTTGTCAGAGCCACCACACACTTATTTTAGTGTTGTCAGAGCCACCACACTCTTATTTTAGTGTTGTCAGAGCCACCACATGCTTATTTTAGTGTTGTCAGAGCCACCACACGCTTATTTTAGTGTTGTCAGATCCACCACACTCTTATTTTAGTGTTGTCAGAGCCACCACACTCTTATTTTAGTGTTGTCAGAGCCACCACACTCTTATTTTAGTGTTGTCAGAGCCACCACACGCTTATTTTAGTGTTGTCAGAGCCACCACACTCTTATTTTAGTGTTGTCAGAGCCACCACACTCTTATTTTAGTGTTGTCAGAGCCACCACACTCTTATTTTAGTGTTGTCAGAGCCACCACACTTATTTTAGTGTTGTCAGAGCCACCACACTCTTATTTTAGTGTTGTCAGAGCCACCACACTCTTATTTTAGTGTTGTCAGAGCCACCACACTCTTATTTTAGTGTTGTCAGAGCCACCACACTCTTATTTTAGTGTTGTCAGAGCCACCACACTCTTATTTTAGTGTTGTCAGAGCCACCACACTCTTAGTTTAGTGTTGTCAGAGCCACCACACTCTTATTTTAGTGTTGTCAGAGCCACCACACTCTTAGTTTAGTGTTGTTAGGTCTATACACCCACTCTGTAGCTTCAAACAATTTGTGGTGAGAAGCTTTCGTTCATCTTAAAACCTGAACAAATAATCTCTACCCTTGAACTAATATTGCTTTGTAATCGGTTCTCTGCCATGGACTTGATACTAAATTTAATCTGACTTGCCAGTGTTACTGGGTCACGTATCGTTATTCTACTTACTCAAACCTGCACAGGGAAACTCCAGCCTAGTCCTGTAGTTCATTTTAAATGCTCCATCAATTTTTTAGTTTTTGGATCTCCTGTGTGTCCTCTTCCCTTAATAGTTTTCTAGTTTCCTTCGAATCGGCATGCTCGCGAGTACCTAGCTATCTTGTTCGGGGGGGGGGGGGGGGGGCGGAGTCTGACAGTCTTCTGGGGTGGAATCCTAACGTTTCTACGGGGAATTCTACAATATATGGTTCTTAAATTTGTATCGAGAACTACGGTATAATGTATGGTTTGAATGTAACCCCTTTTAATAAATGAATACTTGATGATTGGAGTAAGTCAAATGAAAATGTAACTATATTTACAAATGCTTACCACTAATAACAGATCATGAACATTACTTTAAGGCAGCCAATATAACAGGCAACAAAATCAATACAAGATTCACGAACAAAAATACATAAGCTTTAAGAACAGTGACCTTCAACACATCATATTAACAAGCTAGATCATCAGTAAGGTTTACAAAGACAGTTTTTGCTCTACCTAAAGCCCCGTCCACACGATCGAGCAATGCCCGGCAGGCACGTGCTAAATGCCTGTTATCGGGCAAAATTGGCGGGCAAACCAGCTGAGTGCCCGTGCCCGTCATTGAGCAAAATCATGGTCCGCCTGCCTGGTGGTTTGCTGCCAGATATGGAGCGACGACTGAGTACTCCAAATGTGATACGTATATGTTTCCCGCTCGGTCCAGATGCCCAATATATAACCAAATAAGCTTATGCAATGTACATTATTGGCGTGACCATAAACGGGAGATTGTTTATGTAATGGGGACATTCGTGTGTGTTCTTCGTTCCTGCCGCTCTCCTCACTCTAGTCCCATAGCTTCTTGTCTATGCATACCATAATTCTAACATTATTCAATGAATTTTTATGTACTACAAATCTCACCTGCAAGTAATCTTCCTTTAGTACTTCATACATGGCTTGACAAGTTGTAGGTATTATGCTACAAACTTTGTTTTGATATCCTCGTTCTATACTGAAGTGACGTGTAGGTGCACCCAGTTGAAAGATATATGAGCGTTGCCTCTAGACGAGCCTCTGCAGATATACTCTCCCTCATATTGGTATCCTGTTTTTTTTTTACATGGTTCCACTTTCGTTAGAAGTTTGTAAAAGGTGTTGGGGTCCATTGTCATGTAATAAGTGAAGTCTTGCTCCTGTCCATCTTGCAGTTCACGTAAAATCGTGGCATGACTTCCCAATACTTTCTTCGACCTAACCACTCTTTGGACCATTCCCTTTTCTGCATTTGGTTCTTCTTTTTGCACATAGCAGCAATTATTATAGTACACAATGTTATGCTCTTCGCTTTAACTGTCCGGCGATTATTCCTGCTACACACCATGGTGATCGTACCGCACCCGCCACTGCCGACCACTTACTAGCTACCGGCGCCCCACTATGACTGCCGACAATCATCCCCGTGTGTACAACAACACACAGGCTTTGCCCGGTAAACGGGCAAAGCCCGCCGGGCACTGCTCAATCGTGTGGACGGGGCTTAAGAATGCTAATCGAGCGAGAAAACTCCACAGAAATAGGCCAACTCAACTGTTTGGCAATTTTCTCAAATAACAGGAAGGAATTCTCGTCAAAGCAAGGTACTAATTTAACGTTTTGGAGCATCAATAGTAGTGGCCAGTGGAGTGTTTGTATTGGATATTTGATTATATCTTAGAACACCCCTTTCTTTTTCCTCTTTCCACCTGTTTTATAGCCAATTCATGTGTTCTGAGCCTTCCTATCATTTATTTACAGAATTATAAGTTTTACCAATTCACTAGTACACACAACTCGGCACTAAGCACATTCTTTTTTGTCTCACCTGTGCTGTACTCCACTTTATACCCGTTCACAATCCCCGGAGGTACACGAAGGAAGTGAGAAGAATGGTGGATCATGATCGACTGTTTTAGAACCTTGGCTCTCGCTTCCGCCATGATGAGACCAGCTTCGCCATCTCACGACTCTGTAACAAAAATACCCCGCTATTTCTAGACGTGTTGGCCCCGGCAGTTGTTAATGATATAAAATGGATTAGAATGTAGTTGTATTTCATACATACGATGACATATATTCCTACAAGTACGGACTGTTTTGAGTCTGGCAGAGATTACTTGATCCTCTTCACCACTGATCGGCTTGTTATCTGCTTGGGCGGTCGGTCACGTCTCTGTTACACACTGTTGGCATGTATTGACTCTGTTACACACTGTTGGCAAGTACTGGCTCTGTTACACAGGCCCAATACACTGCCCAGTGGTACCGCGCTAGTCACTGGTACGCATAATGATTTCGTGTCATTAATCACCACACACACTGCTGGCGCTTATGAAAAGTCTTACACACAGACACACACACACACATTCAAACCCTTTTCTATAAAAATACCAACAACGCGACTAAGACCTTCACCCACCCACCCACCCATTAGTGTTTACAAAATACCAACCCTTAGCGGACATGACTCGACTGGATTGAGAGGCTGTGGTGAGCGTGACAACACTAAAATAAGAGTGTGGTGGCTCTGACAACGCTAAAATAAGAGTGTGGTGGCTCTAACAACACTAAAATAAGAGTGTGGTGGCTCTGACAACACTAAAATAAGTGTGTGGTGGCTCTGACAACACTAAAATAAGTGTGTGGTGGCTCTGACAACACTAAAATAAGAGTGTGGTGGCTCTGACAACACTAAAATAAGAGTGTGGTGGCTCTGACAACACTAAAATAAGTGTGTGGTGGCTCTGACAACACTAAAATAAGAGTGTGGTGGCTCTGACAACACTAAAATAAGCGTGTGGTGGCTCTAACAACACTAAAATAAGAGTGTGGTGGCTCTGACAACACTAAAATAAGAGTGTGGTGGCTCTGACAACACTAAAATAAGCGTGTGGTGGCTCTAACAACACTAAAATAAGAGTGTGGTGGCTCTGACAACACTAAAATAAGAGTGTGGTGGCTCTGACAACACTAAAATAAGTGTGTGGTGGCTCTAACAACACTAAAATAAGAATGTGGTGGCTCTGACAACACTAAAATAAGCGTGTGGTGGCTCTAACAACACTAAACTAAGAGTGTGGTGGCTCTGACAACAACTAAAATAAGAGTGTGGTGGCTCTGACAACACTAAAATAAGAGTGTGGTGGCTCTGACAACACTAAAATAAGTGTGTGGTGGCTCTAACAACACTAAAATAAGAATGTGGTGGCTCTGACAACACTAAACTAAGAGTGTGGTGGCTCTGACAACAACTAAAATAAGAGTGTGGTGGCTCTGACAACAACTAAAATAAGTGTGTGGTGGCTCTGACAACACTAAAATAAGTGTGTGGTGGCTCTGACAACAACTAAAATAAGAGTGTGGTGGCTCTGACAACAACTAAAATAAGTGTGTGGTGGCTCTGACAACACTAAAACAAATGTGGTGGTTCTGACAACACTAAAATAAGTGTGTGGCAGGAGAAGTTGGATCAAATAATGCCACATGTCAAGGATTATCTTCAAGGTAAACTTTAACACCTAAAGTTACTATCTGACCCCAGGGGCATAGTAGCATTACCTGGGGAACTGCTGGGTCAAACAAAATTAACCTCACACCACATATCTTTAAAACCTAACCCTGTCTACATACCAGCTTACAGACTACCTCATAGCCAACGGCCCATAGTCTAGGACATGGTTAAAGATATGATGGAACAGAAAGTAATCATATATTCATCTTGGAATTCTCCTTTTTTCCGAGTTCCAAAGAAAGATGGAAGATGGCGACCTGTTATTGACTTTCGACGAGTCAATGAGGCAACCATACCTGATAGGTACCCTAAGCCTGTTCCGAGTGATTTGTTGCAATCCTTGGGAAAAGACAATGCAGTTTTTAGTAACCTCGATCTTCTTAGCGGGTATTGGCAAATTCCTTGACGAGAAATCCCGCGAGGTGATTACATCTAGAACTGCCTTGCCATTCAGACTACATAATGTGCCATTAAACTTTCAACCAATGATTAATACTCTGTTTGCAGGAATGATTGGCAATACAGTTTATGCCTATCTAGATGATCTGATTATTGTAAGCAAAGATGTAAACAGTCATCTTGTCAAATTACGTGAAGTGTTTAAAAAACTTCATAAAGCAGGTTTGTAAATTAAACTCTCTAAATGCGAATTTATCAAAACCAAAGTTTAATTCCTTGGACACGTAGTTGATGGAAACGGCATCCCTACTATAGACTGCAAGGTTAAAACAGTTGAACGATTTCCCTGTCCTACAAATGTAGACAAGGTGCGTAGTTTCCTCGGACTTTCCGGCTGCTATCGCTCATTCATTCACGGGTACGCTAAGTTAGCCGACCTGCTGACAAAATAACTAAAAGATGCAACATTTGTTTGGAACAATGAACAGGAAAACAGCTTTAATGCATTAAAGGAAACATTGACCAATGCACCAGTATTACCTGATACATTCAACCTCTCACCCTGTGCACCGACGCCTCCGGACAAGGGCTAGGAGCTGTTCTCATGCAGCTAGACACTAGAGGGAAAAACAGAGTAATTGCTTATGTAAGCCGTAAACTTAACTATTTAGTAACTCATCTAGAGGTGTTAGCTGTTGTCTGATCATTAAAGAAATTCAGAGATGTGATATTTGGTCATCAAACAAGAGTCTATACGGATCATGCAGCAGTAAAGGTACGGATCATGCAGCGGTTATTCCAGGTAAAGAACCTCTCTGGGGCAGACTTGCATACTTGACCATTCAAGAATTAGAACCCGCCTTTAAACACTTACCGGGACAAGAGAATGTGGTGCACTGTATCGACACACAGCTCCAGTTATACTAATACAGTGGTCCCTCAGTCAACGAGCACAATTTGTTCTAGAAGGTTGCTCGCTAACCGAAAAATTCGTTAACAGAAACCATTGTTTCAATGGGTTTATGGGTAATTGGTTCCAGCTCACCGAAAATTGCCTAAAGTCAACAAAAAAGGTAGAAAAGTTCACTTACTTTGAGGTGTGTATGTAGAAGGCCCCTGGATGATGATGATGATGGGAATTAGAATGGGGGTGGAGAAGAAGGGAGAAGAGAAGGCATTGGGGTGGAAGAGAAGTCATCCCATGGCACCATTTCACCCAAAAATTTTTAGTTCTCTTGGTGTAATTCAAGATTATTTTCTTTAAATCAACACTGCACTGCATTATATATTGTCAATATGTAAAATATATTTCAGAATGACCAATAATTTGACTGGAAACAGAAAAAAAGCGTTTATGTTGAAGAGAGTATCAAGCAAGATGTTACCTCCACTGAAAAGACACAGAGACTGACGCCTGTATGGTGTGTTGACAGGCTGTTTGACGCGCTAAAAATTAGTTTCCCTGTACTTAAATTATGTTAAATAATTGTTAAAATTACAAAAAAATTTAATACAAAACTTTTAAAATTATTGAATAGTACAAACTTCTTGATATTTACTGAAATAGTAAGGAATTTAAGCCCTAGAACCGATTATTGTATTGGCAGACTAATATGACAGCGAGTGTGCAAGCGAAAACATGTTGAGGGGCGCTCGTGACGATTTCATTATTCGAGGGAATGCTCGTTAACCGAAGTTAAGAATCTTATAGAAGGTAATTCGTTAACTGAAGTTAAGAATCTTATGGAAGGTAATTCGTTAACCGAAATCTCGTTAACCAAGGCGCTCGTTAACCGAGGGATCACAGAATATAAGAACAGCAAACATCTAAATACTGTATGTAAATTTAATCAAGTCTTCTACTTAACATGATCAAAAAAACATATTTTAACCCAGAGTTTGGCATTTCAGCATTGGCTATTTTAAGAAAATGACTGCCCAAGGATGAATTGATATATAACCAAGAAGAGTTACCTAACTAAGGCACAAGATGCTAACTGAACAATATATTAAACATGACATTATATACAGTTAAGAGGTGTTAAAGTTCATCTGCCCCATAACACCAGCTACTGTATATGAACCCTAACCATTATTTACCAGACAATGGTACCATATATCTGTAAGTGATGAAAGAATATATTTAAAACATGAATCAAAACTACCAACCATTTTAGTTAAGATAAAATATCAAAATATCTCGTCAGAGTTGAGCCAAACTTATCAAATATTTACGTACAATTTCAACAAAGATTGAAGAGTTTGCGTGAGATAATGACAACACCTTGACTATAACAAATGGTCTACCACCACTGTACTACTTTACCAAGATGATTTACTACCTGCGTTAATGTACGTACTTGTGATAAAACTTACGCCGCGTGAAAATAAAGACGGATGTATACAGTTGACACAACTATTGATTCACAAATTATAGTAAATGAGAGTTCATCTCTGTTCAACACAATTTATCCAGTAAAGGTGAAATTTTGAGCACAAAGACGATAAGTTTAACCTTTGTCCACTAATGTACTGTAAATAACATTATTAAAAAGGCTGATGAAACAAAATGGAGTATTATTATGAATGATATTTAACCAACACCAAATGTCTACACTAAGGCCATGGAAGAAGTAATTTACATCTTACGAGCAGATAACTTGTGTTTAATATCTATAAAAGTGGCATTTGTCACTTGTCTTTATTTCTGCTACATTCATAGAGTTTGTTCAAGTGGTTTTATATTGATGTATATCACTGTATTCAAGTTTGTGTGTCACATTTACCTTCTGTTAAAGTCATTCAAAAATTTATTGAATTCTGTTTTTTTCATGCACAAGTTTATGACGTTTGAGACGATCGCTGCGGGAGAAACATTTCCCACATTCCTCACATCCAAACTCCTTTATACCATTGTGCAGTACAAGAATGTGTGTCTTGAGAGTACTCTTTAGTGCAAAATGTTTCCCACATTCCTCACATTCAAACCCCTTTATACCACTGTGTCCAAGAATGTGAGTCTTGAGAGTACTCTTCCGGGAGAAACATTTCCTACATTCCTCACATTCAAACTTCTTTACACCACTGTGTACAAGACTGTGTCTCTTGAGAGTACTGTTCCGGGCGAAACATTTCCCACATTCCTCACATCCAAACTCCTTTATACCATTGTGTAGTACAAGAATGTGTGTCTTGAGAGTACCCTTAAGTGCAAAATGTTTCCCACATTCCTCACATTCAAACCCCTTTATACCACTGTGTCCAAGAATGTGAGTCTTGAGAGTACTCTTCCGGGAGAAACATTTCCTACATTCCTCACATTCAAACTCCTTTATACCACTGTGTCCAAGAATGTGTGTCTTGAGATAATAAGAGTTAATAAGCCTTTGATTCCAGCCTATCTAACAGGTGAAGAGCCACCCCAGATATGAGAGCAGTACTCCAAGTAAGGACCAATTAATCCCTTATATACTTGAAGCAACAGCTGAAGTAACAGTCCAGGCCACACTAGTGACTCACCTCATCTAATAATATTAAAAAATTAATATCTCGGTTATCATTAATTTCCGGCAGAAATACTGTACACATAGAAGAAAAAGGTCTTAGAATTGTCAAAATGTTACATAAACATATTAATAACAGCGAGAGAAATAACAGTGTAAGAGTGAACATTCACCAAAGAAAATTATCTTAATATGGTGGGCGAGGCAACATGCAACTTGTCTCTGCAATAACCAGACTGTCTGGCCCATTAAACTGTATATGTATGTGATTTTAACTCCATGTGCTTAAAATAGTTACAATATAAAAGCCTCAAAAAGACTGACATCGTCCCAGCTAATGTGAGGCCGAGACCCCCACAGTAACTGGGCCGAGATCACTGGGCCGAGATCACCGGGCCTAGATCACTGGGCCGAGTTCACCGGGCCTACATCACTGGGCCAAGTCACCAACAAGGTCTGCCTCCTTGCCGCAAAACATTTACCTTACCTAACAGCTGTTGTTGTTTGCATCAAGGCGGACCGACGCTCAGTCAGGGTTTACACCAGGCAATAGTTTTAACTTATATTTATTATTTAAACCATTTAACAATGATATAATTAGTATATACTGTGGTCCCTCGGTTAACGAGATTTCGGTTAACGATTTACCTTCCATAAGATTCTTAACTTCGATTAACGAGTTTTTTACGAGCCGACCTCAACATGTTTTCACTTGCACTGACCGGGCAACCAGCTTTAGTATCAGTCCGCCAATACAGTAATCGGTTTTAGGGCTTAAATTCCTTACTATTTTAGTAAATATCAAGAGGTTTATACTATTCAATAATTTTAAAAGTTTAATATTTACTTTTATAGTCATTTTAACAATTATTGAACATAATTGAAGGAAAAGAAACTAGTTTCTGGCGTGCCATCCAGCCTGTTAACACACCAGACAGGCGTTAGACTCTCTCTGTTTTCAGTGGAGGTAACATCTTGCTTGAGACTCTCTTCAACTAAACGCTTTTTATCTGTGTTTCCAGGCAAATTATTGGTCATTTTGAAATATATTTTACATATTAACAATATATAATGCAGTGCACTGTTGATTTAAAGAAAATAATCTTGAAATACACCAAGAGAACTAAAATTTTATGGGTGAAATGGTGCCATGGGGTGACTTCTCTTCCACCCCAATGCCTTCTCTCCTTCCTTCTCCTCCACCCCCATTCTAATTCCCATCATCATCATCATTATCCAGAAGCCTTCTACATACACACCTCAAAGTAAGTGAACTTTTCTACCATTTTTGTTGAATTTAGGAAATTTTTGGTGAGCTGGAACCAATTACCAAAAAACCCATTGAAACAATGGTTTCGGTTAACGAACTTTTCGGTTAACGAACGACCTTCTGGAACGGATTCAGTTCGTTAAACGAGGGGTCACTGTATAATTTGACCCAAATATAATACCCCATTTGTTTGTAAAGTCTCCTGGCTTTTCCATGCAGTCGACACCCCAATAGTCTATACTATTTATAAAACGTATATGAAGGCCTTTTAAAAAATACGGGCAAATCCTAAGTAATCTACTTTAGATATCTAATTGTTTCAAAAAGTCATTAACACAATAACTAATTTGTGAAACTAGATTTAAAATCAGGTAAAGTAGTACCCTGTACCTTTGTAGGATATTTAAACTATTTTTTTACCCCCAAGTGCTGAAGACAAAGGTATTAGGTCAGGCATATTTGACAAATATTTTGACATGAAACTAACTTCATACAGTAAAGATGGTCAACATATTTAAGACCATCCATAAAGGCTTTTTAAAACTTACGGGCACAGCGTAATCTACTTAAAATATCTAATTATTTCAAAGGTCATTAACACAATTACTTGAATTTTTAAACGGTGATCCCAGATCCTTAATAAAAACTAAAACCACAAAGATATACACTGTACTGTACCTTATGTTATAACAGAAAGTTTCCAATGTGGTGCAGCAAGAGACCCGTTAACCAAAACAAACCTTCGTCTTGTGGCCCATATCTTACATCTCCACGTCACCGTCCTAGAATGAATAACATTTTGACAACTAATAAATTAAATACTCTGGGCAGTAATATTATATAATATGTATACAGTACTGTACAGTATTATATTATACAGGAACTCATTAAATCTTCAAACATTTAAATACAATATTATGGTTAAATTAAGACATTTCCATAAAACTTATTAAAGAAAATAATGAAACACTTAAGAAAATCTTACCTCGACGAATGACATGAGGAACTTAATTAACCACGATCAGCGAGGGAGCAATATGGTAGTTGTCTTAACACTACAGTAACAACCAATTGGAGCCGTACAATGTAAACAAAATAACCTTGTTACTCTTTTTGTAGAAACTAAGATACTTTTTTATTCCAACATGTTGGAGACGAAACAACCTTGTAAAGGATTGCCAACACGGTTTTATGCCGGGGCGCTCCTGCTTAACACAATTGCTCAAGGTATTGGATATTTGGACCCATATTCTGGAACAGGTGGTAATATAGACAATATTTACCTAGATTTTGCCAAGGCTTTCGACACTGTAACCCAAGAAAGGCTGAAAATCAAACTGGAAGGGTACAGAATTAGAGGAAATGTCCTAGCGTGGATAGAAGACTTTCTACATGACCGTGAGCAATGTGTGGCGATTATTGGCACGAAATCATCATCCGTACCTGTCACAAGCAGGGTACCACAGGGCAGTGTATTGGGCCCGCTGTTGTTTGTTTGTTTCATAATGACATGCCTGACGTTGTACACTCCTCCATACAAATGTTTGCCGATGACGCTAAGTTATTTCGGGAAATCAAGAACAAAGCAGACTGTGAAGAGCTGCAGAAGGACCACAAGTTAACTCTGGTCAACAACTTTCTTAATACCACTTACTAGTCACTAATGGATAACACCTGGTAAATTCACAAGTTATATCCCACTGCCATAAGGGTTTAATTATCTATAAACGCCAATATTGTGAAGCGTCTTGCGATTTTTCCTTTCCCAGAGAATTAAGATACCATCGAAGACATGATTTGGTTAGGTTAGGTTTGAATCCCACCAAATTGTTATTTTCCCCGAGAATTAAAACCTCACCATCGGACACACAATTTGGCTAGGTTAGGATCCCACCAAATACAGTCTCAAAAATGTAAATTTCTTGTCCAAAAATAAACTGCAACATTACAGTAAAGTTCCCAAAATGTCTCAAAAGCCAATATTTTACTACAAACTGTAATTTAACCACAAATAAAAAGTACCACATTCTTATAACCAAATTTCTTTACTTCAATTAAATAAAAAAATCTTTCCCAAAATAATAATGACCCAAAATCCCACCTTGGTTAATATATAGGACTAACCCGCCATAGTGCCGATGATGCTGTATCATCTCACGTCCAGAAAATGTCTCAAATATCACCGTATAGTAAGTTTTTTCTGTTTAATATACCGGGGAAGTTAGGTTAAGTCTGTCCTTCATAACCACAAATGTTAAGTAGCGTTTATTTAAAAAACATCCATTTACTAACATTACCACAAACAGTGGCCACTATAATATAACAAAAGTAACTTGACAAAATTATCCTAAAAGTAAAAAACTACTGAAAAGTGACAATTCCAAAACGTAAAGTGACGTAAACTCCACAAGTAACAAAACTTACCAAACGTAAAAGTAACAAACTCCACAAGTAACAAAACTTACCAAACATAAAAGTAACAAATACTCAACAGGAAAGTAATACAATACCTCAAACTATCAAACTATTTCCTTAACATTGTTCCATTGACAATTTCCTCCAGTAGTTTACATTAATAAGCAGCAGCAGTTATTGGTCCACTTGCCTTCACCGTCTACCTGTTAATTAATACCTACACCACATACCTGCACCATAAACACACTATATACCTGCACCATAAACACACTATATACCTGCACCACAAACACACACTATACCTGCACCATATACCTACACCACACACCTGCACCAAAAACACACTATATAACTGCACCACAAACACACACTATACCTGCACCATATACCTACACCACACACCTGCACCACAAACACACTATATAACTGCACCATATGCCTACACCACACCTAGTTGGTCCCAGATGGGCCTAGTTGGTCCCAGATGGGTCTAGTTGGTCCCAGATGGGCCTAGTTGGTCCCAGATGGGCCTAGTTGGTCCCAGATGGGCCTAGTTGGTCCCAGATGGTCCTAGTTGGTCCCAGATGGTCCTAGTTGGTTCCAGATGGGTCTAGTTGGTCCCAGATGGGCCTAGTTGGTCCCAGATGGACCTAGTTGGTCCCAGATGGGCCTAGTTGGTCCCAGATGGCCCTAGTTGGTCCCAGATGGGTCTAGTTGGTCCCAGATGGTCCTAGTTGGTCCCAGATGGGTCTAGTTGGTCCCAGATGGGCCTAGTTGGTCCCAGATGGTCCTAGTTGGTCCCAGATGGGCCTAGTTGGTCCCAGATGGGCCTAGTTGGTCCCAGATGGTCCTAGTTGGTCCCAGATGGGTCTAGTTGGTCCCAGATGGGCCTAGTTGGTCCCAGATGGTCCTAGTTGGTCCCAGATGGGCCTAGTTGGTCCCAGATGGGCCTAGTTGGTCCCAGATGGTCCTAGTTGGTCCCAGATGGGTCTAGTTGGTCCCAGATGGGCCTAGTTGGTCCCAGATGGGTCTAGTTGGTCCCAGATGGTCCTAGTTGGTCCCAGATGGGTCTAGTTGGTCCCAGATGGGCCTAGTTGGTCCCAGATGGGTCTAGTTGGTCCCAGATGGTCCTAGTTGGTCCCAGATGGTCCTAGTTGGTCCCAGATGGGTCTAGTTGGTCCCAGATGGGCCTAGTTGGTCCCAGATGGTCCTAGTTGGTCCCAGATGGGCCTAGTTGGTCCCAGATGGGTCTAGTTGGTCCCAGATGGGCCTAGTTGGTCCCAGATGGGCCTAGTTGGTCCCAGATGGTCCGAGTTGGTCCCAGATGGGTCTAGTTGGTCCCAGATGGGCCTAGTTGGTCCCAGATGGGCCTGGTTGGTCCCAGATGGGCCTAGTTGGTCCCAGATGGGCCTAGTTGGTCCCAGATGGTCCTAGTTGGTCCCAGATGGGCCTAGTTGGTCCCAGATGGTCCTAGTTGGTCCCAGATGGGCCTAGTTGGTCCCAGATGGGCCTAGTTGGTCCCAGATGGGCCTAGTTCAACCAGTGTGACCGCCAACCACACAGATGGCTGGATAGCTTCAACCATAGGTTGGATGTTTATATGAGCAATAGGGGCTGGGTGGACTGCCCCGCCATTCTTATGTTGTACTGTACTGTGTCTAGTTAACACGGCCATACATAATGTTAACTTACCACGAGGGAGGGAGGAAGGCCCACAAATTAACATTTACTAACAAAATTAACAACAATAAACAAGACGTCCACCTTGGTTGATGTTGACACGCTACACCTTGTCCGATTCTCTCTCTTATCTTTCAGTAACTACAAGTTTTCATTATTAACACTATAATAAAGTATTTTATTTATACATTTTACAAAATATAAATAAATTATACTTTAATCATAATGTTTTATTATTGATTAAACTCCCGCTAATAGATATATATTAATATTAACTAAACTTAAGTCAATGGCTGGAGAACCGAATAGCTTGACAACATTTACAAATACACTAAAATAAATTTAAACAATAACATTTATTATTTATCTATTTAAACAATAACATTTATTCTTTATCTATTTTAAGATCATTTATTAATATTTTATTAATATATAACACTATATATAACCTTATAACACCATAATAAACTCGCTAGTTTAACTATTCATAATAATATTATTAACGGTAACTATTAGTCTAAAACTACATAATTATTCAGCAACAATTATTAAACAATAACTACGTATAATATAAAAAGTAAATAATGATCAACTACCAATTATATCATTATCAAGTCCATCTTGAATGATGAGTATCTCTCACTATCATGTCCTGTTGGCCTGAGACACACCTGAGAAGGGTGTTTGAGTACCTCTCACTATCATGTCCTGTTGGCCTGAGACACACCTGAGAAGGGTGTTTGAGTACCTCTCACTATCATGTCCTGTTGGCCTGAGACACACCTGAGAAGGGTGTTTGAGTACCTCTCACTATCATGTCCTGTTGGCCTGAGACACACCTGAGAAGGGTGTTTGAGTGCCTCTCACTATCATGTCCTGTTGGCCTGAGACAAACCTCAGAAGGGTGTTTGAGTACCTCTCACTATCATGTCCTGTTGGCCTGAGACACACCTGAGAAGGGTGTTTGAGTACCTCTCACTATCATGTCCTCAGACAAACCTCAGAAGGGTGTTTGAGTACCTCTCACTATCATGTCCTGGTGGCCTGAGACACACCTCAGAA
Source organism: Homarus gammarus (assembly GCA_958450375.1). Classification (NCBI taxonomy): domain Eukaryota; kingdom Metazoa; phylum Arthropoda; class Malacostraca; order Decapoda; family Nephropidae; genus Homarus; species Homarus gammarus. Next base: position 272,428 of record CAUDMG010002753.1, on the reverse strand, counting down.
GGGTGTTTGACTACCTCTCACTATCATGTCCTGTTGGCCTGAGACACACCTGAGAAGAGTTTGAGTACCTCTCACTATCATGTCCTGTTGGCCTGAGACACACCTGAGAAGGGTGTTTGAGTACCTCTCACTATCAAATCCTGTTGACCTGAGACACACCTGAGAAGGGAGACTACCTCTCACTATCATGTGCTGTTGGCCTGAGACACACCTGAGAAGAGTGTTTGAGTACCTCACTATCATGTCCTGTTGGCCTGAGACACACCTGAGTGTTTGAGTACCTCTCACTATCATGTCCTGTTGGCCTGAGACACACCTGAGAAGGGTGTTTGAGTACCTCTCACTATCATGTCCTGTTGGCCTGAGACACACCTGAGAAGGGTGTTTGAGTACCTCTCACTATCATGTCCTGTTGGCCTGAGACACACCTGAGAAGGGTGTTTGAGTACCTCTCACTATCATGTCCTGTTGGCCTGAGACACACCTGAGAAGGGTGTTTGAGTGCCTCTCACTATCATGTCCTGTTGGCCTGAGACAAACCTCAGAAGGGTGTTTGAGTACCTCTCACTATCATGTCCTGGTGGCCTGAGACACACCTCAGAAGGGTGTTTGACTACCTCTCACTATCATGTCCTGTTGGCCTGAGACACACCTGAGAAGAGTTTGAGTACCTCTCACTATCATGTCCTGTTGGCCTGAGACACACCTGAGAAGGGTGTTTGAGTACCTCTCACTATCAAATCCTGTTGACCTGAGACACACCTGAGAAGGGTTAGACTACCTCTCACTATCATGTGCTGTTGGCCTGAGACACACCTGAGAAGAGTGTTTGAGTACCTCACTATCATGTCCTGTTGGCCTGAGACACACCTGAGTGTTTGAGTACCTCTCACTATCATGTCCTGTTGGCCTGAGACACACCTGAGAAGGGTGTTTGAGTACCTCTCACTATCATGTCCTGTTGAACACATGTTCTACAATATTGGGGTTGTAATAAAGTATTCAGCAATAGTTTAAATACTTATATCTCATTCTGTAAGATATTTATGTTTGGGGCACATCATGGCCAAGTGTATACAGTTATACTGCCCTTTAATTGGTCACTTAATACTAGGGTTCACTTCTTAACTTAGGGTCGCTGCCACCAGACCGCAGGACAGTATGTGTAGTTGTTCTTTGGGGAGCTGGCAAAGGAGTCTAGCAGTGTGCATTTAGTCTAGCAGTGTGAGTTTAGTCTAGCAGTGTGAGTTTAGTCTAGCAGTGTGAGATTGTGTTTTTCATTAATCAAAGTTGAGGGTGGAAGGAAGGGTGAAACACCAATCAGTAGTTTTAACTAATTATTTTAGACATAATTAAAATACTGCACTCTGTGACAATACAAAAATAGTTGACTTTCCCCAAGCAATTAAGGTCACAGCACCACACAAACATAACTGACCTTCTCCCATAAATGAAGGTCTCTTCTTCTCCATACAAAATAACTGACCTTAATACTATCATAAAATACACAGACACTGGTACAGTATAATACAACATACAACAGTACCTTGAGTTCTCCCTAAATACTATCAGTACACACACTTAACATTATATACACAGACACTGGTATAATACAACATACAACAGTACCTTGAGTTCTCCCTTAATACTATCAGTACACACACTTAACATTATATACACAGACACTGGTATAATACAACATACAAATTACCCCTTCAGAGTGTTTACTGTGGCACTACCCAATAGAAAACTTAGATACTCCCTTAGTGCGGTGAGTGTGAACGTTATGCAGCTGTAATAAGAGTCACAAGAGATTATAGGGACCTGTACTAATGTATGCAGTACACAGTATTTACATAAAACTCTATATTCATGTCCACAAAATTAATGCCATTCTTGTAGCAACCATTTTTTTAAATACCATTGTTAGATAAACACATGCCAGTACTATTAGGAGAAGTTGTATATAAGAACAGCAAATATCTAAATACTGTATGTTAATTTAACCAAGTCTTCCACTTAACATGATCAAAAAACAAATTTTAACCCAGAGTTTGGCATTTCAGCATTGGCTACTTCAAGCAAATGACTGCCCAAGGATGAATTGTTATATAACCAAGAAGAGTTACCTAACTAAGGCACAAGATGCTAACTGAACAATATATTAAACATGATATTATATACAGTTAAGAGGTGTTAAAGTTCATCTGCCCCATAACACCAGCTACTGTATATGAACCCTAACCATTATTTACCAGACAATGGTACCATATATCTGTAAGTGATGAAAGAATATATTTAAAACATGAATCAAAACTACCAACCATTTTAGTCAAGATAAAATATCAAAATATCTCGTCAGAGTTGAGCAAAACTTATCAAATATTTACGTACAATTTCAACAGAGATTGAAGAGTTCCGTGAGATAATGACAACACCTTGACTATAACAAATGGTCTACCACCACTGTACTACTTTACCAAGATGATTTATACCTGCGTTAATGTACGTACTGTACTTGTGATAAAACTTACGTCGCGTGTAAATAAAGACAGACGTACACAGTTGACACAACTATTGATGCACAAATTATAGTAAATGAGAGTTCATCTCTGTTCAACACAACTTATCCAGTAAAGGTGAAATTTTAAGCCCATAGATGATAAGTTTAACCTTTGTTCACTACTGTACTGTAAATAACATTATTAAAAAGGCTGATGAAACAAAATGGAGTATTACTATGAGTGATATTTAACCAACACCAAAGGTCTACACTAAGGCCATGGTAGAAGTAATTTACATCTTAAGAGCAGATAACTTGTGTTTAATATTTATAAAGGTGGCATTTGTCACTTGTCTTTATTTCTGCTACATTCATAGAGTTTGTTCAAGTGGTTTTATATTGATGTATATCACTGTATTCAAGTTTGTGTGTCACATTTACCTTCTGTTAAAGTCATTCAAACATTTATTGAATTCTGTTTTTTTCATGCACAAGTTTATGATGTTTGAGACGACCGCTGCGGGAGAAACATTTCCCACATTCCTCACATTCAAACTCCTTTATACCATTGTGTAGTACAAGAATGTGTTTCTTGAGATTACCCTTTAGTGCAAAATGTTTCCCACATTCCTCACATTCAAACTCCTTCACACCATTGTGTACAAGAATGTGTCTATTGAGAGCACTCTTAAGGGAGAAACATTTCTCACATTCCTCACATTCAAACTCCTTCACTCCACTGTGTCCAAGAATGTGACTCTTGAGATTACTCTTCTTGGAGAAACATTTCCCACATTCCTCACATTTAAACTCCTTCACACCATTGTGTTCAAGAATGTGCGTCTTTAGAGTACTCTTCCGGGAGAAACATTTCCCACATTCCTCACATTCAAATTTCTTCACACCATTGTGTTCAAGAATGTGTCTCTTGAGATTACTCTTCTTGGAGAAACATTTCCCACATTCCTCACATTCAAATTCCTTCACACCATTGTGTACAAAAAAGTGTGTCTTGAGAGCATTCTTATGGGAGAAACATTGCCCACATTCCTCACATTCAAACTCCTTCACACCATTGTGTACAAGAATGTGTGCCTTGAGATGACCCTTCTGGAAGAAACATTTCCCACATTCCTCACATTCAAACTCCTTCACACCATTGTGTACAAGAATGTGTGCCTTGAGATGACCCTTCTGGAAGAAACATTTCCCACATTCCTCACATTCAAACTCCTTTATACTACTGTGTCCAAGAATGTGTGTCTTGAGATTACTCTTCCGGGAGAAACATTTCTCACATTCCTCACATTCAAACTCCTTCTTACCATTGTGTACAAGAATGTGTGTCTTGAGATTACTCTTCTGGGAGAAACATTTCCCACATTCCTCACATTCAAACTCCTTCACACCATTGTGTACAAGTAAATGTTTCTGAAGAGAAGACTTGAAGCCAAACTGTTTGCCACATTCCTCACAGGAGAGCTTTTTATCTCTGCTTGACATTGTGAACTTCTACTTAGTTACACTGGGTCTTGAGATGTGACATCACAATATCTGAAAGAAATTTTTTTGCCTTAGATAATATTCTTATAAAAGTACAATTTATAAATGAAAACTACAAGTGACTAAATCAATTTGTGTAAAATAAGAGTAAAAATAAAATAAAAATTTGAAATAAAAAGGTTATATTAATGTACACCGCGAAGAAGCCGGAAAACCAGCTTTTTGAAGTGAGACAGATTGTATGACTATGGAAACACAGAAGAAAGCAGAGCATTCAACAGTGTGAGGAAAGAAGAATGTACTATAATGGGTTATTATAGTGTGACCCACATCCACACAGACACAGTTTGGCTGTGTGAGTAAAGAAGGATGTACTATAATGGGTTATTATAGTGTGACCCACATCCACACAGACACAGTTTGGCTGTGTGAGTAAAGAAGGATGTACTATAATGGGTTATTATAGTGTGACCCACATCCACACAGACACAGTTTGGCTGTGTGAGTAAAGAAGGATGTACTACAATGGGTTTTTATAGTGTGACCCACATCCACACAGACACAGTTTGGCTGTGTGAGTAAAGAAGGATGTACTATAATGGGTTATTATAGTGTGACCCACATCCACACAGACAGAGTTTGGCTGTGTGAGTAAAGAAGGATGTACTATAACGGGTTATTATAGTGTGACCCACACTGTGGGCAAGACACCAGCCCACGGTGCCGCCCGTTAAAGTACCTGTAAAAAAGAGAGTGAAGCAACATTGTGGTGAAGAGAAGAGAGATTATCAACTAAAGGAGGAGAGTTAATAAGCCTTTGATTCCAGCTTATCTAACAGTTGAAGAGCCACCCCAGATATGAGAGCAGTACTCCAAGTAAGGACCAATTAATCCCTTATATACTTGAAGCAACAGCTGAAGTAACAGTCCAGGCCACACTAGTGACTCACCACATCTAATAATATTAAAAAATTAATATCTCGGTTATCATTAATTTCCGGCAGAAATATCATAGAAGAAAAAGATCTTAGAATTGTCTAAACATTACAAAAAAACATATTAATAACAGAGAGAGAAATAACAGTGTAAGATTGAAAATTCACCAAAGAAAATAATCTTAATATGGTGGTCGAGGCAACATGCAACTTGTCTCTGCAATAACCAGACTGTCTGGCCCATTAAACTGTATATGTATGTGATTTTAAATCCATGTGCTTAAAATAGTTACAATAAAAAAGCCTCAAAAAGCCTGATATCGTCCCAGCTAATGTGAGGCCGAGACCCCCCACAGTATCTGGGCCGAGATCACCGGGCCGAGATCACCGGGCCTAGATCACCGGGCCTAGTTCACCGGGCCTAGATCACCGGGCCTAGATCACCGGGCCTAGTTCACCGGGCCTAGTTCACTGGGCCTAGATCACCGGGCCTAGTTCACTGGGCCTAGATCACCGGGCCTAGATCACCGGGCCTAGATCACCGGGCCTAGTTCACTGGGCCTAGATCACCGGGCCTAGTTCACCGGGCCTAGATCACTGGGCCTAGTTCACTGGGCCTAGATCACCGGGCCTAGTTCACCGGGCCTAGTTCACTGGGCCTAGATCACCGGGCCTAGTTCACCGGGCCTAGATCACTGGGCCTAGATCACCGGGCCTAGTTCACTGGGCCTAGATCACCGGGCCAAGATCACTGGGCCTAGTTCACTGGGCCTAGATCACCGGGCCAAGATCACTGGGCCTAGTTCACAGGGCCTAGTTCACCGGGCCTAGATCACCGGGCCAAGATCACTGGGCCTAGTTCACCGGGCCTAGTTCACCGGGCCTAGATCACCGGGCCAAGTCACCAACAGGTCTGCCTCCCTGCCACAAAACATTTACCTCAGGCAGCTGTTGTGGTTCACCTCAGGCAGCTGTTGTGGTTCACCTCAGGCAGCTGTTGTTGTTCACCTCAGGCAGCTGTTGTGGTTCACCTCAGGCAGCTGTTGTGGTTCACCTCATGGCGGGACCGACGCTCAGTCAGGGTTTACACCAGGCAATACTTTTAACTTATATTTATTATTTAAACCATCTGACAATGATATAATTACTATATAATATTATTAATTATTTTAAACTGTGTAAACTTTGTCACTGTCGTTTAATAATAATAATGACTTAATAATTTTATATAAGGTCTCTCTCAACACAATATATTTCAAGTCACTAAATTAACATAGAATAATACACATATATTTGTTGTATACATATATGATTTATGATTAATAGAATGTTAAAGAACTCTTGTTAAGACTAGGCGGGCTAGTTAGCTTGTTAACCAGCTCCTTTTGATGTAATTGTCAATATTGTATTTGAATTAAAAGAGAAAAGAGTTTCACTCCAACTCGGCCCAAGTGTCCAAGTAAGGACTGAGTAGTGCCCCTTGAGATGATGATACTGTACACCTCTATTAGGTCACCCGTCTGAACTGGCTCTCTGCTACGTTCTGTTGGCATGTACTGGCTCTCTGTTACGTACTGTTGGCATGTACTGGCTCTCTGTTACGTACTGTTGGCACTGTGGGTATGTACTGGCTCTCTGTTACGTTCTGTTGGCATGTACTGGCTCTTTGTTACGTACTGTTGGCACTGTGGGCATGTACTGGCTCTCTGTTACGTACTGTTGGCATGTACTGGCTCTCTGTTACGTACCTTTGGCATGTACTGGCTCTCTGTTACGTACTGTTGGCATGTACTGGCTCTCTGTTGCGTACTGTTGGCATGTACTGGCTCTCTGTTACGTACTGTTGGCATGTACTGGCTCTCTGTTACGTTCTGTTGGCATGTACTGGCTCTGTTACGTACTGTTGGCATGTACTGGCTCTCTATTACGTACTGTTGGCACTGTTGGCATATACTGGCTCTCTTTTACGTACTGTTGGTAAATGTGGACATGTACTGGCTCTCTGTTACGTACTGTTGGCACTGTGGGCATGTACTGGCTCTCTGTTACGTACTGTTGGCAACTGTGGGCATGTACTGGCTCTCTGTTACGTACTGTTGGCACTGTGGGCATGTACTGGCACTCTGTTGCACACTGTTGGCAACTGTGGGCATGTACTGGCTCTCTGTTACGTACTGTTGGCAGGGTACTGGCTCTCTTTTACGTACTGTTGGCAACTGTGGTCATGTAGTGGCTCTCTGTTACACACTGTTGGTAACTGTGGGCATGTACTGGCTCTCTCTTATGTACTGTTGGCACTGTGGGTATGTACTGGCTCTCTGTTACGTACTGTTGGCAACTGTGGGCATGTACTGGCTCTCTGTTACGTACTGTTGGCACTGTGGGCATGTACTGGCTCTCTGTTACGTACTGTTGGCATGTACTGGCACTCTGTTGCACACTGTTGGCAACTGTGGGCATGTACTGGCTCTCTGTTACACACTGTTGGTAACTGTGGGCCTGTACTGGCTCTCTGTCACGTACTGTTGGCAACTGTAGGCATGTACTGGCTCTCTGTTACATACTGTTGGCAACTGTGGGCATGTACTGGCTCTCTGTTACGTACTGTTGGCACTGTGGGCATGTACTGGCTCTCTGTTACGTACTGTTGGCAACGTGGGCATGTACTGGCTCTCTGTTACGTACTTTTGGCAACTGTGGGCATGTACTGGCTCTCTGTTACGCACTGTTGGCATGTACTGGCTCTCTGTTACGTATTGTTGGTACTGTGGGCATGTACTGGCTCTCTGTTACGTACTGTTGGTACTGTGGGCATGTACTGGCTCCAGTGCCGGCGCCAGCCTATTTGGCACCCTTAGCAGGACTGTTGCTGGCACCCCCACTTCACGATTGGGTTTGCTTGTTTATGCTTCTATACAACAAGATTTAGAGAACTCGGGAAGCTCACTGCCCAAGTGTTTAACACTGGAAGCTCCCCATCAGGGTGCTATGTACACCTTTAGTTGTGACGATTTGTTTTAATACTTGACTGAGAACAAGTCCGTGTTGTTACTCCTCACACATATGGAGGTTTGCAGCCTCTGGTGAACAACATTTGATGCCGGGTTATTTTTGTTAATGTTGCCACATTCTTACAATAAATTGATGGAGAAAGTGTTGAATGTTACTCTGCCTTACTCTTACCAACAGTTCTTAATAAAGCTTTTCTTTCACTAACAGATACCTTGCATAATGGTCATGTAGTACTGTACAGTTGTATGAAACATTGTAGGGGCAGTTAACAGGATAATCAGGGAGATGACTACATAATACTGTACAGTGTCAATGCTTATTTATCAATGTTATATCACTACTGTTAGACCTAAGGCTATTAATTTACGTTTTTTCTCCACTTTTCATATCTGATGCTTAAGTTGTGCTGTGCAATGTTTCATGTACTCAGTAAACTAGTTCACAGGTGTTCCTTAATATACTAAAATATTGTTCCTGGAAATACTTAAATTATGTTGAAATAATTTATATATTGGGGTTATGTTTCTGTGAGGGAAGTTGTTTACATTGACAAAACACAACAAAATGGGATTTGTTTCTTTGTTTGCTTCTATAGTGTAGACATTTGTTGAAACTTGTTTATCATGTACTGTATATTATGGGATATCTGTACTGTATATAGGCAGTGTACTGTACTGAAGGTATATTATTTAATATATGAGAACAGAGTTGTAATAATTCATCATTCCAGGATGATGACTTGAAGATGGAGGAAATGATGACCACAAGAGTTCTTCTGGTGACCTGACTCATGATGCACCAGAGACACAAGTCAGGTTAGGTACAGTACAGGTCATCTCTCATTGTGGTTTCTTCACTAAACTTTTGACAAAGTACAGTAATTGTAACCCATAGACTGCCTTGTCTAGTTAACTCTTCTAAGTGTAAATATTAATAAAGTATTAGTACTGTACAATACTCGGGATGCACCAATTAATTGACATCAGCTACAGATAATATCAACATTTTGCTGAATAATCAGTATCTGTAAACAAAGTATTAGTTGACGCCAGTCTGCTGTCTATTTTGGGTTAATAAATTACTCGAGCATTTTTATTATCGGCAAAATACAGTAATTACAGAAACCAGTTACTGTCGTCCGTTCACACATTATGGGAAGGTCACACTTGGCCGCCGATCAGAGTGTTTAATTGGATAACATGGCAGTGTCCTCTGTGGAAGTCTGTCTATAGCACTTCATTGTAAGGTAATGGATATATTATCAGGCCAGACAAAGTAGCTTTTGTTTAATCTGATGAGAAAAATAATCTGGTAAACACTGATGAGAAAGGTTGTTTTATATACTGTAGCATCGTTAGAGTAAACTCCCAACAAAAAGTATTGGTGCTTAGTGTAGTGTGAACAATTTGAGACCAGTGACGATAGGTATTGGGAAAGGCGAGTTGTTCCAGCCGTATGTTGGCAGCCCTGATTGTCAGCCATATGGAACACCTAGTGGAGGGGAGGGGGTTATGAGGATACACTTACCAACCTTCCCCACATATCACAGTGTATACGTATCATTTTATAACTCGTCGATCTCACTCTACACCGATACTTCAAGGAGTTATACTGCCAGAACTGGGGTCACTAAGTCTAAGGAGATAACTTACCTCTAATCTTAATTTCTAAGGGTCGCTGCCACCAGACTCCCTCTGGACAGCATGTAGCTCGTTAGGTAGCGGGCAGAGTGGACTAGGCATTGGGTTAGGTTTTCCATTGACCAGATCGATAAGGGTAAAGAAGGGGGAAACCATAACAGGTCTTAATTGATTTATTCCTTATAAAACATACTGGTAAAAAAACATATACATGAATTGGCCTTCCTCAGAAGAACAACGGAATTTTGGTTACCCAGCTGGGCCCCAGACTCTTACATTGCTGGCGGGTCATCCGCCTACTTATTGCATGACAATTGGTGAACGCCGTACCTCGGTCGTTCCTTTTTAAAATATCCCTTAACACATCAGACTGCTCCACCTGCGTGGACTATAGCACCGTCGGTTATCATACATAGTAGCACCATCTCAACACACCTGTTACACCCCATACCTGCAAGTATGTGACTCCTTGTGACTTTTAGGTATACACAACGGGCACCTCGTTCGCACACCGCCCTCGGTGGGTAAAGACGAGGGCTCCACCTAGAGACATACCAGCACTATTTCTACGCCTGGTATTATAGGTCGCTCCAAGTGACGACCGCAGTTTCTCACGGTCTCCTTAGTTGTGACTATTCATGTGGAGTGGTGCGCTGGGAATCCACCGATTCACAGTGGACTGGTATAGCGGGGAGTAACCCCCACCTGTTGTGACGCTCAAGGGGACAATGGCGGCCGGGCGGCAAGGTGCTCCGACCACATGGTACCTGAGGTGACGGCAGAACGGGAAGAACTGAGAAATAATGCCTGACGGGCGGTTATTCCACCCCTTAACACATCCCTATCACACTTATATATCCGGCAAAGCTTTAAACTGTAGTAACTTCTATTTATCAACCTTAATTGTAGGGCGGGATATAGCCCGTTAGGACACTGACCTGAGGTGACGGCAGAACGGGAAGAACTGAGGCCGGGGTGCCGCCGCTCCCCGTCACATAGGCCTACAGTTTCCAAGCCTTAAGTTTCCCTTTTGTTTCTCAGGGTTCTCTCCTTAACACTTTTCGCTACATTGTCACTCATGCCTTATAAACCCATATTTTAATCCTAAATTACACACTAAGGTAAGGTCTTGGTTTGCTAGTTCTTGGGGTAAATTCATGGGGTTATTATATCAACGTGGCAACTGAGGCGGGTACATGACGCGCCTTGAAACAAAGGCTGAATGTTCATGGCGGGGGTGTATCACCTTCACTTAAAACTGTAATGAGGGATCCTCCTCTCACACATTGCACAATTTGAACACAGACATAAGGTTCTCTGATCACTGTACCTGTCGTGGGTATATGTCACGTGAGGATACGAGGTGTATTAAATTCATACCGACGCATACAAGATATTTCCTTACAAGTTTAGTTTCTGGATCACTGCCAACACCTCACATAGTTCTGATACCTTTATCCTTTTTCCAGATCATTGTTCTCATGTATTTTCATACGATATCTGTTGGAGTTATGTTCGCTACACGCTCACAGACGTAAATAGTAAGACCTTCAAACCCTGATCCACACTTAGCCTTACAGTACACTAGTCCGGCTCAACTGGACTTTAACATTCATCTTATGCCTACCCTGAGTGATCCTTAATGCTATGAATACATACACTTAATATTATATAACTATACCTGGGTACAATATGACACATGGTCTAGGAACATTGAGTAGGTGAGTTGTCCTTTATCAATGTTTCCCGTTTTCTGAGGTTCTACAAGCGCGGTGCATTTGAATGTTATGTAGCGTAATATGAATTAAATGGGATTTTTAGGGATGACAATGATGTGCGCAGTACAGTGTGAGTGTACATTATATATTTTATTGACCAATATTACCCAAATTAGAACTAAGAACGACCTGCTACAGTATTATCATAACTCTTAGAATGAACGACATACGTTGTTGAGACTGGATAAGAGTTTTTACAACAAATTAGTCAAAATGATAAATAACACAATTTAAATCCAATTTTATTAAAGAATGAGTATATAATTCAATGAATGTGTAGCCCAGAATTCATTGATGAGGAATATAAATATATCTATAATATTGGTTCAAACCTTAAGTACCCTACATCTTTCATAGACAAATGCCTTAACATTCCTAAGAAATCTTTCTACAGAACTGATCCCAAGCCCACCCATGACCATAAGAATCTCTTAGTATTACCATTTCACAAAAAATTTCTCTCAAATTCCTTTACAACTAAAAACCTGGAACGTCAATGTGGCATTTAAAAACTTATGCACTGTTAAACAAATGTTCATCAAGAACTCCCCCAACAACACAATTGGTTGCATTTATAAGGTTCCTTGCAAGGAATGTAATATGTTTTACTTAGGCCAGACAGGTAAAGATCTTGTAACTAAACTTAAACAACATAAATATAGTGTTAGGACAGGCCAGGAATCCAATGCTCTGTTTGTTCATTTGAGGGATAACAAGCATTGCATTGACTGGGATAATGCCTCCTCAATATTACCTTCTAATTCAATTGATAGTAGGAACATCATAGAATCTAGTCTCATTAAACAAACCGAAGCAGGAAACATGAATTTGAGTAATGGAATGTACAAACTGGACAATTTTGTAATTAAGATGATTTGTAACCAGGTGAGGTTGGGTCACCTTACACTCTGACCTGACTACCGACCGTTGCCGTGTTTTTTAATATTAGTAGGGTCATTACCTAATACCTGACCATTGTGAACCTGACCTCACCCTCTGTATATATGTACCTTGTTCTGTACTTTTCCTTAGTCTGTACTCACCCCTGAAGATGTGAATTACACGAAAGCGCTTGGGAACTTCGTGTTTTCTTCTTTCCTTGTGGTTATCAGCATGCATATATATATATATATATATATATATATATATATATATATATATATACCGTATATCTCGGCTTATAAGACGAAATTTGAACAATAAAAAAATCTGCCCAAAGTTAGGGGGTCGTCTTAAGCAACAAATATAAAATTCTTACGTCTTAAATATTGTGTCAAGAGTGGTGATGGAAACATCGTAAGCCACTCACAAAGTCCTACCAGTAATTATTTTATACTGAAACTTACATTTGGCAAGCTGGATTCAAATTAAGATTACCGGTATATTAAAATAATAAAAATGTATTATAAACCTGTCTAACATACCCTGTAATAAACACAGCTATCATCACACACCCCTCCCCCCCCCCCCCATTTGCCAGTGAGGAGCAAGAAAGGGAAAGTGACCGCGAGATTGAGCTATTTTTAGCCGTGGAGGTGGTCAGTAATGCATACCGGTATCGGTATATTTACTCATAATAATATTTATCTCCTATAAATAATTGATTTAAATTTTATTTTTTTACAAAGAATATTCAATAAATGAGTGCATTAATTCTTGAAACTATCGACGGTTAATTACAGACGCTTAAGTGACGTCACTAGTGTTTACACTACACCAGCGGGTAACATTTGATGCCATTACTTGAAATGAATTGGCCTTATTTTAAGTAACTAACTATAAATAAATACAAAAATTAAAAAAAAAGATAAAAACTGAGAAATAATATACTGTATGTATGTTGTGTTGTCAAAGTAAGAGGAACAATTGAAACTGCAATTGTGTGGAAATGAGGCAGAAAGTATGTATATATATATATATATATATATATATATATATATATATATATATATATATATATATATATATATATATATATATATATACATATATATATATGTTTGTGTAATAAATGTATGTAGTAAGTACGTAATATTTTTTCACTCAAATCCTAATGAAACACTACTGGAGAACATTCCTTTGTCGCAAAACAGTTTATAAATTAAAGAAAATAATTACAGTGTGTTTAATATATTACAGTATATTATAAATAAATAATTAAACAAATAATTCGGTAAATTTATTTCAAGTAAATGGAAAATAAGCAAACAAATGTTATTTACCAAGGCGCTTCCGTCTGGCTCGGGGTGAGATGGAGGGGAGATAACAAGTCTATTTATAGCCCGTCTGAAGTGGCCCAGTACCCTAATGCACCATAAATAATTCATTGAACATTCATTTGTTGTACATAGTATATTCAGTATATATATATTTATATTTATATATATATATATATATATATATATATATATATATATATATATATATATATATATATATATATATATATATATATATATAATATACATAAATATATATATATAAATAAATATAAATATATATATAAATAAATATATATATAAATATAAATATATATATAAATATAAATATATATATATATATATATATATATATATATATATATATATATATATATATATATATATATATATATATATGTTTGTGTAATAAACGTATGTAGTAAGAACATACCGGTAACCTTTTTCACTCAAATCCTAATGAAACACCACAATTAGAATAAGGTGGTTGCTGTTGAACCACCTGTTGTATAGTCAGAACACAGTCACACCACGGAGACGAGGGAACACTCCCACCACCGATCGTCTCTTGCGAAGCAAGCGTATAAATGAAAGAAAATACTTGCAGTGTGTTTAATATGTTACAGTATATTATAAATAAATAAATAAACAAATAAATCGGTAAATTCATTTCAAGTAAATGGAAAAATTTTACTCGACACCGACATTAGTTCCAGTTACCGGTAAATAGCAGACGCTTCAGTGACGTCACTAGTGTTTACACTACACCAGCGGGTACATTTGATGACATTACTTGAAGTGAATTGGCCTTATTTTAAGAAACCAAGGATGGTTGGTAAAGGACTACTGAGTCAGTGGGTAAGTGTCACATTTGGGGTACTGGTCTTATACAGCAAATAGAGCTCAAAAGCTACTTTTTAAATGGAAATTTGGGGGGGCCGTCTTATGCACCCCGCCGCCTTATAGGCCGCGATATACGGTATATATGTATATATATATATATATATATATATATATATATATATATATATATATATATATATATATATACAAGTAAATCACTGTAGGTGCGCATGATCTAGGTATATGCTGATAACCACCAGGAAAGAAGAAAAATTACACGAAAGCGCTTGGGAACTTCGTGTTTTCTTCTTTCCTGGTGGTTATCAGCATATATATATATATATATATATATATATATATATATATATATATATATATATATATATATATATATATACATATACATATTTCATTAGCCCAATAAAGCACGCGGACTTCTACATACAATCAACACCTCAACCCGCCAGGATTCGAACCCACGGCCCACAAGCCTATGACTGTGACCGGGGAACGCTAACCGCTGGACCACCAGGATGCTAAAAGCAGTCCTAGACTTTGTTTTATTTCACACAAAGCCTGTTCAACGAGCTTATGGCGCCGTGATACCCCGATTTACACGGTCAATTGAACCAGACTACAGGACAGTATGTGTAGTTGTTCTTTGGGGAGCTGGCAAAGAAGTCTAGCAGTGTGAGTTTAGTCTAGCAGTGTGAGTTTAGTCTAGCAGTGAGAGATTAGTCTAGCAGTGAGAGTTTAGTCTAGCAATGTGAGTTTAGTCTAGCAATGTGAGTTTAGTCTAGCAGTAAGAGTTTAGTCTAGTAATGTGAGTTTAGTCTAACAGTGTGAGTTTAGTCTAGCAGTGTGAGTTTAGCCTAGGAGTGTGAGTTTAGTATAGTAGTGTGAGTTTGTGTTTTTCATCAATCAAAGTTGAGGGTGGAAGGAAGGGTGAAACACCAACAAGTAGTTTTAACTAATTATTTTAGACATAATTAAAATACTGCACTCTGTGACATTACAAAAATAGTTGACCTTACCCAAGCAATTAAGGTCACAGCACCACACAAACATAACTGACCTTTTCCCATAAATGAAGGTCTCTTCTTCTCCATACAAAATAACTGACCTTAATACTATTATTACACACTTAACATTATATACACAGACACTGGTATTATACAACATACAACAGTACCTTGAGTTCTCCCTTAATACTATCAGTACACACACTTAACATTATATACACAGACACTGGTATAATACAACATACAAATTGCCCCTTCAGAGTGTTTACTGTGACACTACCCAATAGAAAACTTAGATACTCCCTTAGTGAGGTGAGTGTGAACGTTATGCAGCTGTAATAAGAGTCACAAGAGATTATAGGGACCTGTACTAATGTATGCAGTACACAGTATTTCCATAAAACTCTATATTCATGTCCACAAAATAAATGCCATTCTTGTAGCAACCATTTTTTTAAATACCATTGTTAGATAAACACATGTCAGTACTATTAGGAAAAGTTGTATATAAGAACAGCAAATATCTAAATACTGTATGTTAATTTAACCAAGTCTTCTACTTAACATGATCAAAAAACAAATTTTAATCCAGAGTTTGGCATTTCAGCATTGGCTACTTTAAGAAAATGACTGCCCAAGGATGAATTGATGTATAACCAAGAAGAGTTACCTAACTAAGGCACAAGATGCTAACTGAACAATATATTAAACATGATATTATATACAGTTTAGAGGTGTTAAAGTTCATCTGCCCCATAACACCAGCTACTGTATATGAACCCTAACCATTATTTACCAGACAATGGTACCATATATCTGTAGGTGATGAAAGAATATATTTAAAACATGAATCAAAACTACCAACCATTTTAGTCAAGATAAAATATCAAAATATCTCGCAAGAGTTGAGCAAAACTTATCAAATATTTACGTACAATTTCAACAGAGATTGAAGAGTTTCCGTGAGATAATGACAACACCTTGACTATAACAAATGGTCTACCACCACTGTATTACTTTACCAAGATGATTTACTACCTGCGTTAATGTACGTACTTGTGATAAAACTTACGTCGCGTGTAAATAAAGACGGACGTACACAGTTGACACAACTATTGATGCACAAATTATAGTAAATAAGAGTTCATCTCTGTTCAACACAACTTATCCAGTAAAGATGAAATTTTAAGCACATAGACGATAAGTTTAACCTTTGTTCACTGATGAAACAAAATGGAGTATTATTATGAGTGATATTTAACCAACACCAAATGTCTACACTAAGGCCATGGTAGAAGTAATTTACATCTTAAGAGCAGATAACTTGTGTTTAATATCTATAAAAGTGGCATTTGTCACTTGTCTTTATTTCCGCTACATTCATGGAGTTTGTTCAAGTGGTTTTATATTGATGTATATCACTGAATTCAAGTTTGTGTGTCACATTTACCTTTTGTTAAAGTCATTCAAAAATTTATTGAATTCTGTTTTTTTCATGCACAAGTTTATGACGTTTGAGACGACCGCTGCGGGAGAAACATTTCCCACATTCCTCACATTCAAACTCCTTTATACCATTGTGTAGTACAAGAATGTGTCTCTTGAGATTACCCTTTAGTGCAAAATGTTTCCCACATTCCTCACATTCAAACCTCTTTATACCACTGTGTCCAAGAATGTGTATCCTGAGAGTCCTCTTCTGGGAGAAACATTTCCCACATTCATCACATTCAAATTCCTTCACACCTTTGTGTTCAAGAATGTGCGTCTTGAGATTACATTTCTGGGAGAAACATTTCCCACATTCCTCACATTCAAACTCCTTTATAGCAATGTGTCCAAGAATGTGTGTCTTGAGAGTACTCTTCCGGGTGAAACATTTCCCACATTCATCACATTTAAATTCCTTCACACCATTGTGTTCAAGAATGTGTCTCTTGAGAGTACTCTTATGGGAGAAACATTTCTCACATTCCTCACATTCAAACTCCTTCACACCACTGTGTCCAACAATGTGTCTCTTGAGAGTACTCTTATGGGAGAAACATTTTCCACATTCCTCACATTCAAACTCCTTCACACCATTGTGTACAACAAAGTGTGTCTTGAGAGTACTCCTTAGTGCAAAATATTTCCCACATTCCCCACATTCAAACTCCTTTATACCACTGTGTCCAAGAATGTGGCTCTTGAGATCAACCTTCCGGGAGAAACATTTCCCACATTCCTCACATTCAAGCTTCTTTATACCATTGTGTACAAGAATGTGTGCCTTGAGAGTACTCTTCCGGGAGAAACATTTCCCACATTCCTCACATTCAAACTCCTTCACACCATTGTGTACAAGAATGTGTGTCTTGAGAGTACCTTTCTGGGAGAAACATTTCCCACATTCCTCACATTCAAACTCCTTCACACCATTGTGTACAAGTAAATGTGTCTGAAGAGTAGACTTGAAGCCAAAGTGTTTGCCACATTCCTCACAGGAGAGCTTTTTACCTCTGCTTGACATTGTGAACTTCTACTTAGTTACACTTGGTCTTGAGATGTGACATCACAATATCTGAAACAAAATATTTTGCCTAAGATAATATTCTTATAAAAGTACAATTTATAAATGAAAACTACAAGTGACTAAATCAATTTGTGTAAAATAAGAGTAAAAATAAAATAAAAATATAAAATAAAAAGGTTATATTAATGTACACCGCGAGGATGTCGGAAAACCAGCTTTTTCAAGTGAGACAGATTGTATGACTATGGAAACACAGAAGAAGGCAGATCATTCAACAGTGTGAGGAAAGAAGGATGTACTATAATGGGTTATTATAGTGTGACCCACATCCACACAGACACAGTTTGGCTGTGTGAGTAAAGAAGGATGTACTATAATGGGTTATTATAGTGTGACCCACATCCACAGAGACACAGTTTGGCTGTGTGAGTAAAGAAGGATGTACTATGACGGGTTATTATAGTGTGACCCACATCCACACAGACACAGTTTGGCTGTGTGAGTAAAGAAGGATGTACTATAATGGGTTATTATAGCGTGACCCACATCCACAGAGACACAGTTTGGCTGTGTGAGTAAAGAAGGATGTACTATGACGGGTTATTATAGTGTGACCCACATCCACAGAGACACAGTTTGGCTGTGTGAGTAAAGAAGGATGTACTATGACGGGTTATTATAGTGTGACCCACATCCACACAGACACAGTTTGGCTGTGTGAGTAAAGAAGGATGTACTATAATGGGTTATTATAGTGTGACCCACATCCACACAGACACAGTTTGGCTGTGTGAGTAAAGAAGGATGTTCTATAATGGGTTATTATAGTGTGACCCACATCCACACAGACACAGTTTGGCTGTGTGAGTAAAGAAGGATGTACTATAATGGGTTATTATAGTGTAACCGATGTGCCTCCAACTCGGCCCATCAAATACCAACTCGGACCATCTCGGATAACCAACCTTTAACTCAAACATTCTAATGTCTGTTTATATCAACGACATAACATAAAACAATTATTACGTTTACCACGAGGGAGGGAGGAAGGCCCACAAATTAACATTTACTCACAAAATTAACAACAATAAACAAGATGGCCACCTTGGTTGATGATGACTTGCTACACCTTGTCCGATTCTCTCTCTTATCTTTCAGTAGCTACAAGTTTTCATTATTAACACGATAATAAAAGTATTTTATTAATAAATATTACATAATATAAATAAATTATACTTTCATTATAATGTTTTATTATTGATTAAAGTCCCGCTAATAGATATATATTAATATTAAACTAAACTTAAGACAGTGGCTGGAGAACCGAATAGCTTGACAACATTTACAACTTTACTAAAATAAATTTAAACAATAGCATTTTGTGTTGAACTATTTTAAGTTTATTTATTAATATTTTATTAATATATAACACTACAGTATATAGATTCAGTTAACGAACGACTCCATGGAACCAATTGTGTCGGTTAATGGAGGGACCACTGAAGATATTTTAGCGACCCTCCCTGGTGACAACCTTAACCTGACATGGGTCAACACTCCATTATCCACCCATGTGAACCTTTATTAATGTGGAACAAGTCCATTATAAGAACAATTCACTGGACAATACTCACGGCAGTAGGTATGACCTGTAATATTAGATCACTTACTTGAACTATCATCATTATTGTTGTTGAATGTTCCTAGAAGTACAATAATTATTTACCTATTATACAGTACAGCATTAATTTATGCCAAGATTGATGCCAAAAAAACTATATTTAAGTATAACTTAACCCAAATAAAATACCCCATTTGTTTGAAAGTTTACTGGCTTTTCCATGCAGTCGACACCCCAATACAGTCAGTTCTGCTATAATGCGTTAGTTGCGTTCTTGTTAAACATCGTGTTATAGAAATTTGCGCAATAGAAATAACAGGGCTCATGGAGAAAATAAGGTTAGGTGAAGATTACTCGAAATCGAAAAAAATTTAGTAGTTAGCCTAACACAAAGGATAGCACAGTCTAAATAAATGTTACATTCATATCTAATTATGAAATCATACAGTAAATGTTACACTTTACCTTGAAAAAATATGAATATAATTTGATGGGCGATAAGGGTATTTTGAGGTTGACAACATCGAGCTTCTCTTCAAGTGTTATAGCCTTTCTTTTACGATAATCACCGGGAATGCTTCTTGGAGATATTCTTGTTTACCATATTCACAGTTAATACCACAAAATTGGAGAAATAGGAAGCAAAAATCGCGTTACAGCAAACAAGCGTTCGCGTTATACAAATATGGTTCTTCTATTCATAAATCGCGTTAGAGCCAATTCGTGTTGTCAAAACACTCGTTACAGCAGAACTCACTGTAGTCCATATTATTTTTAAAACGTATATGAAGGCCTTTTAAAATATACAAGCAAAGCCTAAGTAATCTACTTTAAATATCTAATTGTTTCAAAAAGTCATTAACACAATAACTAATTTGTGAACCTAGATATAAAATCAGGTAAAGTAGTACCCTGTACCTTTGTAGGATATTTAAACTATTTTTCTACCCCCAAGTGCTGAAGACAAAGGTATTAGGTCAGGCATATTTGACAAATATTTTGAGGTGAAACTAACTTCATACAGTAAAGATGGTCAACATATTTAAGACCATCCATAAAGGCTTTTTAAAACTTACGGGCACAGCGTAATCTACTTAAAATATCTAATTATTTCAAAGGTCTTTAACACAATTACTTGAATTTTTAAACGGTGATCCCAGATCCTTAATAAAAACTAAAACCACAAAGATATACACTGTACTGTACCTTATGTTATAGCAGAGAGCTTCCAATGTGGTGCAGCAAGAGACCCGTTAACTAAAACAAACCTTCGTCTTGTGGCCCATATCTTACATCTTCACGTCACCGTCCTAGAATGAATAACATTTTGACAACTAATAATTTAAATACTCTGGGCAGTAATATTATATAATATGTATACAGTACTGTACAGTATTATATTATACAGGAACTCATTAAATCTTCAAACATTTAAATACAATATTATGGTTAAATTAAGAAATTTCCTAAAACTTTTTAAAGAGAATAATGAAAAACTTTAGAAAATCTTACCTCGACGAATGACATGAGGAACTTAATTAACCACGATCAGCGAGGCAGCAATATGGTAGTTGTCTTAACACTACAGTAACAACCAATTGGAGCAGTAAACTGTAAACAAAATAACACTGTTACTCTTTTTGTAGAAACTCAGATAATTTTTTGTTCCAACATGTTGGAGACGAAACAACCTTGTAAAGGATTGCCAACACGGTTTTATGCCGGGGCGCTCCTGCTTAACACAATTGCTCAAGGTACTGGATATTTGGCCCAATATTCTGGAACAGGTGGTAATATCGACAATATTTACCTAGATTTTGCCAAGGCTTTTGACAGTGTACTCCAGGAAAGACTGAAAATCTAACTGGAAGGGTACAGAATTCGACGAAGTGTCCTAGCGTGGATAGAAGACTTTCTACATGACCGCAAGCAGTGTGTGGCGATTACTGGTACAAAATCGTCATCTGTACCCGTCACAAGCGGGGTACCACAGGGCAGTGTATTGGGCCCGCTGTTGTTTGTTTGTTTCATAATGACATGCCTGACGTTGTAACTCCTCTATACAAATGTTTGCCGATGACGCCAAGTTATTTCGGGAAATCAGGAACCAAGCAGACTGTGAAGAGCTGCAGAAGGACCACAAGTTAACTCTGGTCAACAACTTTCTTAATACCACTTACTAGTCACTAATGGATAACACCTGGTAAATTCACAAGTTATATCCCACTGCCATAAGGGTTTACTAATCTATAAATGCCGACATTGTGAAGCGTCTTGCGATTTTTCCTTTCCCAGAGAATTAAAATACCATCGAAGACATGATTTGGTTAGGTTAGGTTTGAATACCACCAAATTGTTATTTTCCCCGAGAATTAAAACCTCACCATCGGACACACGATTTGGCTAGGTTAGGATCCCACCAAATACAGTGACAAAAATGTAAATTTCTTGTCAAAAAATAAACTGCAACTTTATAGTAAAGTTCCCAAAATGTCTCAAAAGCTAATATTTTACTACAAACTGTAATTTAACCACAAATAAAAAGTACCACACTCTTATAACCAAATTTTTTTACTTCAATTAAAGAAAACAATCTTTCCCAAAATAAATATGACCCAAAATCCCACCTTGGTTAATATATAGGACTAACCCGCCATAGTGCCGATGATGCTGTATCATCTCACGTCCAGAAAATGTCTCAAATATCACCGTATAGTAAGTTTTTTCTGTTTAATATACCGGGGAAGTTAGGTTAGGTAGGTTTGTTTGGTTAGGTCTGTCCTTCATAACCACAAATGTTAAGTAGCGTTTATTTAAAAAACATCCATTTACTAACATTACCACAAACAGTGGCCACTATAATATAACAAAAGTAACTTGACAAAATTATCATAAAATTATCCTAAAAGTAAAAAACTACTGAAAAGTAACAATTCCAAAACGTAAAGTGAAGTAAACTCCACAAGTAACAAAACTTATCAAATGTAAAAGTAACAAATACTCAACAGGAAAGTAATAAACTATTTCCTTAACATTGTTCCATTGACAATTTCCTCCAGTAGTTTACATTAATAAGCAGCAGCAGTTATTGGTCCACTTGCCTTCACCGTCTACCTGTTAATTAATACCTACACCACACACCTGCACCATAAACACACTATATACCTGCACCACAAACACACTATATACCTGCACCACAAACACACACTATACCTGCACCATACACCTACCACACACCTGCACCATAAACACATTACAGTTAACCCTCACTTTACGCGGTCCCACATTCCGCGTTTCCACGTTTACACGGTGCCCAGCCGGAACCCAGGATGCTCACATTCCGCGGTGCGTGTACCCCTTTACGCGGCGAGCGGCTGGCGAGCCGCGCCATTTTTGGATCGAAACCTCCTGCCATCCGCCATGTTGTGTAAGCGGCGCGAACATGGTGCGCACAAGGTCGCCCAGTCATCAAAACATTACCAGTTCTTCACCCGCCACCCACCACAGCCGGCCCAAGTCAGTGATAATTATAGTGAGGATATGGACTTATATGGACTTTGGGGAGTTTGACAAAGAGGCCCTGCAAGCCCCTGTGGTGGATAGTGATACAACTGATACAAGTGACACAGGTGAGGGCCAATAATCTGCCCTCTGCCTCGGAACCAACCGCCCATCCCCGTGTGCCTAGCCATATTTTCTACTAATGTAAGTGTTAAAAAACCTAATATTATTGATATTTCTCTTAATTATTAATTGTGTGAGCATACCATCATAAAGTTTAGATAATATTTTTACTACAACATAGTTGTGTGTCGTCAAAAAGTGGAGTTGCGGATCGGTCCGGACTCCATTTCGATTAATCCCATATGTTATGTTATTCACTTTACGCGTTTCTCACTTTACGCAGGACCCTCCGGGTTACATTAACCACGTAAAGTGAGGGTTAACTGTATATACCTGCACTACAAACACACACTATACCTGCACCATTTACCTACACCACACACCTGCACTACAAACACACACTATACCTGCACCATATACCTACCACACACCTGCACCATACCTAGTTGGTCCCAGATGGGCCTAGTTGGTCCCAGATAGGCCTAGTTGGTCCCAGATGGGCCTAGTTGGTCCCAGATGGGCCTAGTTGGTCCCAGATGGGCCTAGTTGGTCCCAGATGGGCCTAGTTGGTCCCAGATGGGCTTAGTTGGTCCCAGATGGGCCTAGTTGGTCCCAGATGGGCCTAGTTGGTCCCAGATGGGCTTAGTTGGTCCCAGATGGGCCTAGTTGGTCCCAGATGGGCCTAGTTGGTCCCAGATGGGCCTAGTTGGTCCCAGATAGGCCTAGTTGGTCCCAGATGGGCCTAGTTAGTCCCAGATGGGCCTAGTTGGTCCCAGATGGGCCTAGTTGGTCCCAGATGGGCCTAGTTGGTCCCAGATGGGCTTAGTTGGTCCCAGATTAGGGGTAGGCAGTACAGGGTGGATTTTAGGCACTATCTTTGGATTTTGCATAGGACTCTTTTTTAAACAATAATATGATATGACAATGCAGAATCAGCAAAACAATTTGAACTTTAGGCGTTTTTGGCGGTTAGCACCACAAAAAACTGAAAATTGCATTTTCGGACTGTGAATTTAACAAAAAATCACAATTTTCTGGAATAAATGGTTTTCAAATGTAAAATATTGCATGAACTTGTCATTTTTTTATGCAAATAGGCTCTGTGAAGATGGAATAATAACTCAAGACTAATTTGGAATTTTATTAGTCAAAGAAAAGTCCAAAAAACGCAAAAAAATGGTGAAAAAACATAGATATTGAGGCAAAAACACCAAAAATTGAGTTTAATTTCCAAAACATGAAGTAATGGTATTTGATACTGCCTGCAATACTTGAGGAATCTTGCAGAAATACTTCTTAATACCGATTTACTCTGTACAAATCGGTTAAAGTTATCTTAGGGGTCAAAAGCCAGCAAAAACAAGCAAAAATCGGGTAATAAAACATACAAATGAAAGTTATGAAAGTGTACTCACACTTTACTTCAGAAATTGTTCAATCGTTTTGGAAATAAAAGTATGATTACGCAATGTAAATGTCATATTCCTTTCTTGGGAAACATCCCACTCACCATCAATAATGCATTCAACGATCGACTCTGGTTTTAAATTTATTATATCAGTTTTTGCTGGATGTTTCCATTTCAAGTCGGACCCTTTTTGTACTCTCGTGAGGTGATCCATTGTATATCTGCCATCCGTGTTTTGCCCCTCGTACGAAGCAATATACCATGTATCAACATTCCTTCAGTCATCAATGTGACATAATAGTTTCCTACTTCCATCATGTTGTCGTCTTCGGTACTTTGAGTTGACGTAACACAGGATTGTGATGACAAGACCATTGCAGCATCATTGTTTGATGGCAAGGAAACATAGTCATATACTGGGTCATGTTCTGCAAGAAGAGCACACAAGTTGAGTAATTGTTCCTCGTGTGGGATAGTATTCATTGTGAACAAATCTGGCTGCTGTATGACACCGGCTTTATGGGTGTCCCGATAGAAGGATAACTCCGTTCGTACTATTTTTTCCTTTTTGTCAGGATTTGATCTGAGGATTTCATGCAACTCTTCTACACTCGTTGCTGGTCCTTTCCATCCTTTACACAATTCCAAACATTTTTGAGTGTAATTTGCCTGGTTCTTTGCTTTTTCAATTTTATCTGAAATTTTCAATTCGAGGAATTGCTGTTGTTTTCCTACCCAGTCCTTCTCCATGTCATTGAGAATCTTGACTATAGAATTTAACCCTTTAATTACTTTGTTCTTGAAAGTGGGTGATTGAAACAATGTGACATCATTTCGGATCCCTTTTGCGGTAAACTTCTTATTACGGAACTTCGCAACAGGTGCTCTTTTGCCAAATACAGCAAGGTGGCGTTCTGCATCAAGGTTGTGCGATGGCAAACTGGCACGTTCTTCTTTTGAAAGCAAATGCAATTGAGTTGCACGGGGAGGGTTGTCAACCTTATCACCAAAGCCATATTCCCGGCCAGCTTGTCTCCCCAAAAGTTTTGGGGAGACAAGCAATAGGCCTGTCCTTTCCTGAACACTTTATCATAAAAAATTAAAAAATTGATGCTTTTTCACCATTTTTGTGTGTTTTTTGGACTTTTCTTTGACTAATAAAATTCCAAATTAGTCTTGAGTTATTATTCCATCTTCACAGAGCCGATTTGCATCAAAAAATGACAAGTTCATGCAGTATTTTACATTTGAAAACCAATTATTCCAGAAAATTGTGATTTTTTGTTTAATTCACAGTCCGAAAATGCAATTTTCAGTTTTTTGTGGTGCTAACCGCCAAAAACGCCTAAAGTTCAAATTTTTTTGCTGATTCTGCATTGTCATATCATATTATTGTTTAAAAAAGAGTCCTATGCAAAATCTGAATACCTTCATTTTTACTGCCTACCCCTACCCAGATGGGCCTAGTTGGTCCCAGATGGGCCTAGTTGGTCCCAGATGGGCTTAGTTGGTCCCAGATGGGCCTAGTTGGTCCCAGATGGGCCTAGTTGGTCCCAGATGGGCCTAGTTCAACCAGTGTGACCGCCAACCACACAGATGGCTGGATAGCTTCAACCATAGGTTGGATGTTTATATGAGCAATAGGGGCTGGGTGGACTGCCCCGCCATTCTTATGTTGTACTGTACTGTGTCTAGTTAACACGGCCATACATAATGTTAACTTACCACGAGGGAGGGAGGAAGGCCCACAAATTAACATTTACTAACAAAATTAACAACAATAAACAAGACGTCCACCTTGGTTGATGTTGACACGCTACACCTTGTCCGATTCTCTCTCTTATCTTTCAGTAACTACAAGTTTTCATTATTAACACTATAATAAAGTATTTTATTTATAAATTTTACATAATATAAATAAATAATACTTTAATCATAATGTTTTATTATTGATTAAACTCCCGCTAATAGATATATATTAATATTAACTAAACTTAAGTCAATGGCTGGAGAACCGAATAGCTTGACAACATTTACAAATACACTAAAATAAATTTAAACAATAACATTTATTATTTATCTATTTAAACAATAACATTTATTGCTTATCTATTTTAAGATCATTTATTAATATTTTATTAATATATAACACTATATATAACCTTATAACACCATAATAAACTCGCTATTTTAACTATTCATAATAATATTATTTACGGTAACTATTAGTCTAAAACTACATAATTATTCAGCAACAATTATTAAACAATAACTACGTATAATATAAAAAGTAAATAATAATCAACTACCAATTATATTATTATCAATTAAGTCCATCTTGAATGATGAGTACCTCTCACTATCATGTCCTGTTGGCCTGAGACACACCTGAGAAGGGTTTGAGTACCTCTCACTATCATGTCCTGTTGGCCTGAGACACACCTGAGAAGGGTTTGAGTACCTCTCACTATCATGTCCTGTTGACCTGAGAGACACCTGAGAAGGGTTTGAGTACCTCTCACTATCATGTCCTGTTGGCCTGAGAGACACCTGAGAAGGGTTTGAGTACCTCTCACTATCATGTCCTGTTGCCCCATGAGAGTAAGATTGTACTTCCCTGGAGGTACATCACCTGAAGACAAGTATCTCTGGCTGAACGATGCGGAAGACAAATATCCTGAGGCTGAGTTTCAGTTCAGAGTCGGTACACAAGATCATGTTCTGATTAGAAACGACCCAGCAGTCATACAGGATCTCCTCACCAATAGCATAAGGGGAATAACCATGGAACAATCATCCCAACCATCGAGCAAGAAAACCATCTTCATCATAGGGTTCGACCAGTACCAGACCCCTACACTACTAGAAGCTCATCCCTACATCAGAAGGACGAAGCGACTCAGGGGCAAGAATGCAGTCATTGCAGACTGGGTTGGCTCGGAAGACCCACCCAGGACCATTCGAGTCCGTGGTGCCTATCGGACTCTGAAGGTAACTCTCTATCAGCCCCCTAACCGGAGGTGTTACAACTGTCAGCACTGGGGCCATGTGGCCCGGTTATGCCCCTCGACTAAGCCGTGGTGTGGTCTCTGCTCAAGGCAACATGCAACACAGGTTTGCAGAGATACAGTTGCTCAAGGGGGTGTCATCCAACAGAAGTGTATTAACTGCAAAACAGTTGGAGTTCCTGTATGGCACCCTAACTGTTCTAGAGCTCCTACACCCCTTCAGCGCCCAGACCCGCCACCCAGGCAGGTCTCAAGAAACACTAATGCTGCTAGGGTACTCCCTACGGCCAACCCCTGGCCTGCCCTCCCTACCAAAGCTCCAGGATCATCACCAGCAGTCATCGAAAGATCAGCATGGGGCAACACAGACGTACCGACACAACAGGTAGCTGCCAACACACTCCATGAACACGCACATCGTGAAGAGATCAATGATTTGAAAAATGAAATTAATGAACTCAAAGCTCAGGTTACAGCTCAAGCTCAAGCTCAAACTGAAATGTTTAGGAGCCTCTGTGATACACTAAAGGAAAAAAACACCACCAACACAGTGCAGCAACTTCGGAAAAATTGCAGTCAAACTGAAGACATTCAGATGTCAGTACCAGATGTGGAAACTCAAGACCCACCAGGAACTAGTGTCCACGCAGAGGAAAATAGTGATACTGGTAACAGTTCTACTGATGCCTCTGTGGACATGGTCAGTGAAGATGAACAAGCACAAACAGAAAATGGTGGTGATGTCGAGTGTAACCAAAGTGAGTTGTTGTCTGCCACTGAAATACAACAATTGTTGAGCCGTACATGCTCCAGAAATGTTTCCAAAAGGTTAACTGGCCTACTGCCTGCCGAAGGGACAGGCAGCGCAGAAAAGAACAGTATCATACAGTGCCTTTTGCTTCTTTCCAAATACATTTCATAATGGCCAGTGTTTATACCAGACAAAGATACAGAGCGGTGAAGGTGATGAGTTGGAACATCTCATCCCTTAGAAAACGATACCCTGACCTACACCACAAAGTTGTGACTGAGGACATCGATATTGTGTGTCTGCAGGAGTGTCTCACACCTAATGGTAAGTCCCCACCCAGTCTGCCCAATTATGTGTATTATGATCCTAGTTCTACTCACACATGTTTGATGTATGTTAAGAAGTCACTCCCGCATGTACCTCTTGTATCCAAAAAGACTACCAACCTTCAGTACCATGGGATCACTATCCACCTGGGCAACTCCACACTCAACGTGCTAAACGCCTATGCTCCCTAAGATCAGCTTCAATACACAGATCTCCCAGACTTTTTACACATTGAGCCCACTGTCCTAGTGTAACGGTCCGAGTTTTCTCTTTTCAATAATTTACCATCCAGCTACTGTTTTCTGTTAGTATTCTATTTACTCATATACTTATTTGTTCTGTGTAGCACTCTTTCCAATGAGTACTCTGTTTTATATACTTATCCTTCTTCAACTCTTTACATGTGAAATATAACAAAGTCTAGCATTGCTTTTAGCATCCTGGTGGTCCAGCGGTTAGTGTTCCCCAGTCACAGTCATAGGCTTGTGGGCCGTGGGTTCGAATCCTGGCGGGTTGAGGTGTTGATTGTATGTAGAAGTCTGCGTGCTTTATTGGGCTAATGAAATATATATATATATATATATATACCTTTACTCATATATATTCTTACTTATATTCTTATATGTTCTTTATCTATATATATTTACCTTTACTCATATATATTAGGGTGTGTCAATTTAGGGGGTGAACTGGCTAAATTGAAAATCGAGTAATTTGGTAGCAATTTATTGTAGTCTTTAAGCATGCAAAACAATATTCTGGCATAAATTTTTTTTTTATAATAAGTCCTACCTACATCAAATGGATTTTTAAATGTACATATTTGTGAATTTATAACATAACCAGCGTTTGCACACATGTTACTGTTTCAAGTTTCAAATTATTATATTTTATTATCCGTAGTCTATTTGAAAGTAACCAATGCCTTCATACTCTCTTTGCTTTGGTTTCTTGTCATCAGTAGTCTGCTTGCTATTTGTGCTTTGATGCAACCTTCTCGCCTCTCGTGGCTGTAAACATGGCCCGCTGCTTCTGTGACCATTTTCACACATCTCTCCACACTTTGAGTGTGGGAAGGCCACTTCGGCACCTGCATTGGAGTCTCTTTAAGGTTTCTCAATTCTTGGCTAGTTAGACTTGTTGTCAATGGTGGCTCTAAGACTTCCAAACTCAAGTCAACCAATTCTGACAATTTGGTGGCATTGACGTTTATTGGGGGGAACTTTTCTTGAATGAAACGAACAGTCTCCCAACTGGTCGTCATCTATGAGCGTTCCTCTAATCTTTAGAATGACTTCTACAGCCTCGGTTCGGAGATTGGTACATTGACTGCAAAGCATTGCTTACAAAACTGCTTCTGATCGAGCATACCAAGCGGACCTTCTTGCCACAGGTAACACGATGTCCCTCACTACCTTCCTCTGTGTTCTTACTAGCTGCAATTGAAACAAAAGGTGATTGGGCCCATCCACCCACATAGGATTAAGTTTCACACTAAACCACTGGGGAAGATAAACTCCAATAATAAATTTAACAATTAACCTCAAATTCTTCAGCACTTTGCCCTTCAATTCGTGTTTGGAAATCCAAATCCTGCAGAAACGAAGAGCTGTAGTTAACCAACGGCTGTGACTGACAGGTCCAATCTCCAAGAGAGCCAATGACTGAGGCACTTCTCCTGATCTTATTGCTTGGGCAATACGATAAGCATAGGATTGATCTGTGCTGAGATCTTTGATGACTCCTTCAGACAACGCCGGAAGGGGAGGGCCAATTTCGACCTTTGGAAAGGTTGTATTTAGTTCTAGTTGTGTTGCTTCATCCAGCATGATGCCAAGGGGACCTGACCACTTGTTGTTGCTCTTTGTAGGACCATCAAGTTCCTGGATGAGATGACGAAGAGGTAGGTCGCCTGTATGTAAATCACATACAATCCAAACAAGTCTTCTTCCTAGTTTTTTCTCTAAATGCGTCATTACACCCCCCTGCCATCCGGTGTTCACTGCAGTTGAATCTCCACCAACAGCCTGCAGTGAACTGCCAAGTCCTCTCTCCTGAACCCAACATAAAATACGATCAGCAATGACCTCTGCATGTTTCTTCCCTTCTACTTCAGTTTCGGGAGCAAAGTGAAACAAAAACCGACCACCAGGCTCAGAACAGACAGAGTAGTGTTCTTCTTTGATGAGACCTGGAAACTTTCTGTTCACTCCCTCTACTTCTAGCAAAACTTTTGTGTCATCTATTCTTCCATCAAACAAAAGACAGGAGAGCCCTCCCTCGCTTAAATCTTTTTCATGCTGATCAGATATTTCCTTCATTATTTTTTCTTGTGCTCTTCTAATTTTATTATGATCTATCACCAAAGATACATCCTCTCGGCTGATGAGGCCTGCATCTATCCAAGCGGCAGTTGCAATTTCTGCAGCCTCACGAAGTCCAGCATGGTGGCGAATACTAGCTAAAGCAATGTTTGAAATATTTCTTGTATTGTATTTCATTTTCTTTGGTAAAGGTTCAGATGGCTCTTTGGAACTATCATCTGATGTTGCTTCCTGTTCATCAGAAGAACTATCAAAGAAGTGATAAACATCTTGACACAGCTCTTCCTCTCTTTGGATGGCTTCTTCACTCTTCATTTTCTTCTTTTGTTCCCTCTCTCGGATTTGTTCTCTCTTCTTGGCATTAGCAATCTGCTTCTTTGTTTCTGAATAATCTATTGAACCCATTTGCATACTTCCTTGGCCTTCTGCCTTTGTCCTCTGTGCCTTTATAAATTCAAGCTCTAAAACAGGGATCTTCTTTTCACGAGGACAACCACAATCAATGTGGGAATTATTTTCTCTCTTACCTGAGTGAGAACAGTTGGATTCAGAACATAATTGTATGGAGCACTTGCAGGTCAAAATGTCAAACAGAGTATCAAGTGTGTGCAGAAATTCATTTTTCCTGGCCAAGTTTCCTTTACCAAGTGATGTTTCAACTGCTTTGTGCCATAATTTCGTTAGTTTTAGCTCAATAGTTCGACACTGATTAATCACAGGTGGTTTGAATAGTGCATTAGCTTTTGTCCATTGATGCAGAAGAGGGACTATCATGTCATTTATGAGTTCTTTATCTGTATAGTTCCTTCTGTCCTTTGCATTTTTTTCTCGAAGGAGTAACCCTAATCTTAGCATGTCTCTCACTGTTGGAAGTTCTGATACAGGAAGCTCCTTCCCTTTACCAACTGGCAGGCTCAAGTGGGTTGACAACTGACTTCTTGTCTTCAATTTTGACATCTTCACACTATCTGACAAATAGAAAATTATTTCAATGTTTCATAATTCAATTGTTGTTTCAAAAAATATCAATTTGTTTATCAAAAATGCTGTATCAGAAATAACATAATAATTTCTTAGAACATAATGTTTTATACAATGATATAAGTAACTGCGACAATCAATATGCCCTACTTACAATAATTAAAATGTAGAATTCGTCTGGTAGAGTAGGTGCAAGTGCAATGAGAGCAAACCACCGTCTATGATATCTAGAAGGAGAGTGAGCCGGGCGCCTTATCCTCACGCTTGGTACAAGTCAAAACAAGAATTAAACAGTCCCACACGGAGTGCCTGTTCATGTTCATGTTCTGACATGCATATTGTACACAAGCTATAGAACCATAAAATACTCCATAATCCATATGCTTACATGAGATTAGTTAATATCAAGTGAATAATTCTAATCAAGTCTCATTAATTTGTTGAAATACTGATATTTGAAACTTTAAGGTATAATTGATGTAGGTGAGGGTTATTTCAATTCATTTTTGTTTGCTAATCTCAAGTTTAGACATAAAGAGGCACAATATTTTGACTACCAAATTTGATTTTTAACATGTTGACAAAATTGACACACCCTAATATATATTCTTACTTATATTCTTATATGTTCTTTATCTCTATACTTTATATTCTCAGTTTCAATGTTCTTACCTTTCTGAAGTTTACTTTCTTTTATGTCTTTCTTATACATGGGTTAGTCTGGGGAACCATGTTATTCTTTGTACAACACTTTTTATACTTACAAAGGGTAGCTGCCACCACCCAGACTTTTCATTATATAACATAACTCATGGAAAGTTGTTGGGTAGTGTGGTAGATGTCTAGGCACGTGAGTAAGTATTATTTTCTGGGAACCAATGTTTAGGAGTAGAGTGGTGATACTCAGATTACTAACTCAATATTTATTAATACAGTGAGTGGAGAAGATGCATCTTAGATTCACTCAGGCTAAACAGAACCGAGATTAACTTATTAAGTCATCAAACACTTCAAGAACTTATTACCTCATTAAACACCTCCAAATACTCATTACTTTATTGGACATTGTTGTAGTATTTCTGTGACAAGTAAGATTTAGAAATGCTTACACACTGTCAATAACCCTGGACCCGCAGGTCTTACTTTAACAAGGAACAAATTACCTTCTCAATTCGTGGTTAGAACCTCATACTCTCAGGTTATTATTTCATGGGTACTACAGATGAATACATAACACACTGGGCAACTCCACAATTAGTAACATACCATAATTCTTATCACTTCACAAGGAACCACCTGGTACCTTGAACTCTCATTCAGGGGTTCAATACTTAACCCGGGATACTATATTTCTGCTAGTTATCCCTCCAAACATGGGCGGACACAGCTCCATGCAATAGATGAAGCACAATCTCCAGGTGGAGTCAGCGGGCACAGTTGTTTACAGCGGCCGCCCAGCTGAAGGCTCGCTCGCTAGGTGCACTCAGGGAGGCTGACTCGTTACACACTGGCAGAGTGGTGAGGGCGCTTCCCGGGGGAATCGTGTCCTGGGATTCTAAATGCGCCCCCTTAGAGACAGTCTCTAAGAACCATGGTGCCCATAGGTAGCTATCGACCTTCAGGAGAGTGGCTAACACATCCGCGTCTGTAGACGTGGAAGAAGAGTCACGAATGCGTGAATATTTAACTTCACTATACAAAACATACGTCTGGCACCGGTTCAGACGATAGCTAGAGCTCTACTTTACTTGACTTAATTGGCACTGAAGGTACTATGTTGAAACATGAACACTGATATTCGCAAAAATGACTAAGTTAAACTGAGTTAATATGGCGGCGTGGAACACACGTGAACATACCTGTAGACGTGGAAGAAGAGTCACGAATGCGTGATTCTACCTCGTGTAGAGGTATATACGTGCACCTGCTGGCAGCTTGGGCCTCCATATTCATGCCAGAAAGGTCAATCTCACCAACAACAAACCTTCTCTACCATTTTGGATCACCGTATACTTAATTATGAACTCCGGTATTCCTGATCAGGGTAATTTCCTATGTCTATTCATACAATCTAATCAGAGGTTGAGCTTGCCAGGAAAAGGTGGAATATACACGTTGATAACATCAATTCTGCAAGCTCAGGCCTGGAGGCAGACAACGAGCTATTCACAGGGAGACGTTAGATCTTGGAGATTATACCAGTTGACAGAATAGTTCAGGAAATTAATGACTTTCTTAAATAGATAACTGACACTAATTAAACTATAAACATCAGATTCTCTGATGTCGGGGCGACAAAATGATCTAACTTCAGGCGCGATCAGAAACTCATGGATATCCTTAGGGAACGAAACCGATGGGTATCGTTGGTCCTGGCAGACTCAACACTCACTTACTTGACACGTCTTATTAACAATAAGGACAGTTGAAGCGTTCAACACCACTCACAATGGATCTTGAATGTTTCAACTGTAAACAGATATAGCTAAGCTGACTCTAAACCAGGGTGTTCTCTCTCACATTCAAATTCATTATATAGAGAGGTTGGTTTCAGTAAGTCAGAGAAAATGGGATAACGGAGGACTGAGGCGTCTTGAAGTGACGAGAAAACGGACTCCTCAGATGGAGGACTCAAAAGTAAAGCAGAGGTACATGTTTTGTGGGCTATGGAGTGTAAAATGAATCATTTGATTTTGGCGTTAACTGACGTGTACGACCGTGGTCGTTACACTAATGGGTGACCTGAATACTAGACACAAGAAATTAGGTGACTCCACCACTAACACCAATGGTAGGAGACTTATCTCACTTCTCAGCGCATATGAAGATGTTCAAATTATAGGTAATAATGAACCAACACACATCTATGGCGGGGGTCTAGACAAATGTATTGGCTTTAATCTATCATACACAACTCATAGCTCTGATGTTGTCACTGATCTTATGTCTGACCACAGCCCAATCCAAGCTAGTATACATGTAGCCAATGACACCCCCACTGGTGGTAAACTCAACAGACGTAGAATCACAGTCAAGCAAGAACATGAAAGCCAGTTCATAGACTTCATCCATGACTGGTACAAGGACTACAAGCCTGACAATTACCAAAGTTTCCATGACGATCTGATAGATAGTGTGAGGGGGCGGGTTCTCTAGCTGCCACCAATGTGAGGGGGCGCATTCTCGGTCTGCCACCAATGTGAGGGCGCCTGACTCCCTCTCTGTTTCTACACCACCCTCATCTTATTTACTTCTCTTAGTTCTTACTCTACTCAGTTCCGTCACCTATTCTTGGGTAGCATGGGCGAGGGTCTAGGCACGTGAGTATGGTAATTTTGGTATCAGGTCACTTGGATGGAAATAAAGGTAAAATACTGTGGGAGAAATGAATACACCTAAAGTACTCTAAAAACAAATTTATTAATATAAAATCCAAGGGGAAAATAGATGTTATTAACATATAACTGCCAGGCTCAGCTCCTGGGCCTATTGCAAACTCTCTATGTCTTATGTACTGGTTTCCTTGTTTTCCTATTTACTCAACAGCAATTATTCGGACATTACACTCTTACCGTGCACCCAATACCGGATGTCACCTTACATTATATCGTAGGACCAGCTCCTTGTCTTTCCTCCCAAGACACTAATACTGATACAAACCCCGACATGGGTCCCCCACAACATGGGTAAGTATTAACAACACCTACAACCACACTGTGGACCATAATTCCAAGGCCTGTCACAGGGTATAGCACTGGCGCCTCTACAACTGCTGTTGTGGTCGGTTACACTCCGACCCGAGATGGGTAGCCAGACACATGGCGGGTCTGGGGTCTGGCCCAACGAAGCCTTGGGGCACGTTAATCCGGCTGCATCGGTGCCATCTTCTCACATATGATCCCGGCTGGACAACTAATACATCCGAGGCCGTTGTTGGATGGTAGAGCGATTCAATAATCACAATGGGATCGGGAGACAAACGGGAGTCAGCGTCAGGGGACCTGTATGGGTGAAGGGACGGGCACTCACTAACGGTGACAACAACATCACGTTTCAGGGGACGTTAAAGACGTAAATATGACTTCACTCAGAGCATATCAACTACGTTACTGTAACACTTGCACAATCAACTATTAATTGGGTCAAATCACTTAAAGAAGGGCAAATTACAACACAGAGTGAGTGGCCTACCTGTATGGGTGAAGGGACGGGCACTCACTAACGGTTGAAATGCCCGCAGCGCCCTCACTCAAAACAGACCAGGGAGTCCACCTACTTCTATTCCGATGAATTAATTTACTGTACACTCTGACCTTGAAATTGAGACTATGAACTCATTTTCATTCTCTATTATTATCTCAACTAACAATGCTCTGACTCAGCTATCGAAAGCCAAATTAAATTGATTACAAAGGTTTGGATGGCAACAGGTCCCAGCATACAGCGTTTACTCCCATAGACCAAGACGTGGAAAATAGAGAACGGGGGACGTTTCCACTGGGGGGACTCAGAAGGTTTTGTGGACGTTTGAGCGTAATATGAATCCTTAAGGTTTTCAGGTTAGCCGTCATGACCATTACAATAGGACTTATGTATACTTCACCAACAATGCCTCCACCAAAAAAAGGAGAAAACGTGGTCAGCATAATGGGAACAGGCAACAGCAGTGCTATAATGACCCTGAGCTGAAAAAACTCAGGGCTAGGGTCAGGAGGGTGGGTAAGGGTTACAGACAATTTAGAACACCTCAAATGTTACAATTGTATCAAGCTTCCCTTGCTGCTGTCAGGGAACGTGTAAACGAAATCAGACAAAATGCATGGGAGACATATGTCAACAGCCTGAACCAACACACATCCCTCAGCAAAGCCTGGAAAGACATAAACATAATCAGAGGTAAAAACAAAAGACACGTCTCCCATCCAAACCCTCTGCAAAAGTCGAATGAGCTAATAACAAAGTGGGCTCATGTGTCGAGCTATGACATGTTACCAGCTGGGACTCGGGGACTCCTTGATGCGAAGTCTGTAGAGAGAAGTAATCTTATTAGCTTTATGCTGGGCAAACAGCACGATGAGTGTGATGTTCCATATACTGAGTGGGA
This sequence comes from Homarus gammarus, assembly GCA_958450375.1. Lineage (NCBI taxonomy): Eukaryota > Metazoa > Arthropoda > Malacostraca > Decapoda > Nephropidae > Homarus > Homarus gammarus. The sequence continues at coordinate 235,310 of CAUDMG010002753.1, read as the reverse complement.
GCTTGACGCCGCCCTCGCCAGGGGTAGGTCTACTTCCCCTGGAGAGGACGGGGTCACCTACAACATCATTAGACTACTAAGGCACGTGCCAGGCAATCCATTGTTGGTATTGTACAATATGAGTCATGCCGAGGGCCAACTACCCACATCATGGACCAGCAGTATTGTTGTACCAATACCGAAACCAGGACAGCCTGATGCCTTTCGTCCCATATCACTAACCAGCTGCCTGTGTAAAACCTTTGAGAGGATGGTTCTTGGCAGACTCTTATATAGAATCAGAGAACACATGTCTCCTAACATAAATGGCTTCACCCATGGTAAAGGTGTACATAATTACATCACCACATTCCTAACTGTGCATGGTGATGAAAGGCACAGATACACCACATTTCTTGACCTAAAAGCTGCATTTGATATTGCCAATAGGCAACTGATATTGTACGAACTAGCCAAAATGGATATAGGAGGTAGGCTGTTACACTGGATAAGTGGCTACCTAACCAACAGAAGGGCTGCTGCCCTGTTTCAGGGTTACAAAAGTGAAGTTAAAGATATGCAACTTGGTACCCCTCAAGGTGGAGTACTTAGCCCCACTTTGTTCAATGTTCTTATGAATGCATTATTAAATTTAATACCAGACAACCCCAGCAATATCTCAATCAGCTATGCTGACGATATTCTTATACATAATAAAACTCATCGTGAAATGCAAACCACCCTGAACCATGTATACGCAGCCTGTGAACACCTCGGTCTTATTATCTCCACTGACAAAACTAAGGTGTTCAACAAACAAGCTGGGAACCGCAAACGCGGCCCCGCCAAGTTCAAGATAGGTAACAACACTATTGACTATGTTTCTTTTAAATATCTTGGTGTTTCCGTCCCTTGTACCCTACCTGCCATACAACAGCTAACCCGCCAATGTACTGACAGACTGAGACCTCTTAGAAGTGTAGCGGGGTACAGCCCGCACTATGGTGCTAATATTAGAATTGTTAAAACAATGTACCTAGGCTATATAAGATCTCTGATAGATTACCACGCACCAGCCCTGGTCATTCGTGACGGGAAAGGCGTTGACAAGCTCGAGAAAATGCAAAATAAAGCCCTCAGAATTATCCTAGGATGTCCCATGAGCACTAAAGTACTTAATATGAGGAAAGAACTAGGTATACCCAGTGTTAAAGATAGAATAATTGAAGTCAACCTCATGATAGCCCTGAGGCTTCTGCGTGGTGATCCTGATAACATTGTTTCCTTAAAATTGCTAGAATGTATGAACCATGGGACTACTGAGTCTAAATGGATCCAAACTACAGCTACACATATGAAGATATTTGGACTAGACCACCTGTACAAAGTTGAGACACAACAGCGCTTCCTGCCACCCTGGCGGACAGTTCCCTTCGATATCACAATACCGACGTATCCGCCTAAAAAATTAATTATACAAAGCATTTATCTCCAACACACTGCCAAATTGAGAGCTCTTGAACACATACACACTCTACAGACTGATGATAATATCACACAGACCATCTACACTGATGGGTCTCTAAACACCGCCTGTGGGAGGGCTGGAAGTGCTATTGTTGTGACTCAACCTGACGGTAATATAATTGAGAAAGGAGTTGGAATTAACAACTGGGCATCCACTCTACAAACTGAATTAGTTGCCATACTCACAGCTATTAAATTCATTGAAACCACTGTTACTGACAGTCTCATCATCACTGACTCTCTATCCTCACTACTTGCCCTTGGTACCCTCGACTCAGGTTGTCACGCTCTTGTCTCTGAAGCCAGACACAAATATGCGTGCCTTGTTGACCGGGGTGTCAGGGTCAAACTGTTGTGGATCCCCTCTCACATAGGCCTCATAAAACATGACAGAGTTGATGCCCTCGCCAAACTCGCGTCTAACAAAGACACCGTTGAATACAATTTGGGTCTGTCAAAAAGAACCCTTAAAACTGTAATTAGGAAAGAACTTATTGATGAGTTTGACGCAAGTAGACAAGTGCAAACAGGCACTAGTCAATCCATAGTTTACCATGATGAGATGTATCAAGTGAAACATGTATATGGAGCAAGTAACAAGATCACTAGATTACAAGATGTTGTAACAGCTAGATTAAGGTTAGGATATAAGTACCTTTGGCAGTATGTTCCTCAAGCAGATGTAAACAAAACTAAATGTAAAGTGTGTGGCCATACATATGGCCACACACTTGAACACTACGTCCTCGACTGTGTGAAGATAGAACCTTTTAGGGACAGGTCCAAGCACACTGTGTGTGAAATGGCACAACACTTCATCTCTAATGGCAAGATAGCCGACATATTAAGATTGTATCCACTTTTTTGCACTTAGTATCTATGTCAGTTCTCATGTACAGAACCAAATACGCAATGTGCTTGAATACCTCCCACGTAAATGTGAATAACAAAGTGTGAGGCCAGACATACTGCCTCACACGCCTGTTCTCACGCATTTGTGAATAAGTTACCCTTTATGTATAGAACTAAACAAATAATGTAAATGAAATACTGTGTAACTTTCAGTGCCATAATATCCTGACAACCGGGGTTAATTATTATGACCCTTTGTAAACCCTACTCTGTAATCCTTTTGCGCTACCGCTCACAGGATGAGTGTGGGGTGCACAATAAAGTAGCCGCTGCAAGCGGCAAAATCAAAATCAATCCTGTTGGCCTGAGACACACCTGAGAAGGGTGTTTGAGTACCTCTCACTATCATGTCCTGTTGGCCTGAGACACACATGAGAAGGGTGTTTGAGTACCTCTCACTATCATGTCCTGTTGGCCTGAGACACACCTGAAAAGGGTGTTTGAGTACCTCTCACTATCATGTCCTGTTGGCCTGAGACACAGCCTGAGAAGGGTTTGAGTACCTCTCACTATCATGTCCTGTTGGCCTGAGACACACCTGTGAAGGTTGTTTGAGTACCTCTCACTATCATGTCCTGTTGGCCTGAGACACACCTGAGAAGGGTGTTTGAGTACCTCTCACTATCATGTCCTGTTGGCCTGAGACACCTGAGAAGGGTGTTTGAGTACCTCTCACTATCATGTCCTGTTGGCCTGAGACACACCTGAGACGGGTGTTTGAGTACCTCTCACTATCATATCCTGTTGGCCTCAGACACACCTGAGAAGGGTTTGAGTACCTCTCACTATCATGTCCTGTTGGCCTGAGACGCACCTGAGAAGGGTGTTTGAGTACCTCTCGCTATCATGTCCTGTTGGCCTGAGACACACCTGAGAAGGGTGTTTGACTACCTCTCACAATCATGTCCTGTTGGCCTGAGACACACCTGAGAAGGGCGTTTGACTACCTCTCGCTATCATGTCCTGTTGGCCTGAGACACACCTGAGAAGGGTGTTTGAGTACCTCTCACTATCATGTCCTGTTGGCCTGAGACACACCTGAGAAGGGTGTTTGAGTACCTCTCACTATCATGTCCTGTTGGCCTGAGACACCTGAGAAGGGTGTTTGAGTACCTCTCACTATCATGTCCTGTTGGCCTGAGACACACCTGAGACGGGTGTTTGAGTACCTCTCACTATCATGTCCTGTTGGCCTCAGACACACCTGAGAAGGGTTTGAGTACCTCTCACTATCATGTCCTGTTGGCCTGAGACGCACCTGAGAAGGGTGTTTGAGTACCTCTCGCTATCATGTCCTGTTGGCCTGAGACACACCTGAGAAGGGTGTTTGACTACCTCTCACTATCATGTCCTGTTGGCCTGAGACACACCTGAGAAGGGTGTTTGACTACTTCTCGCTATCATGTCCTGTTGGCCGAGAAACACCTGAGAAGGGTGTTTGACTACCTCTCGCTATCATGTCCTGTTGGCCGACAAACACCTGAGAAGGGTGTTTGACTACCGCTCGCTATCATGTCCTGTTGGCCGAGAAACACCTGAGAAGGGTGTTTGACTATCTCTCACTATCATGTCCTGTTGGCCTGAGACCCACCTGAGAAGGGTGGTTGACTACCTCTCACTATCATGTCCTGTTGGCCTGAGACCCACCTGAGAAGGGTGTTTGACTACCTCTCACTATCATGTCCTGTTGGCCTGAGACACACCTGAGAAGGGTGTTTGACTACTTCTCGCTATCATGGCCTGTTGGCCGAGAAACACCTGAGAAGGGTGTTTGACTACCTCTCGCTATCATGTCCTGTTGGCCGAGAAACACCTGAGAAGGGTGTTTGACTATCTCTCACTATCATGTCCTGTTGGCCTGAGACCCACCTGAGAAGGGTGTTTGACTACCTCTCACTATCATGTCCTGTTGGCCTGAGACACACCTGAGAAGGGTATTTGAGCACCTCTCACTATCATGTTGTAGGGTTTCGTGATATAATGTTGTCTAGCACTCAGGATGGATGGAAACTCTAAGGTGGTTTTCTTATATAATATAAGTTATATGGTAGACAGTCTGGGGCTGGAGGTGCCGTGTGGTGAGGAGCTGCTCAGTAGACACGTTCGGTGAGTAGCGTTTTGAAGGAGGTAGATGTGCAGGAACTTCGTTAGAGAAGATGTTGCCTGTTGCTGGCCTCCAGGTTGAATGAGAACGGGACAGCGAGGAGCTTGCTTGGAGGAGGTGTTGCTTGTTCAGGAACCGAGAGCAGAATAAGAGAGCTGGTTGGTGAGGACGCTCAGAGAAGGACAGTTGGTGGGTTGCCATGCTCGCCGGCGGGAGCGAGGACCGCCAGGCAGGCGGAGGAGAAGCGAGGGCCGCCAGGCAGTGGCGGAGGAGGGGGTGTTGCGTGTTCAAGAAGAGAGGCCAGAATGAATCTCAATGGAGAGACAGAGCTTATATACACAGCAGCCGTGAGTCACCCGTGAGTCATCTGTGGGAAACCCCGGTCTTTTGACTCCATTGCTAGGATACTGTGGCATCTGGTGACCCCCCCCCCCCCCCCTGGGCCGCTCGTTTGGTTGCTAGGGAAGACGTAGCAGATGACATGCAGCTACTCAGTTGTAGGGGAGACGTCCACTACAATACTCCCCCTTCCCTCCAGGCGGTGTAGGAGACTTGTTGTCTGTAGAGTTGCTTAGCACATGTGAGGCAGAACAGGCGGTGCATGCCTCATGTGAGACAACGGCGATGGCGTGGATGAGCCGGTCGCTGGATACAACTGTCTATATACACACTATCTGTGGGAGGAGAGAGGGAGAAAAGGGTGTGTGTAGGCGATGAATGTTGTGCTTCCCTCATGACAGGTACAGAGTCGTCAGATGCGCCTGCTGGGGTGTGTGGGCCTGGGTCAGGAGCAGGGGCTGTGTCAGCAGAAGCGGATGAGGGCTCGTGACAGCAGCTGGGTCCACAACAGCGGTAGGGTGCAGGACATTAGCAGGGAGTACCTGAGGGAGAAAAAGGGTGTGTGGAGGCGATGAATGTTGTGCTTCCCTCATGACAGGTACAGAGTCGTCAGATGCGCCTGCTGGGGCGTGTGTGTCATGATCGTGATGACGGCTAACCTGAAAACTTTAAGGATTCATATTACGCTCAAACGTCCACAAGACCATCTGAGTCCCCCAGTGGAAATGTCCCCCGTTTTCTCTGTTTCCCCGTCTTTGTTTAGTGGGAACTTTGAATATAATCCACGGATTTAGTAGCAGACGCTGTATGCTGGGACCTGTTGCCATCCAACCCTTTGTAATCAATTTAATTTTGCTTTTGATAGCTGAATCAGAGCATTGTTAGTGAAGATAATAGTAGGGAATGAAACTGAATTTATAGTCTCAATTTCAACGTCAGAGTGTACAGTGAATTAATTCATCGGAATAGAAGTAGGTGGACTCCCTGGTCTGTTTTGAGTGAGGGCCCCGCGGGCATTTCTACCGTTAGTGAGTGCCCGTCCCTTCATCCATACAGGCCCCCTGACGCTGCCCCGTTTGTCTCCCGATCCCATTGTGATTATTGAATCGCTCTACCATCCACCAACGGCCTCGGATATATTAGATGTCCAGCCGGGATCATATATGAGAAGATGGTGCCGATGCGGCCTGATTAATGTGCCCCACGGCTTCGCTGGGCCAGACCCCAGACCCGCCATGTGTCTGGCTACCCCACAATAACAACAGCCCCAGTGCTTTACCCTGGGTTACTCCTTGGCAGTATATGTCCACAGAGAGTGTTGTAACATGTATATTAGGGATAATTAGTTGGAAATAATTATCCCATGTTGGGTAGTGGACCCCTGCATATACTAGTGTCTTTGTTTACGTATATGTTGAATAATCTACAATGAGTGCCATGTAATGTACCACCAGTAATGTTGTGAGTAAGAGTAAAGAAGGTACTGAGTTTGCACTAAGCCCAGGAGGTGAGCCTGGTAATTATATGATTAATACAATATCTTTCCCCCATTGATTGCATATTAATAAATTTGTTTTTAGAGTACTTTAGGTGTATTCATTTCTCCCACAGTATTTTACCTTTATTTCCATCCAAGTGACCTGATACCAAAATTACCATACTCACGTGCCTAGACCCTCGACCATGTTACCAGAAGAATGCCCAGACTACCAAAAGAATGTCCATGCTACCAAAGAAAGGTGACGGAACTGAGTAGGAGTAAGAACGAAGAGAAGTAAATAAGATGAGGGTGGTGTAAAAACAGAGAGGGAACCGGCCCCCGCACATTTGGTGGCAAGCCCAAGAATCCGCCCCCTCACATGTGGGCCTGGGTCAGGAGCAGGGGCTGCGTCAGCAGAAGCGGATGAGGGCTCGTGACAGCAGCTGGGTCCACGACAGCAGCAGGGTGCAGGACATTAGCAGGGAGTACCTGAGGGAGAAAAGAAGGGTGTGTGGGTCCGCACTCAGGAACAGAGGCCGCGTCAGGGGAGGCAAGGGTTACTGCTGGGCCGGGGTCGGCGTCTGAGGCAGGACGGGTGTGCTGGGGTCGGTAGGATGTGGTGCTTGGGGCAGGAAGAGGAGCTGGTGTCTGCTTAGAGTAGCAGTACTGCTTCTGTGTGGAAAAGCCAGTCTTTGACGTTGTGGTTGAAAGTCGGTAGAGAGATCCGTCCGTTCTCCATCCTGTGTGAGTGCGTTTTTCCGGGGGTCGCCATTTGTAGGGTTTCGTGATATAATGTTGTCTAGCACTCAGGATGGATGGAAACTCTAAGGTGGTTTTCTTATATAATATAAGTTATATGGTAGACAGTCTGGTGCGGGAGGTGCCGTGTGGTGAGGAGCTGCTCAGTAGACACGTTCGGTGAGTAGCGTGTTGAAGGAGGTAGATGTACAGGAGCTTCGTTAGAGAAGATGTTGCCTGTTGCTGGCCTCCAGGTTGAATGAGAACGGGACAGCGAGGAGCTTGCTTGGAGGAGGTGTTGCGTGTTCAGGAACCGAGAGCAGAATAAGAGAGCTGGTTGGTGAGGACGCTCAGAGAAGGACAGCTGGTGGGTTGCCATGCTCGCCGGCGGGAGCGAGGACCGCCAGGCAGGCGGAGGAGAAGCGAGGGCCGCCAGGCAGTGGCGGAGGAGGGGGTGTTGCCTGTTCAAGAAGGGAGGCCAGAATGAATCTCAATGGAGAGACAGAGCTTATATACACAGCAGCCGTGAGTCACCCGTGAGTCACCCGTGGGAAACCCCGGTCTTTTGACTCCGTTGCTAGGATACTGTGGCATCTGGTGACGCCCCCCCCTTGGGCCGCTCGTTTGGTTGCTAGGGAAGACGTAGCAGGTGGCATGCGGCTACGCAGTTGTAGGGGAGACGTCCATTACACTGTCCTGTTGGCCTGAGACACACCTGAGAGGGGTGTTTGAATACCTCTCACTATCATGTCCTGTTGGCCTGAGACACACCTGAAAAGGGTATTTGAGTACCTCTCACTATCATGTCCTGTTGGCCTGAGACACACCTGAGAAGGGTATTTGAGTACCTCTCACTATCATTTCCTGTTGGCCTGAGACACACCTAAGAAGGGCGTTTGAGTACCTCTCACTATCATGTCCTGTTGGCCTGAGACACACCTGAGAAGGGTGTTTGAATACCTCTCACTATCATGTCCTGTTGGCCTGAGACACACCTTAGAAGGTTTTGAGTGCCTCTCACTATCATGTCCTGTTGGCCTGAGACACACCTGAGAAGGGTGTTTGAATACCTCTCAATATCATGTCCTGTTGGCCTGAGACACACCTTAGAAGGGTTTGAGTACCTCTCACTATCATGTCCTGTTGAACACATGTTCTACAATATTGGGGTTGTAATAAAGTATTCAGCAATAGTTTAAATACTTATATCTCAATCTGTAAGATATTTATGTTTGGGGCACATCATGGCCAAGTGTATACAGTTATACTACCCTTTAATTGGTCACTAAATACTAGGGTTTACTTCTTAACTTAGGGTCGCTGTCACCAGACCGCAGGACAGTATGTGTAGTTGTTCTTTGGGGAGCTGACAAAGAAGTCTCGCAGTGTGAGTTTAGTCTAGCAGTGTGAGTTTAGTCTAGCAGTGTGAGTTTAGTCTAGCAGTGTGAGTTTAGTCTAGCAGTGTGAGTTTAGTCTAGCAGTGTAAGTTTAGTCTAGCAGTGTGTTTAGTCTAGCAGTGTGAGTTTAGTCTAGCAGTGTGAGTTTAGTCTAGCAATGTGAGTTTAGTCTAGCAGTGTGAGTTTAGTCTAGCAGTGTGAGTTTCGTCTAGCAGTGTGAGTTTAGTCTAGCAGTGTGAGTTTAGTCTAGCAGTGTGAGTCTAGTCTAGCAGTGTGAGTTTAGTCTAGCAGTGTGAGTTTAGTCTAGCAGTGAGTTTAGTCTAGCAGTGTGTGTTTAGTCTAGCAGTGTGAGTTTAGTCTAGCAGTGTGAGTTTAGTCTAGCAGTGTGAGTTTAGTCTAGCAGTGTGAGTTTAGTCTAGCAGTGTGAGTTTAGTCTACTGAAGCAGTGTGAGTTTAGTCTAGCAGTGTGAGTTTAGTCTAGTAGTGTGATTTTAGTCTAGCAGAGTGAGTTTAGTCTTGCAGTGTGAATTTAGTCTACTGAAGCAGTGTGAGTTTAGTCTAGCAGTGTGAGTTTAGTCTAGCAGTGTGAGTTTAGTCTACCAGTGTGAGTTTAGTCTAGCAGTGCGAGTTTAATCTAGCAGTGTGAGTTTAGTCTAGCAGTGTGAGTTTAGTCCAGCAGTGCGAGTTTAGTCTAGCAGAGTAAGTTTAGTCTAGCAGTGTGAGTTTAATCCTGCAGTGTGAGTTTAGCCTAGCAGTGTGAGTTTGTGTTTTTCATTAATCAAAGTTGAGGGTGGAAGGAAGGGTGAAACACCAACCAGTAGTTATAACTAATTATTTCAGACATAATAAAAATACTGCACTCTGTGACAATACAAAAATAGTTGACCTTCCCCAAGCACAAACATAACTGACCTTCTCCCATAAATGAAGGTCTCTTCTTCTCCATACAAAATAACTGACCTTAATACTATCATTACACACTTAACATTATATACACAGACACTGGTACAGTATAATACAACATACAACAGTACCTTGAGTTCTCCCTTAATACTATCAGTACACACACTTAACATTATATACACAGACACTGGTAGAATACAACATACAACAGTACCTTGAGTTCTCCCTTAATACTATCAGTACACACACTTAACATTATATACACAGACACTGGTATAATACAACATACAACAGTACCTTGAGTCCTCCCTTAATACTATCAGTACACACACTTAACATTATATACACAGACACTGGTATAATACAACATACAAATTACCCCTTGAGAGTGTTTACTGTGACACTACCCAATAGAAAACTTAGATACTAGGGTGTGTCAATTTTGTCAACATGTTAAAAATCAAATTTGGTTGTCAAAATATTGTGCCTCTTTATGTCTAAACTTGAGATTAGCAAACAAAAATGAATTGAAATAACCCTCACCTACATCAATTTTACCTTAAAGTTTCAAATATCAGTATTTCAACAAATTAATGAGACTTGATTAGAATTATTCACTTGATATTAACTAATCTCATGTAAGCATATGGATATGGAGTATTTTATGGTTCTATAGCTTGTGTACAATATGCATGTCAGAACATGAACATGAACAGGCTCTCCGTGTGGGACAGTTTAATTCTTGTTTTGACTTGTACCAAGCGTGAGGATAAGGCGCCCGGCTCACTCTCCTTCTAGATATCATAGACGGTGGTTTGCTCTCATTGCACTTGCACCTACTCTACCAGACGAATTCTACATTTTAATTATTGTAAGTAGGGCATATTGATTGTCGCAGTTACTTATATCATTGTATAAAACATTATGTTCTAAGAAATTATTATGTTATTTCTGTTACAGCATTTTTGATAAACAAATTGATATTTTTTGAAACAACAATTAAATTATGAAACATTGAAATATTTTTCTATTTGTCAGATAGTGTGAAGATGTCAAAATTGAAGACAAGAAGTCAGTTGTCAACCCACTTGAGCCTGCTAGTTGGTAAAGGGAAAAAGCTTCCTGTATCAGAACTTCCAACAGTGAGAGACATGCTAAGATTAGGGTTACTCCTTCGAGAAAAAAATGCAAAGGACAGAAGGAACTATACAGATAAAGAACTCATAAATGACATGATAGTCCCTCTTCTGCATCAATGGACAAAAGCTAATGCACTATTCAAACCACCTGTGATTAATCAGTGTCGAACTATTGAGCTAAAACTAACGAAATTATGGCACAAAGCAGTTGAAACATCACTTGGTAAAGGAAACTTGGCCAGGAAAAATGAATTTCTGCACACACTTGATACTCTGTTTGACATTTTGACCTGCAAGTGCTCCATACAATTATGTTCTGAATCCAACTGTTCTCACTCAGGTAAGAGAGAAAATAATTCCCACATTGATTGTGGTTGTCCTCGTGAAAAGAAGATCCCTGTTTTAGAGCTTGAATTTATAAAGGCACAGAGGACAAAGGCAGAAGGCCAAGGAAGTATGCAAATGGGTTCAATAGATTATTCAGAAACAAAGAAGCAGATTGCTAATGCCAAGAAGAGAGAACAAATCCGAGAGAGGGAACAAAAGAAGAAAATGAAGAGTGAAGAAGCCATCCAAAGAGAGGAAGAGCTGTGTCAAGATGTTTATCACTTCTTTGATAGTTCTTCTGATGAACAGGAAGCAACATCAGATGATAGTTCCAAAGAGCCATCTGAACCTTCACCAAAGAAAATGAAATACAGTACAAGAAATATTTCAAACATTGCTTTAGCTAGTATTCGCCACCATGCTGGACTTCGTGAGGCTGCAGAAATTGCAACTGCCGCTTGGATAGATGCAGGCCTCATCAGCCGAGAGGATGTATCTTTGGTGATAGATCATAATAAAATTAGAAGAGCACAAGAAAAAATAATGAAGGAAATATCTGATCAGCATGAAAAAGATTTAAGCGAGGGAGGGCTCTCCTGTCTTTTGTTTGATGGAAGAATAGATGACACAAAAGTTTTGCTAGAAGTAGAGGGAGTGAACAGAAAGTTTCCAGGTCTCATCAAAGAAGAACACTACTCTGTCTGTTCTGAGCCTGGTGGTCGGTTTTTGTTTCACTTTGCTCCCGAAACTGAAGTAGAAGGGAAGAAACATGCAGAGGTCATTGCTGATCATATTTTATGTTGGGTTCAGGAGAGAGGACTTGGCAGTTCACTGCAGGCTGTTGGTGGAGATTCAACTGCAGTGAACACCGGATGGCAGGGGGGTGTAATGACGCATTTAGAGAAAAAACTAGGAAGAAGACTTGTTTGGATTGTATGTGATTTACATACAGGCGACCTACCTCTTCGTCATCTCATCCAGGAACTTGATGGTCCTACAAAGAGCAACAACAAGTGGTCAGGTCCCCTTGGCATCATGCTGGATGAAGCAACACAACTAGAAATAAATACAACCTTTCCAAAGGTCGAAGTTGGCCCTCCCCTTCCGGCGTTGTCTGAAGGAGTCATCAAAGATCTCAGCACAGATCAATCCTATGCTTATCGTATTGCCCAAGCAATAAGATCAGGAGAAGTGCCTCAGTCATTGGCTCTCTTGGAGATTGGACCTGTCAGTCACAGCCGTTGGTTAACTACAGCTCTTCGTTTCTGCAGGATTTGGGTTTCCAAACACGAATTGAAGGGCAAAGTGCTGAAGAATTTGAGGTTAATTGTTGAATTTATTATTGGAGTTTATCTTCCCCAGTGGTTTAGTGTGAAACTTAATCCTATGTGGGTGGATGGGCCCAATCACCTTTTGTTTCAATTGCAGCTAGTAAGAACACAGAGGAAGGTAGTGAGGGACATCGTGTTACCTGTGGCAAGAAGGTCCGCTTGGTATGCTCGATCAGAAGCAGTTTTGCAAGCAATGCTTTGCAGTCAATGTACCAATCTCCGAACCGAGGCTGTAGAAGTCATTCTAAAGATTAGAGGAACGCTAATAGATGACGACCAGTTGGGAGACTGTTCGTTTCATTCAAGAAAAGTTCCCCCAATAAACGTCAATGCCACCAAATTGTCAGAATTGGTTGACTTGAGTTTGGAAGTCTTACAGCCACCATTGACAACAAGTCTAACTAGCCAAGAATTGAGAAACCTTAAAGAGACTCCAATGCAGGTGCCGAAGTGGCCTTCCCACACTCAAAGTGTGGAGAGATGTGTGAAAATGGTCACAGAAGCAGCGGGCCATGTTTACAGCCACGAGAGGCGAGAAGGTTGCATCAAAGCACAAATAGCAAGCAGACTACTGATGACAAGAAACCAAAGCAAAGAGAGTATGAAGGCATTGGTTACTTTCAAATAGACTACGGATAATAAAATATAATAATTTGAAACTTGAAACAGTAACATGTGTGCAAACGCTGGTTATGTTATAAATTCACAAATATGTACATTTAAAAATCCATTTGATGTAGGTAGGACTTATTATAAAAAAAAATTTATGCCAGAATATTGTTTTGCATGCTTAAAGACTACAATAAATTGCTACCAAATTACTCGATTTTCAATTTAGCCTGTTCACCCCCTAAATTGACACACCCTATTAGATACTCCCTTAGTGCGGTGAGTGTGAACGTTATGCAGCGGTAATAAGAGTCACAAAAGATTATAGGGACCTGTACTTATGTATGGAGTACACAGTATTTGCATAAAACTCTATATTCATGTCCACAAAATTAATGCCATTCTTGTAGCAACCACTTTTTTAAATACCATTGTTAGATAAACACATGTCAGTACTATTAGGAGAAGTTGTATATAAATACAGCAAATATCTAAATACTGTATATTAATTTAACCAAGTCTTCTACTTAACATGATCAAAAAACAAATTTTAACCCAGAGTTTGGCATTTCAGCATTGGTTACTTTAAGCAAATGACTGCCCAAGGATGAATTGATGTATAACCAAGAAGAGTTACCTAACTAAGGCACAAGATGCTAACTGAACAATATATTAAACATGATATTATATACAGTTAAGAGGTGTTAAAGTTCATCTGCCCCATAACACCAGCTACTGTATATGAACCCTAACCATTATTTACCAGACAATGGTACCATATATCTGTAAGTGATGAAAGAATATATTTAAAACATGAATCAAAACTACCAACCATTTTAGTCAAGATAAAATATCAAAATATCTCGTCAGAGTTGAGCAAAACTTATCAAATATTTACGCACAATTTCAACAGAGAATGAAGAGTTCCGTGAGATAATGACAACACCTTGACTATAACAAATGGTCTACCACCACTGTACTACTTTACCAAGATGATTTACTACCTGCGTTAATGTACGTACTTGTGAAAAAACTTACGTCGCGTGTAAATATAGACAGACGTACACAGTTGACACAACTATTGATGCACAAATTATAGTAAATGAGAGTTCATCTCTGTTCAACACAACTTATCCAGTAAAGGTGAAATTTTAAGCCCATAGATGATAAGTTTAACCTTTGTTCACTACTGTACTGTAAATAACATTATTAAAAAGGCTGATGAAACAAAATGGAGTATTACTATGAGTGATATTTAACCAACACCAAAGGTCTACACTAAGGCCATGGTAGAAGTAATTTTTTTACTTTTATCCTCTTCGCCACTGATCGGCTTGTTAGCCGCTTGGGCGATCGGTCACGTCCTTGTCACGCACTGTTGGCAAATACTGGGCATGCACCGGTTCCTGAATGTACCTGAACCCGCTCCAGTGTTGGTCAAGTCTTCTCTTGAAAGAGCTCACACTCGGTGCCGTCACAACACTCTCTGGTAGATTGTTCCAAGAGTTTACAACTCTCACTCCGAAAAAGTTTGCCCTCACGGTTTTCTGGACTTGCGGCTTCTTCAATCTTGAGCTGTGACCCCTTGTGGGGCGAGCGTCCGCCAGCTCCAAGTAAGGACACTCAACTGAGTAGTGCCCCCTGAGATGCTTATAAACCTCAACTAGGTCCCCCCTTGCCCGTTTGTAATACAAGCTAGGCAAGTTCAGGCGCTCCAATCTCTCAGGGTAGCTGAGGTGCCGAAGTGCAGGCACCAGTTTGGTGGCCCTCCTTTGAACATTTTCAACTAACTGACAGTCCCTAGCATATCTCGGGGACCAGATGGGGTGACAGTACTCCAGATTGGGAAGCACTTCACTCCTGAAGATCGTCACGAGGGACGGACCGTCTAGATATCTGAACGACCTTCTTATAAGACCCAATAATTTATTTGCCTGATTTACCTTCTTCTCACAATGGCCCGAGAACTTCAGCTCATTGTCAACATACACACCTAGGTCCTTCTCACACACAGTCTCAACTAGTACATTTTCTTCATCCCGTTGGGACATATGGTACGGCTCCTTACCGTTGGTACGCCCCAGGTGCATCCTCTTACACTTCGTGATATTGAATCTCAGCAGCCATTCCTTCGACCATTCCTGGAGCCCACAGAGGTCCTTCTGCAGCTCTTCACAGTCCGCTTGGTTCTTAATTTCCCGAAATAACTTGGCGTCATCGGCAAACATTTGTATGGAGGAGTGTACAACGTCAGGCATATCATTTATGAAACAAACAAACAACAGCGGGCCCAATACACTACCCTGCGGTACCCCACTTGTTACAGGTACAGATGACGATTTCGTGCCATTAATCACCACACATTGCTTGCGGTCATGTAGAAAGTCTTCTATCCACGCTAGGACATTTCCCCGAATTCCGTACCCTTCCAGTTTGATTTTCAGCCTTTCGTGGGGTACACTGTCGAAAGCCTTGGCAAAATCTAGGTAAATATTGTCGATATTACCACCCCGTTCTAGAATATGGGTCCAAATATCCAATACCTTGAGCAATTGTGTCAAGCAAGAGCGCCCCGGCATAAAACCGTGTTGGCAATCTTTTACAAGGTTGTTTCGTAGTAGATGTTCCATCGCTGCATCTCTGATAATACTCTCAAGTTCTTTACATATTATGCTGGTCAGGCTCACCGGTCTATAGTTGTTCGTGGAGTGCCTATCGCCCTTCTTGAAGATAGGACTCACATAAGCCACTTTCCATTCACTGGGGACCATTTGTTCATCCAGGCATTTACAAAACAGAATCTTCAGGGGCTCTGCAAGCTTGTTGCACAGCTCCCTTAGCACTCTAGGATGCACCATGTAAGGTCCAGGAGTCTTATGGACCTTTTGCCTGGACAGTTTATTTCTAATACCCTCTTCTGTGAACACAATGTGGGTCAGTGCTGTGTCGAACCGTCTGTCCTCAAACGCAGGAAGGTTAGTTGCATCCTCTCTTGTGAACACTGAGGAAAAGAAGCTGTTCAATGCCTCAGCTTTATCCTGGTCAGAATCTGCGTAACTACCATCTTCAAGCCTCAGGTCTAATACTCCTACTCGCGTTTTCAATTTCGACTTTGCATAGCGGTAAAACGCCTTTGGGTTTGACTTGACCTCGCGTGCAACCAGCCTTTGGAACTCCTTTTCAGCCCTCCTACACTCTATCTTTGCTTGGTTTCTGGCTCTTGCATACATCCTCCTGTCTTGCTCATCGTTTGACCCAACCCACGTCTTGAATTTCTGGGTTTTCTTCTTAATTTTGTCGACCGCCGCATGGTTCATGTGTAGGGATCCCCTCGTATTCCTAGAAGCACTGGGTTTGGTCTTGGGTATATATTTATCGATCAAATGGGTCATTTTACTAGTTATGATATTCAGCGTAGTGTCTGCGTTCTTGTACCTCAATAAGTCAGGCCAGTTGATACCCCTCATCTCTTCCCTCATCCCATTGTAATTTCCCTTGTAATATTTGCACCTTGGCCTGGCCTTATCTTGAACTAGGTAACAGTTAAATCTGAATGACAACACTGTATGGTGACTGGTGCCAACTGGGGCAAGGTGTTCCAGTTTGGCCACCATACCCTCCTCGTTTGTTATGATGAGGTCAAGTGGCTTGGGTGTTTGCTTCCCTCTGTAATGTGTCGGGTCTCTCACATGTTGGAACAGAAAATTATCTCTCAGAGTTTCTACAAAAAGAGTAGCAGGGTTATTCAAGTCATTCGGGGTGGACTCGTTTCTCCAGTCGATGTCGCCATAGTTAAAGTCCCCCATGATAATGAGGTGGCTGGGGTTGAGCATCGCCGCATTGTTTATTAAGGTTCTTAAGTTCCTTTGATTTAGTGGGCCACAGTTCGGGGATCTGTAGATACACCCGACGATAAGTAAGTCCCCTCCCTTAAATTTAATTTTACACCACTTGGACTCTTCAAAAACATCCTCTCCCTGTACCCTCGCCTGGCTGGCTCTAAGGTCTTGCCTAGCGTAGATAACCACACCCCTCCTGCAGGATTCTTGAGTTAGGTTCGTAAATGAGTCATATCCAGCAATACTGAACTCACATTCCTCTGGGTCGATTCTCCTGTTCTTGTACAACAGTTCTACAACTCCTACAATATCTGGTTGGTGTACTCTTAGTAGTGTTTCAAACTCCTCCCTCTTATCAAGGAACGTGTCAGTATTAGTGTACATGACATTCAAGCCAGAATTTGTTCTCGGTAACGTCTTTGCTCTTAGTAATAAACCCGCTCCACCCACATTCTCAGAAGCTGCAGCATTTGCTAAGTACACTGTATTTTGCAGGGTGTGGTTAAAAATGTCATTGTTTACACGGCGCTCGTTCCCTCCTGTCCAGTAGACTGAGCTGGTGCCGCCTCCCGGGTGGGGGGTTGAGTGGGTGGAGGGTGCACTGCTGCCCCCTGGCCCTGTGTCGGCACACTTGTTTCCACTACCCTCCCCCTGAGTATAACCCACGTGCACCTGTCCCCGTTCCTCCTCGACTCCTCCCTCTTCTGCTTCAAGTCCAGCAGGAGCTTCTTGTGCTGTTCCCTCTGCATTACCGTGCAGTCTGGGTGAATAAATACATCCCGAAATTTCTCGCTCCTTGCTAAGTTTTTTGCCTGCCGAATAACTTGCCATTTTTCCTCCTCACTCCCTAGTGTGATCCTGAGGGGGCGAGGCTTAGCCCCCTGCTTTTGTCCCAGCCTCCTCACATCCTGAGGGGTTGCTGGAATCTTCAGAACCTCTGTGCAAATATTTTGAAACAGCACCTTGTCGTGTGTTTCCTTACTCACAGTTCCCTCTGCCTGGCTCTCTGGGACTCCAAAAACTATTACATTGTTCCTGCGCTGGAGCCGTTTCTGGTGTTCCTCCTCTCCCCTAACAGTAGGTGCGTTAATTTTCATTTCTTCGACACACTTTTTCAGAGTCCCAATCTGCTGTAGAACCTGTACTGATTCTGCATTACTCTCCCCCCCCCCCCGTGGCCCTCCTAATACGTCAGCATAACTCCTCTTAGCAACCATCTCCATTCTATCAGCTACTTCCTCAGTCTTAGCAAGGATCTCTTTCTCAACTTGCTCCAGTTTGTCAACCAGCAGGGCTCCTGCTTCATCTATTTTCGTCCCTAGAGAACTCGTTCCCTTATGGATTGCAATCGCTTCATTCACCTTGACTATGCAGCCAGAGCAATACCAGCAACAGCCATCAAGCTTTACGGCAGTTAGTAACTTCCTAAACGTTGCATTAGTTAGGCCTGTATCCTCCATATCCGACGTCTCCCTGCAGTAATCACATATCAAACTCATGGTTGTTGTTGTTGTTGTTGTGGGGGGGGGGGGGGGGGGGGCAGACTGTGTATAAATCTGCGTACACTGTATCTCCCTGTGAATGGTGTATTGTAGGCACAGTTTCAGTCCTTGAGAAAGCACACAATCAACATAAAATTTAAAGTCTCTGTGGCACCTATATTACATCTTAAGAGCAGATAACTTGTGTTTAATATCTATAAAGGTGGCATTTGTCACTTGTCTTTATTTCTGCTACATTCATAGAGTTTGTTCAAGTGGTTTTATATTGATGTATATCACTGTATTCAAGTTTGTGTGTCACATTTACCTTCTGTTAAAGTCATTCAAAAATTTATTGAATTCTGTTTTTTTCATGCACAAGTTTATGACGTTTGAGATGAGCGCTGCGGGAGAAACATTTCCCACATTCCTCACATTCAAACTCCTTCACACCATTGTGTACAAGAATGTGTGTCTTGAGAGTACTCTTATGGGAGAAACATTTCTCACATTCCTCACATTCAAACTCCTTCACACCATTGTGTACAAGTAAATGTCTCTGAAGAGTAGACTTGAAGCCAAACTGTTTGCCACATTCCTCACAGGAGAGCTTTTTATCTCTGCTTGACATTGTGAACTTCTACTTAGTTACACTTGGTCTTGAGATGTGACATCACAATATCTGAAAGAAAATTTTTTGCCTTAGATAATATTCTTATAAAAGTACAATTTATAAATGAAAACTACAAGTGACTAAATCAATTTGTGTAAAATAAGAGTAAAAATAAAATAAAAAATTGAAATAAAAAGGTTATATTAATGTACACCGCGAAGATGCCGGAAAACCAGCTTTTTGAAGTGAGAGAGATTGTATGACTATGGAAACACAGAAGAAAGCAGAGCATTCAACAGTGTGAGGAAAGAAGAATGTACTATAATGGGTTATTATAGTGTGACCCACATCCACACAGACACAGTTTGGCTGTGTGAGTAAAGAAGGATGTACTATAATGGGTTATTATAGTGTGACCCACATCCACACAGACACAGTTTGGCTGTGTGAGTAAAGAAGGATGTACTATAATGGGTTATTATAGTGTGACCCACATCCACACAGACACAGTTTGGCTGTGTGAGTAAAGAAGAATGTACTATAATGGGTTATTATAGTGTGACCCACATCCACACAGACACAGTTTGGCTGTGTGAGTAAAGAAGGATGTACTATAATGGGTTATTATAGTGTGACCCACATCCACACAGACACAGTTTGGCTGTGTGAGTAAAGAAGGATGTGCTATAATGGGTTATTATAGTGTGACCCACATCCACACAGACACAGTTTGGCTGTGTGAGTAAAGAAGGATATACTATAATGGGTTATTATAGTGTTACCCACATCCACACAGACACAGTTTGGCTGTGTGAGTAAAGAAGGATGTACTATAACGGGTTATTATAGTGTGACCCACATCCACACAGACACAGTTTGGCTGTGTGAGTAAAGAAGGATATACTACAATGGGTTATTATAGCGTGACCCACATCCACACAGACACAGTTTGGCTGTGTGAGTAAAGAAGGATGTATTATAATGGGTTATTATAGTGTGAACCACATCCACACAGACACAGTTTGGCTGTGTGAGTAAAGAAGGATGTACTATGACGGGTTATTATAGTGTGACCCACACTGTGGGCAAGACACCAGCCCACGGTGCAGCCCGTTAAAGTACCTGTAAAAGAGAGAGAGTGAAGCAACATTGTGGTGAAGAGAAGAGAGATTATCAAGTAAAGGAGGAGAGTTAATAAGCCTTTGATTCCAGCCTCTCTAACAGTTGAAGAGCCACCCCAGATATGAGAGCAGTACTCCAAGTAAGGACCAATTAATCCCTTATATACTTGAACCAACAGCTGAAGTAACAGTCCAGGGGACATTAGTGACTCACCTTATCTAATAATATTAAAAAATTTATATCTCGGTTATCATTAATTTACGGCAGAAATATCATAGAAGAAAAAGATCTTAGAATTGTCTAAACATTACAAAAAACATATTAATAACAGAGAGAGAAATAACAGTGTAAGATTGAAAATTCACCAAAGAAAATAATCTTAATATGGTGGGCGAGGCAACATGCAACTTGCCTCTGAAATAACCAGACTGTCTGGCCCATTAAACTGTATATGTATGTGATTTTAAATCCATGTGCTGAAAATAGTTACAATAAAAAAGCCTGACAACGTCCCAGCTAATGTGAGGCCGAGACTCCCACTGTAACTGGGCCTAGATCACCGGGCCTAGATCACCGGGCCTAGATCACAGGGCCTAGTTCACCGGGCCTAGATCACAGGGCCTAGTTCACCGGGCCTAGTTCACCGGGCCTAGTTCACAGGGCCTAGATCACAGGGCCTAGTTCACCGGGCCTAGATCACAGGGCCTAGATCACAGGGCCTAGTTCACCGGGCCTAGATCACAGGGCCTAGATCACAGGGCCTAGTTCACCGGGCCTAGATCACCGGGACTAGTTCACAGGGCCTAGTTCACCGGGCCTAGATCACCGGGCCTAGATCACCGGGCCTAGATCACCGGGCCTAGATCACAGGGCCTAGTTCACCGGGCCTAGATCACCGGGCCTAGTTCACAGGGCCTAGTTCACCGGGCCTAGATCACCGGACCTAGATCACAGGGCCTAGTTCACCGGGCCTAGATCTCCGGGCCTAGTTCACCGGGCCTAGATCACCGGGCCTAGTTCACCGGGCCTAGTTCACCGGGCCTAGATCACCGGGCCAAGTCACCAACAAAGTCTGCCTCCCGGCCACAAAACATTTACCTCAGGCGGCTGTTGTTGTTCACCTCAGGCAGCTGTTGTTGTTCACCTCAGGCAGCTGTTGTTGTTCACCTCAGGCAGCTGTTGTTGTTCACCTCAGGCAGCTGTTGTGGTTCACCTCAGGCAGCTGTTGTTGTTCACCTCAGGCAGCTGTTGTTGTTCACCTCAGGCAGCTGTTGTGGTTCACCTCATGGCGGACCGACGCTCAGTCAGGGTTTACACCAGGCAATAGTTTTAACTTATATTTATTATTTAAACCATCTGACAATGATATAATTACTATATAATATTATTAATTATTTTAAACTGTAAACTTTGTCACTGTTGTTTAATAATAATAATGACTTAATAATTTTATATAAGGTCTCTCTCAACACAATATATTTCAAGTCACTAAATTAACAGAGAATAATACACATGTATTTGTTGTATACATATATGATTTATGATTAATAGAATATTAAAGAACTCTTGTTAAGACTAGGCGGGCTAGTTAGCTTGTTAACCAGCTCCTTTTGATGTAATTGTCAATATTGTATTTGAATTAAAAGAGAAAAGAGTTTCACTCCAACTCGGCCCAAGTGTCCAAGTAAGGACTGAGTAGTGCCCCTTGAGATGATGATACTGTACACCTCTATTAGGTCACCCGTCTGAACTGGCTCTCTGTTACGTTCTGTTGGCATGTACTGGCTCTCTGTTACGTACTGTTGGCATGTACTGGCTCTCTGTTACGTACTGTTGGCATGTACTGGCTCTCTGTTACGTACTGTTGGCACTGTGGGCATGTACTGGCTCTGTTACGTACTGTTGACACTGTGGACATGCACTGGCTCTCTGTTACGTACTGTTGGCACTGTTGGCATGTACTGGCTCTCTTGCGTACTGTTGGCACTGTGGGCATGCACTGGCTCTCTGTTACGTACTGTTGGCACTGTTGGCATGTACTGGCTCTCTTACGTACTGTTGGCACTGTGGGCATGTACCGGCTCTCTGTTATGTACTGTTGGCATGTACTGGCTCTCTCTTACGTACTGTTGACACTGTGGACATGCTCTGGCTCTCTGTTACGTACTGTTGGCACTGTTGGCATGTACTGGCTCTCTTACGAACTGTTGGCACTGTGGGCATGCACTGGCTCTCTGTTACGTACTGTTGGCACTGTTGGCATGTACTGGCTCTCTTACGTACTGTTGGCACTGTGGGCATGTACTGGCTCTCTGTTACGTAGTGTTGGCATGTACTGGCTCTCTCTTACGTAATGTTGGCAACTGTGGACATGTACTGGCTCTCTGTTACGCACTGTTGGCAAATGTGGGAATGTACTGGCTCTCTGTTACGTACTGTTGGCACTGTGGGTATGTACTGGCTCTCTGTTACGTACTGTTGGCATGTACTGGCTCTAGAGGAACGGGGACAGGTGCACATGGGTTATACTTAGGGGGAGGGTAGGGGAAACAAGTGTGCCGACACAGGGCCAGGGGGCAGCAGTGCACCCCCACCCACTCAACCCCCCACCCGGGAGGCGGCACCAGCTCAACCCCCCACCCGGGAGGCGGCACCAGCTCAGCCTACCGGACAGGAGGGAACGAGCGCCGTGTAAACAATGACATTTTTAACCACACCCTGCAAAATACAGTGTACTTAGCAAATGCTGCAGCTTCTGAGAATGTGGGGGGAGCGGGTTTATTACTAAGAGCAGAGACGTTACCGAGAACAAATTCTGGCTTGAATGTCATGTACACTAATACTGACACGTTCCTTGATAAGAGAGAGGAGTTTGAAACGCTACTAAGAGTACACCAACCAGATATTGTAGGAGTTGTAGAACTGTTGTACAAGAACAGGAGAATCGACCCAGAGGAATGTGAGTTCAGTATTGCTGGATATGACTCATTTACGAACCTAACTCAAGAATCCTGCAGGAGGGGTGTGGTTATCTACGCTAGGCAAGACCTTAGAGCCAGACAGGCGAGGGTACAGGGAGAGGATGTTTTTGAAGAGTCCAAGTGGTGTAAAATAAAATTAAAGGGAGGGGACTTACTTATCGTCGGGTGTATCTACAGATCCCCGAACTGTGGCCCACTAAATGAAAGGAACTTAAGAACCTTAATAAACAATGCGGGGATGCTCAACCCCAGCCACCTCCTTATCATGGGGGACTTTAACTATGGCGACATCGACTGGAGAAACGAGTCCACCCCGAATGACTTGAATAACCCTGCTACTCTTTTTGTAGAAACTCTGAGAGATAATTTTCTGTTCCAACATGTGAGAGACCCGACACATTACAGAGGGAAGCAAACACCCAAGCCACTTGACCTCATCATAACAAACGAGGAGGGTATGGTGGCCAAACTGGAACACCTTGCCCCAGTTGGCACCAGTCACCATACAGTGTTGTCATTCAGATTTAACTGTTACCTAGTTCAAGATAAGGCCAGGCCAAGGTGCAAATATTACAAGGGAAATTACAATGGGATGAGGGAAGAGATGAGGGGTATCAACTGGCCTGACTTATTAAGGTACAAGAACGCAGACACTACGCTGAATATCATAACTAGTAAAATGACCCATTTGATCGATAAATATATACCCAAGACCAAAGCCAGTGCTTCTAGGAATACGAGGGGATCCCTACACATGAGCCATGCGGCGGTCGACAAAATTAAGAAGAAAACCCAGAAATTCAAGACGTGGGTTGGGTCAAACGATGAGCAAGACAGGAGGATGTATGCAAGAGCCAGAAACCAAGCAAAGATAGAGTGTAGGAGGGCTGAAAAGGAGTTCCAAAGGCTGGGTGCACGCGAGGTCAAATCAAACCCAAAGGCGTTTTACCGCTATGCAAAGTCGAAATTGAAAACGCGAGCAGGAGTATCAGACCTAAGGCTTGAAGATGGTAGTTACGCAGATTCTGACCAGGATAAACCTGAGGCATTGAACAGCTTCTTTTCCTCGGTGTTCACAAGAGAGGATGCAACTAACCTTCCTGCGTTTGAGGACAGACGGTTCGACACAGCACTGACCCACATTGTGTTCACAGAAGAGGGTATTAGAAATAAACTGTCCAGGCTAAAGGTCCATAGGAGTCCTGGACCTGACATGGTGCATCCTAGAGTGCTAAGGGAGCTGTGCAACAAGCTTGCAGAGCCCCTGAAGATTCTGTTTTGTAAATGCCTGGATGAACAAATGGTCCCCAGTGAATGGAAAGTGGCTTATGTGAGTCCTATCTTCAAGAAGGGCGATAGGCACTCCACGAACAACTATAGACCGGTGAGCCTGACCAGCATAATATGTAAAGAACTTGAGAGTATTATCAGAGATGCAGCGATGGAACATCTACTACGAAACCACCTTGTAAAAGATTGCCAACACGGTTTTATGCCGGGGCGCTCTTGCTTGACACAATTGCTCAAGGTATTGGATATTTGGACCCATATTCTAGAACGGGGTGGTAATATCGACAATATTTACCTAGATTTTGCCAAGGCTTTCGACAGTGTACCCCACGAAAGGTTGAAAATCAAACTGGATGGGTACAGAATTCCGGGAAATGTCCTAGCGTGGATAGAAGACTTTCTACATGACCGCAAGCAATGTGTGGTGATTAATGGCACGAAATCGTCATCTGTACCTGTAACAAGTGGGGTACCGCAGGGTAGTGTATTGGGCCCGCTGTTGTTTGTTTGTTTCATAAATGATATGCCTGACGTTGTACACTCCTCCATACAAATGTTTGCCGATGACGCCAAGTTATTTCGGGAAATTAAGAACCAAGCGGACTGTGAAGAGCTGCAGAAGGACCTCTGTGGGCTCCAGGAATGGTCGAAGGAATGGCTGCTGAGAGTTCAATGTCACGAAGTGTAAGAGGATGCACCTGGGGCGTACCAACGGTAAGGAGGCGTACCATATGTCCCAACGGGATGAAGAAAATGTACTAGTTGAGACTGTGTGTGAGAAGGACCTAGGTGTGTATGTTGACAATGAGCTGAAGTTCTCGGGCCATTGTGAGAAGAAGGTAAATCAGGCAAATAAATTATTGGGTCTTATAAGAAGGTCGTTCAGATATCTAGACGGTCCGTCCCTCGTGACGATCTTCAGGAGTGAAGTGCTTCCCCATCTGGAGTACTGTCACCCCATCTGGTCCCCGAGATATGCTAGGGACTGTCAGTTGGTTGAAAATGTTCAAAGGAGGGCCACCAAACTGGTGCCTGCACTTCGGCACCTCAGCTACCCTGAGAGATTGGAGCGCCTGAACTTGCCTAGCTTGTATTACAAACGGGCAAGGGGGGACCTAGTTGAGGTTTATAAGCATCTCAGGGGGCACTACTCAGTTGAGTGTCCTTACTTGGAGCTGGCGGACGCTCGCCCCACAAGGGGTCACAGCTCAAGATTGAAGAAGCCGTAAGTCCAGAAAAACGTGAGGGCAAACTTTTTCGGAGTGAGGGTTGTAAACTCTTGGAACAATCTACCAGAGAGTGTTGTGACGGCACCGAGTGTGAGCTCTTTCAAGAGAAGACTTGACCAACACTGGAGCGGGTTCAGGTACATTCAGGAGCCGGTGCATGCCCAGTATTTGCCAACAGTGCGTGACAGAGACGTGACCGATCGCCCGGGCGGCTAGCGAGCCGACCTTTTGGTGAAGAATATAAAGGAAAAGAGACGTGACCGATCGCCCAAGCGGCTAACAGGCCGATCAGTGGCGAAGAGGATAAAAGTAAAAGTACTGTTGGGAACTGTGGGCATGTACTGGCTCTCTGTTGCGTACTGTTGGAACTGTGGGCATGTACTGGCTCTCTGTTACGTACTGTTGGTGTAACTACCACGGTTGTACACGTCAGTTAACGCCAAAATCAGATGATTCATATTACGCTCAATAGCCCACAAAACATGTACCTCTACTTTTATTTTGAGTCCTCCATCTGAGGAGTCCGTTTTCTCATCACTTCAAGACGCCTCAGTCCTCCGTTATCCCATTTTCTCTGACTTACTGAAACCAACCTCTCTATATAATGAATTTGAATGTGAGAGAGAACACCTTTGTTTTGAGTCAACTTAGATATGTCTGTTTACAGTTGGAACATTCAAGATCCATTGTGAGTGGTGTTGAACGCTGCAACTGTCCTTATTGTTAGTAAGACGTGTCAAGTAAGAGAGTGTTGAGTTTGCCAGTTAGAGTGGCGTATTTCAGGTCGTCCGTGGGGATACCCATGGGTTTCTGATCGCCACTGAAGTTATATTATTTTGTCGCCCCGACGTCAGAGAATCTGATGTTCATAGTTTAGTTAATGCCAGTTGTCTATTTAAGGAAGTCATTAATCTTCTGAACAGTTCCTGTCAATGCTTACATTATTTCATGTTGCTACTGTACAGTACTTGCTTCTTCTTACACACCTCGACCTTTCATCATGTGTGCTTCACAATATAGCCATAATGACTAGGGTCTTATTACCAAAAGAGGAAGGCGAAAAAGAATGGATGATTTGCATATAAACCCAAATATAGGTCAAATAAATCTGCAAGGCAGGATTAAAAGGCGACAAGTCATCAGAGACCACTTTTGAATATTGTTTACACAGAGAATTACTTTTAGTTGTCCATCCTTTTAACTGGTCAAGGAGGGTCATTTATGTCCGTTAAGGTCTCAGCAGTCCAGAGGTATAGTAATAGGGTGTGTCATAGGAGGGAAGATCAGCTAAAACTAATGGCCCATCACTTTTTTGGTAGATTTTAGTGTATATAAACAGAAAATAATTTCAGTTTCAATATTTTGCAACCTTTTGCTTGGTAAATTTTAGCGTGAAATTTATCGATAATCTAACGTACAGCTGCATTAGTGCATTACAATTAAATAGTGAACATTGCTTTCTGACTTCATTCTTTAACATCCCAACTAACAATATTTTTTTCTGTTTCAGATTCTGATGCATTTATAAGTTGATAATATTTGCGATGGCTGCTTGTGTCAGGACGAGGAACGAAAAATCCAGCCATCTCAGTCACTATCTTGGGTCTGGGAGAGAGCTCCTGAAGTCGGAGTTGCCTACATTGAGAGATGCTTTGAGATACGGTGTTTTAATCAGGCAAATCAGTGAAAAGAACCAAAGAACTTACACAAACAAAGACATTGCCAGTGATATGACCAAAGCTGTCTTGGCACAGTACACTCTGGCTAACGCTCAGTTCAAGCCTCCAGTCATAACAAGTCAGAAGAAGATTAGTGAGAGACTGCTAGCCAGTTGGGAAAAGGCAAGAGATATCTCTCTTGGGAGAGGAAAACTTGCAGTTAAGGACAGCTTTGCCAAGCAACTGGACCAGTTATTTGACATAATTACTTGCAAGTGCCCAATTGTTCTCTGTCCTGAGTTTGGATGCGATCGTGACTGTAAATCCGAGGCCCACATCTCCTGTATTTGCAAGCGTGAACTGAAGATTCCTGTGATCGAACTGGCATTTGTCAAAGCACAGAGAGAGAAGACTGGCAGTATAGGGGCTCACATGATTTCTAGCCAAGATATTCCGGAGTCCAAGAGACAGGAGGCTGCCACAGAGAGACAGAAGAGGAGAAGAGTTGCCGAGGAAAAGAGACTTGAGAAGGCCCAGGGTGAGGTAAAAAAGGCCGATGATTGGAGTCAAGGTGATTCAGAGTTTAATGACTTCCCCATGGCTGATCCGAGTGCTGACCAGGAGAATGGTGACTTTGTCCCTAACCCAGAAAATAATGATCCCAAACCTTCCAGGCATAAGATTCGAAATAGGAAAGATATCCCGAGCATAGCTCTGGCCAGCATGCGACACCACACTGGTCTCAGAGAAACTGCAGAGATAGCAACAGCTGCCTGGATTGACGGTGGTTTGATAACACCTGATAATGTTCACCTGGTGATAGATCATAACAAAGTAAGGAGAGCTCAGGAGAAACTTGTCAGTAACCTAGAAGAGGAGTTTGATAAGGGGATAAGAGAAAATGGAATCAATTGTTTGTTCTTTGATGGGAGAAGGGATGACACTAAAGTGTTCATGAAAGTTGGAGATTCTGACAAGTTGTTCCCTGCCATGGTGAAGGAGGAACACTACTCCTGCTGCAGTGAACAAGGAGGGAAGTATTTGTGGCATTTCACTCCAGAGAAAGATGACATCAGGAAACCAGCTGAGATAGTGGCAGATAACATTGTGAACTGGCTCAGAGAGAGGAACGTAGACCAGACCCTGCAGGCCAATGGAGGGGACAGCACCAACACGAACACAGGGTGGCAAGGGGGGGGGGGGGGTCATACAGTGGATAAAGCGGAAGAGTTGCCACTCAGACATCTGATTCAGGAGCTGGATGGCAAGACTCTTTCAAACAACAGATGGTCTGGTCCTCTTGGCAAGATGCTGGACTCTGCCACTGAGTTAGAAATAAATCCGAGCTTTGAAAAAAATCACAGTTGGCCCTCCACTCGTTGAGCTTGCACATACTGTCATTGACGACCTGAGTACTGACCAGTACTATGGTTACATGATTTGCAGTGCCATCAAAACTGGGGTCATGCCTGATAGACTTGCTTACCTGCAGATAGGTCCAGTCTCACATTCTAGGTGGCTCACAACGGCTCTCAGGTTCTGCAGAATTTGGGTCGCTCATCATAAACTGAAAGGGAACCAGCTTCACAACCTGAGACTTATTGTCCAATTCATCGTGAGTGTCTACTTGCCGAATTGGTTCAACACCAAGGTCAAGTCATCGTTCTCCGAAGGTCCGAGGCATGTTCTCTTCCAGCTTGAGCTCCTGAGGAGTCAGCCAAGGAAGGTTGTTCAGATTGTGGAGCAGACTGTGAGGAGATCTTCCTGGTATGCTCATCCCGAGGCATTTCTGCAGACAATGCTCTGCAGTAAGGATGAGGAGGAGAGAAGAGTGGCAGTCAAAAAGATCTTGGATATGAGACTTATGAGAGGATCTGGGCATGACGAATCAGTTGGTGACGATTCCTTCAGGGTCAGGAAGACTCCTGAAGTCAATCTAGGTGCCAAGACCCTCACTGATCTCATAGATCTGGATAACATCCAGGCTGGCAGTGAGCCCCCTCTTACCTGTAGCCTCACCAATGTTCAAGTCAGAGCTTTCCTGGACAACCCCATGCATGTCCCTGCCTGGCCCTCGCACACCCAGAGTATAGAGCGTTGTGTACAGCAAGTGAGCGAGGCCAGCAGTCACGTGTACAGCCAGGAGAGGACGGCAGGCTACATCCGAGCTCAGGTGGTCAGCAGGGAGGTGATGAGTAGAAACAGAAGCAAGAAAGACATGTTCTCTATGGTGTGCAGCAACACCGGGTCGTAGTAGTAAAACCGGTTTTTGTATTTGATGATTTTGTTTTCTAAAGGAATATTAAATTTAATAAATATGTCAAGATCATTCGTTTCACTATTCTGGATCATTTTCATCCTAATAAATTAACCTGATACATTTACTTTACTTTAAATAAGCTATTTAGTGGTGTTGGTAAAAGGGTGGGAATACTGAATTTTCATAAGATTTCAAGTTAAAATTTACCTAGCAAAAAATAAAAACTTTTCAAATCTGAAGATATCACATGATTCTGCACATAGAACTACATCATTAATACCATGGGCCGATTTTTCAAACTAAAAAAAAAAAAAATTCGCCTCCGTATGACACACCCTACTATCAAAGGGCGACCCAACGTACACTAGTACTATTTCAAAACCTAGGATTAAAGATAAACCAGGTCAAATCAAGTCTCCTACCCTGTCAGAAATTGGATTAGTTAGGTCTCCATTGGGACACCAATAGGCAGTCAGTCTACCAGAAGCAAATGCAACAGATGTAATAAACCAAGTAGAATCCTTTTGTATAAAGCACGAGGTTTCTTGGCAAGATTGGCAAAAACGACTGGGTCTGTTGAATTTTGCCACCATAGTACAGTAATATCTTAATGAACGTTAAGGAAGAAGCAACTAACTCATCTGGGGTCGAAGTTGCTTCACAGAAACAGAAATATCGCATCTTCTCTCCTTATTCAGATTAAGAATCATCTGTCATGGTGGACAAAGTTGGACAATCTAACCTGTTCATTTCCCTGGGTTCGCCCTCAAACAGACTTGGTCGTTTGTACGGACGCATTCGAGATAGGATGGGGATAACATTTCTCAAAAGGAAAGTTCCGTCAAGGGAAGTGGAGCAACTCCCTTTGGGACAAACACATAAACATAACAGAATTAGTAGTAGTCCTATTCTTTTTGTTGGCAAATCCAAATTTAAAAAATTATGACGATCCAGTTTGCCATGGACGGCAGTACGGCAGTGTTTTGTCTCAATCATCAAGGCTCAAACAGATCTTAGCCCCTTCTAAAACTGTCAGAAAAAATCTCAAGGTTTGTGTAACAGAAAACCTATACTTCAAGGCAACTCACATACCGGGAGTACAAAACAATTGGGCAGATACGTTGTCCTGTCTCTGGCGTGTCGACGGTAACAGAATGGTCCCTAAAGCATATTTATGTGAAGTGACGTAAAACCACATTTTTGGGGTTTCAATTGACCAATAGTCATGCCTACAAAACAATCTTGATGCTCTAAGTGCATGTATGTGTTAAATAACGAGTAACTGATCCACGTTATTTTGGTAAAGAAATAAATGAAAAGCAAACACTTAGCCATATGGATATAGTTACACGGAAGAAGGGAAATAAGGATGAACCATGGTTTTGATGGAAACAATGTGCTCTGGGAGGGTGCTCACAATGACGAATGGGAGAAACCTCTTTATGAAACATCTTACCTACTAAGGATGAAGCTTAATGTTACAGAACACACACACACACACACACACACACACAGTGCAACTATGTGTGACGCATTGTCTGACTTGGGGTGGCTTTGAGCGAACCATACACTTGATATTACAATTTATTTATCCTTCCTGTCCATGATTTACAACAATAACTGTAGGTAAAAAGTTACAATATTATACTAATAACACTGTCATGTATTGATACTATGACTAGTTACCAAGATACAGAGCGATGAACATAACATGATAATGATAGTGAAGCCTGGAAGGGTTCATTTCATAACTTGTGTGTTCGTGCGTATGTTGCCCCGTGAGAGTTACCGTAGGCCTCCATGTGCCCAGGTGGGATGGTCAAAGTATTACACTATAAGTGTGTCAAATGAGGAGTGACTGATTCACATGTAATTTAAGGTTTTTGAAATATGTAGTTAAATCAAACACGATTTTTCATATAGTTACGCGAATGAGGGGGTATGGTGGAAACATCGTGATCTGGCACACACACACAAGTGCTGTAAACCCATCTAGTTAATATATATCTTATTTGTATCACTTATGTTACCTGTATATTATTTGTAATTCGAAACCCATTCCCCAAATATGAAACTATATATTTTCAGCCTTCTGGCTGCCAAGCTCTTTCAATAAACCGTTAATTATTATTATTATTATTATTAAACGTTGTGTGGACTCACTGGGTGGTTTGGAAGTGTTTATTTCCATTCATACTTTCGTAACTACAAATTCACAAATTACACTTTGTACTATAGGTCCAGGAATAGATCCCACCAAATGATCACCTCATTACTATGGGGTATATTGAAATACATGCAGTAGTTTTAATAACAATATATTAACAAATAATCAATAAAATAAATATATCAGTATGTACAAAAATAAACAAATACAAGTTAAATCTGATCAAATAAATGACTCAACCGAGTGACAAAATAATGAACACAAAAGTAAAGATTCTAGACACTAAGATGAACAACGTGGTCTATCCACCACACGAAACCTCATAAATAAGTAAGTTATTTTCCGTGGAACTCCAAATTATGATTAACAATAATCTTTCACAAATAATACTTCACTTGGTGTTATAAAAGTCGAGCAAGGTTTACACGTTATACCACTAGAAACATACTGTACAATAAGAAAGGAGATACTCTGTACTTAACTAAACACTGCCGGGCCCATACTAAAGTAAACAAAGCGAGCGGACGCGGCAGAAATGACGTCACAAACAAAAGACGTTCATGTTGCGAATCCACAACCAACGATGGAACGCTCACTCGTAACATCTCCCCCCTTAATTTAAAAGTTTAAGAAGCTCTGAATAAACTTTTACTCAACACGAGATAGAGTGTCGGCAATAATATTATCACAGCCCTTTATGTGTTTGATTTCTATATTATAGGGTTGAAGAGCTAATGACCACCGTAACAGTCTTTGATTCTTATTTCTCATATTATGAACAAACTGAAGTGGATTATGATCTGTATAAACTATCACTGGGTAAGGTGATCCACTTACATACACCTCAAACTTTTCCAGAGCTAACAAAAGGGCCAATGCTTCTTTTTCTATTGTGGCATATCCACATTGATGCTTTTTCAGTTTGGCCGAGAAATAACAGTTCGGGTGCAATATTTCATCTTTTCCTTTTTGCATTAACACAGCACCAACTCCTGTGTCACACGCATCCGATTGTATCACAAATTGTTTCTTAAAATCTGGGAGTTGCAGTACAGGTGCCATTGCCAACAACCCACGAACCTTTTCGAATGCTGTCTGGCATTCATCAGTCCACACAAACTTTCTTTTTGGACTGACCAAATCTGTCATGGGAATGACCACCATGGCAAAATTTTGACAAAACCTCCTGTAGAATCCAACCATCCCGAGAAATCTTCTGAGAGCCTTTCGATTGTGAGATGCGGGTAGACTGAGAATATCGACAACCTTGGCATCAATTGGAGCAATTTTCCTTTGTCCAATGACATGACCAAGGAAGATTAAGGTGGCATGTCCGAATTCACTCTTGGGTAGGTTTACTGTGAAGTTGAACTCTGCTAGACGATTGAAGAGTTCACGGAGTCGGCCAATGTATTGCACCCATGTGTCACCGATGACGACCAGATCATCTAGATAGGCGTACACTCCAGGCAGGCCTGACGTCACTATATGCATCGCTTGCTGAAATGTTGCTGGTGCTCCTTTGAGGCCGAAGGGCATAACTTTGTATTGCCATAGCCCCTCCGCAGTGACAAAAGCTGAAATCTGCTTTGCTTCTTCCGAGAGTTTGATTTGGTAGTAGCCTTTGAGAAGATCCAGCTTGGTGACAAATGATGCTTGACCCACACTATCTATGATATCGTCGATGCGCGGCAATGGATATGCATCAGCACGTGTCACCAGGTTGACCTTCCTGTAGTCAGTACACATGCGGACACTTCCGTCGGGTTTAGGCACCACCACACAGGGTGATGCCCATGCACTACTGCTCCTCTCCACTAGGTCATGTTCAAGTAGATACTCCACCTCCTGCTTCAGCTTCTCCCTCTTATCAGGGCTCATTCGGTAGGGTGCTTGCTTGATGGGAGATGTGCCAGGCAGCAGTACCAGGTCGTGCTCCAGCAGAGAACACTGGCGTGGCACATCGTCGAAGAGTGGTTTGAACTCCTGCAGCAGTTGCACCACATCCTTAGATTGCTGTTGTGAAAGATGGGATACTTTAGAGGTAGGGTCGCACAATATACTGGAATTACAGATTTTTATGGGGACATGCACTTGGAAATCAGTGTCTGGGATCACCTCCTCTCCTGTTACCGAACAAACCACTTCACTCCTACCAAAATACGGTTTCAACCTGTTGATATGAATCAGACTCTCCAATTTTCTCTTGTCTGTAGTCGCTATGACATAGTTGAGGTCATTCAATTTCTTAACTATAGTGTATGGACCCTCATATTTAGCTTGAAGGGGTTTTCTATACAGGGGTATAAGTGCTAAAACCCTTTCTCCAGGATTAAATTCTCTAGCTTGACAATGCTCATCATATTGCTTTTTCATTTTCTCCTGTACTTCTGACAGCTTTCACGAGCAATCTCACCTACTCTCTTCAGTTTCTCTTTAAACTTCTCTACATACACTGACAGAGGTACTTTTATTTGATTACTTATCCAACTTTCCTTCAACACAGTCATAGGACCTCTTACAGCATGACCAAAATCATTTCAAAGGGACTGAATCCTAGGGAATCTTGGGGACTCTCTTTATGGCAAACAACATAAGTGGTACTCCTTCGTCGCAATCCTTATCAGACTCCATACAGTATTTCATAAGCATTGATTTAAAAGTCTGGTGGAACCTCTCTAGGGCACCTTGGGTTTGAGGGTGGTACGCAGAAGCCAAGTATTGTTTAATACCCAATTCATTCATCCCCTGCTGGAAAAGGAAAGAAGTGAAGTTAGTACCCTGATCCGAATGCCATATTTAGTGAAGAAATTAGTCAGAGCCTTTACCACACTCTTTGCTTTGATGTTTCGCAATGGTATAGCCTCTGGGTACCTGGTGGTAGTACACATGATTGTTAACAAATATTGGTGGCCACATCGAGTTTTTGGGAGAGGACCTACACAATCAATTATAACCCTGCTGAATGGCCCATCTACCACAGGAATGGGTTTTAGGGGAGCTCGGTTTTATGACTTGATTCGGTTTACCAGCCATCTGACATTCATGGCAAGTTCTACAGTATCTGGCAACATCACCTTTCATTCCAGGTCAGTAAAAATGCGACAAAATCTTTTTGTATGTTTTCCTAACTCCTAAATGTCCTCCCAAAAAGTCGTGTGCTAATTTCAAGATTTCTCCCCTGTGACAACTGGGAATCACAATCTGATGCACAACATTCCACTCATCAGCAGGATCAGATACAGATCTGAGCTTCCTCATAAGTAACCCTGAATCCATGTAGTAACAAACAGGCAAGAGAACGGCTTCTTCAATATCCACAGCCTTCCTACATAGTTCAGCTAATTCGGAGTCACTCTGCTGATCATCTAACAGTTTTTCCCTAGTGACAGGTACTTTCTGAATGGTAATGTTGTCACCAGAAGAGAGATCAGCTTCAGATTTTGGGGAATGAATTTTAACTGAATCTTTAGCTTCACTCACATCTCTCCCACCAATGTCACTATCAAATGAATCATCCTGACTGTCAAACAGATTCTCAATACCTAAATCATTTTCATCATTGCCAGGTGCACTGCTATCAGCAATACAGAGCTTAGGGTCAACTGAAGGAACGGTCTGTACTTTATTCTAAAGAGTCTGGCTCCTTGTAACTGCACATAAAGGAAATAAATCAGGGTAGTCTTCTTCAATTAACCCAGTATTATTATCCTCTGTAGGAGTCGAAGATACCACAGGATCTGGCACCACGCTGGCTCCTGCAATATCATTACCCAACAAAAAAGTAACCCCTGTCACAGGAAGAGAATCTTGAACACCAAAGTCACCCAACCAGTCACAAGTGGAGTTCTTAAAAACACCCAACACAAAGGAACAGTGATCACTCCACCGACACCCTTAAGCACTAAATGCTCTCCAGTATAGGAATCTTCCACGCAGGGAACAAATCCTTTCAACAGAATACTGTGAGAAGCACTAGTGTCACGCAAAATCTTCGCAGGGTACTGATCACCTGATTCCTCAACTGCAACTGAACCATCAAACATGAAAGGTTCAAAAGAATCCTCCTCTGGGCGATTTCTCACTAAAGTTTTGTCAAACTTCTCCAGAGGTTCGAATGAGAGCACTGGCTCTTCCTTCTTTGCTTCCAATTTAGGGCAATTCGCAATCACATGACCTGGTTTCTTACAGTAAAAACAGACAAATGCTTTAGTCTTGGCATAGGTCTTGGAAAGCTCACCTGAGTTTCCACGAAAATTTACTTTACTAGAAGAAGCAGTACTACTATCCTGCCTACCACCCTTTTCCTTGGCTACAAAACCCTTTCCACCTGAATGATTTTGAGATTTAACAGGATGCATTTTGTGAGTAAGGGCATAGCTATCAGCTAATGCAGCAGCTTTATGAACATAACTAATATCACTCTCTCCTAAGTACAGTTGTATATCTCTTGAAGTGGCTCTTTTGAGCTGTTCTAAAATCATCAACTCAATAAGTTCCTCAAAAGTTTCTACCTTGCTAGACTTTATCCACCTTCCACACATGTTACTCAATGAATAAACAAATCCTATATACGACTGTACATCAGTCTTTCTCATAGTCCTAAATTTCACTCTATATGTTTCAGGAATGAGTTCATATGCCTTAAGAATTTTTTCTTTCACTAACTTATAACTACGACAAACCACACTTGACAACGACAGAAATGCTGAACGAGCTGACCCAGTGAACACACTTTGAATTATAGCAATCCACGACTCATCAGGCCACTGAAAAGACTTTGCAATTTTCTCAAATTGCATGAAAAACTCTTCTGGATCCTCCTCGTCAAAAGCAGGCACAAGTCTCAAATGTTTTGTCACATCAAACAATTTTGTCTCAGATACTAAAGGCAATGCCTGCAAGTCTTGTCTTCTACTGCTAACCTGTGCTAACGCTAATTCATGCTGCCTTTCACGCTCTCTTTCCCTTTCTTCTCTTTCCTTCAAAGCCAACTCATGCAACTTATCCTTTTCTTGTTCTAGCCTTCCATGCTCTAATTCTAGCTTTCTTATCTCTACAACTTCTCTGGGGTCAAATGAACACAGTCAGTGCCCCCTTCGGTAGCACCTCTTCATTTACAAGCTCAGTTAATACTGCATTTCTAATTTCAGACTTTCTTTGACTACGTCGATACGCAATCTCATATGCATCAGCAGTTTCATCCAATCATCCTTTCTTAACACACTGTCTTTCAACATTTCTACGGATGGATTTTCAACAAATTCCTCCACATCAAACGTAGCCATGATTAAACAATAAAGATTCCCTATAATTAAATATTCCCAATAGATAATGAGTGAAAAGGGATCTAGCCTGGCAAGGTCGCCAATTTTGTTACGACCCTTGGGCCTCTTAAGGGTGTAACAATATCACAAATTCACAAATTATACTTTGTACTATAGGTCCAGGAAGAGATCCCACCAAATTATCACCTCATTACTATGGGGTATATTGAAATACATGCAGTAGTTTTACTAGCAATATATTAACAAATAATCAATAAAATAAATATATCAGTATGTACAAACAAAACAAATACAAGTTAGATCTGATCAAATATATGACTCAATCGAGTGACAAAATAATGAACACAAAAGTAAAGACTTATTTAGTCTAGAAACTACGATGAACAACGTGGTCTATCCACCACACGAAACCTCATAAATAAGTAAGTTATTTTCCGTGGAACTCCAAAATATGATTAACAATAATCTTTCACAAATAATACTTTACTTGGTGTTATAAAAGTCGAGCAAGGTTTACACTTTATACCACTAGAAACATACTGTACAATAAGAAAGGAGATTGTAGTGGACGTCTCCCCTACAAACTGCCTATCGCATTCCAATGTGCCGTCTTCCCTAGCAACCAAGCGTATCCTCATTCCAATGACCGCCTTATCTTAGCAACGGAACTAGTCACCGGCTACTTCTCGGGTTTTCCCACCATGACTCATAGCCGCTGCTGGGTGTATATAAGCTCTGTCTCTCCCTTGAGATTCAGTCTGACCATTCTTCTTGAACAAGCAACACCTCCTACTCTGCCGCTGCCTGGCGACCCTGGCCTCTCCTCCGCCTGCCTGGCGGTCCTCGCTCCCGCCAGCGAGCATAGCGACCCACCAGCTGTCCTTCCCTGAGCTTCCTCACCAACCAACTCTCATTCTGCCCATTTTCCTGAACAAGCAACATCTCCAGCAAGCTCCACGCTGTTAACATTTCATTCAACCAGGAGGCCAGCAACAGGTAACATCTTCTCTAACGAAGCTCCTCCACATCTACCTCCTTCAACAAGCTACTCACCGCATGTCTCTACTGAGCAGCCCCTCACCAGACGGCACCTCCAGCACCAGACTGTCTATCATATAACTTATATATTATACAAGAAACCACAATAGAGTTTCCTTCCATCCTGAGTGCTAGACAACATCAATATCTCGATACCCCTACAAGATACTCTGTACTTAACTAAACACTGCCAGGCCCATACTAAAGTAAACAAAGCAGGGGGACGCGGCAGAAATGATGTCACAAACGAAAGACGTTCACGTTGCGAATCCACAACCAACGATGGAACGCTCACTCGTAACAAGAGTATAAAATGCCATATACAATATTTATACATAATGTCATCTACATAGCAGTACCATGACTGTGTGTGTTGCCTCGTGATAGTTAGAGTGGGCCCCCATCCAGAAAGGACACTATACTAACCTCCAGCACCGACCCAGTTGGGCTAGAGCAGGGGTTCTCAACCAGGGGGAATTCCCCCCAGGGGGGGATTTCAGGTTTTCACGGGGGGGAATTGGGACCACAGATTAGCAAACTCAAACAATTAGAATGTTGATCTTTTTATTGCCTTTGAGCTCCCCAGGGCGGCACAAAATTTAGTATGCATCGGTTACCTGCTGCAAGCAGCCTACCAAACCGTTGACCACAAGCTCCTGAACCGTAAGGATCAAAATAGATTACCCATAGACAGGGCTGCCACAAAGGAAAGACATAGGCACCACCGAGTGGTCCGTCTGCAAGTACTCTTACGAAAGTTTACGCTTTGCTTAGAGTCCTAGACCTAGCCTCCTGTCCCGAGTACCCCCACCCCCTACACCCCCTTACCCCTCGGTGAAGCGACGCCGCTGCACCCCTGCCGGGCCCCCACTCTTGCAGATGAAGTGTGACTCATACTTCAATGCTTGCAGTTCTGAGCAGTCTTCAATGATCCGCGCTACTGAAAGGTCACGCCGGGTTTTCTCTCCGTTAGCTCCTGTGTTGTTTGCCACTTTTTGTGAGTATTTTGTTGGTTTCGCACTCACATTGGTGACTGCTTCTCTAGTTTTTGTGGTGTTAACGTGGACCATAATCTCCCATATTTGTGCATTTTACACATATTTTTTTTTGTGCGTCACTGGCATTATTTACTTCTTAATGCCAGCCATGTTGCCGATTAAATAAAAAATAAAGATAAATATTTCACTTTTTTATCTGTGAAAATATCCATCTATAGTTTTGACTTTTTCTTGTTTTTATTTACAGAATTTGGAGCCCATCATGAGTGTCAAAAAAAGAGGGTACGATCATTCATATATTGAACATATATTCACATCCATCATCATCAATGGAGAAGAAAGGCCTCAATGTGTTATTTGTAGTAAAGCTTTGACAAATGATTCTATGAAACCAACAAAGTTGAAGCGACATTTGCAGAATGTTCATCCTCAACACAAGGACAAGGACCAAAACTTTTTTGAACGTCATGGGAATGCTCTCAAAAAGATGAAGCTGGATTCAACAGGGGCATTCAAAGAAACAAACCAAAAGGTTACTGAAGCTTCTTATGTCGTAGCACTGGAGATAGCAAAGCAGAAAACCTTGCTCTCTCAAAATGGTGGAAATTGTGTTGGGAAATGGATTGGAGAAAAACTTGCAGCGGTTCCACTATCAAACAGTACTGTTCAAAGGAGGATCAGCGATATGGCCATTGACATCAAGGATCAAGTTGTGCAGGAGATCAAGTCTTTAGCATTTGGCTTATTTTCAATTCAACTTGATGAATCGACTGATGTGGCATCGTGTTTCCAGTTGATGGTGTTAGCAAGGTATGTTCACTCAGGTTCATTTAAAGAGGAGTTTCTCTTTTGTTCTCCTCTTGAAACAACTACCAAGGCCTCGGATATTTTGGAAAAGGTTTCATCTTTCTTTGAATCAGAAAATCTTTTGTGGGATAACATCTGTGGGTGCTGTACAGATGGAGCACCAGCTATGTTGGGGACAAAATCAGGATTTCAAGTTTGTGTGAAAAAGCGAGCTCCAAAAGTGAAAGGCATTCATTGTATGATCCATCGTCAGGCACTGGCCTCAAAAACACTTCCAGCTCCGCTAGGGAAGGTTTTGGATCAATCAATTCAAATTGTGAATTTTGTCAAAGGAGGAGCTCTCAACTCAAGCAGTTATGTACCGACATGGATGCAGCCCATCATTTGCTTCTTTTCCACACAAATGTTCGATGGCTGTCAAGAGGAAATGTAACTGAGCGAATATTTGAGCTAAGAGATGAGCTCAAATTATTTTTTGAAGTTCAGGGTAAGATGGAATTTTTTGCCTGGCTGGATGATGAGGAATGGATCATGCGCCTTGCCTATTTGGTTGATATTTTTGAGCAGTTGAATAAACTGATTCTTCAGATGCAAGGAAGGAATACAAACATCATAAAATTCATGGATGCCTTGAAAGCTTTCATAAGCAAGCTGGAAAATTGGAAGAGAAAGGTCAATATAAAAAATGTTGCAATGTTTGAGAAAATGTCATCCGTTCTTGTTGTTGGTGGTGAAGACAAGGTGCTTCCACAATTTGCAAAAAATGAAATTTTGCAGCATTTGACAACACTGGAAAATGAATTCAGCCGATATTTTCCTGAACTCAGTGATGATGAGTTGGATTTAGTGCGAAATCCATTCAAATTGTCAGTTGGAAAAGTTCCTGATGATTGTCAAGATGAATTTCTGGAGCTGAAAACTGATTGGGGAGCAAGAGATATATTCGATGAGAAATCAATCACAGAATTTTGGCCCTTGATGTGCGATTCCTACCCAAAAGTGGCAGAAAGAGCTATCCGTGCATTGCTTCCGTTTGTGTCGACATATCTTTGTGAGTCAGGCTTTTCAACTCTGTTGCAAATTAAAACGAAGCAACGTAGTAGATTAGAGGTAGAAAATGACCTGCGTTGTGCCCTTTCAAGCACTCCTCCGCGTATCCCAGAATTGGCGAAGAAAAAACAATCACAGGTTTCTCATTGACTGTAATCTTCATCTGAATAAAATTAATTACAAATTTACAATATCCTGGTATTCTATTGAACTTTTTGTTAATTGCATTATGCTTCAGTTTGGTCTGTTAAGTAATTCATTATAAATATAAAAAAAACTATTTTACTTTTATTCAAGTTTTATAAATCCATCAACATTTCCAATTGGCATTTAATTTGTAAAATTCCACTACAAAAATAATCCATGTAAAATTGTAAATGTATATGTACTAATATGGAAAAAATAAAGGATTTTCAGTATTATATGCATATTATTTGGAATGCACTTTTTGAGGCAGACAATCTTGGAAAGGAGGGGGGAATGACATTCTGACATATGGTGCAAGGGTGCATGGGGCAAACAAGGTTGAGAACCACTGGGCTAGAGGATATGGTTTCCGAGTGTACAGTACAGGTTTGCACTTAGGTTCATTGTTAACCGAGGGACCACTGTATTACAGTGTACTTGTACTGTACAATATTGACTAAATTCACTTGATAACGTACACAACTAATGAAACACAGAGGTTAAGAAGGATAATGAAATAACATAATGTCTACAATTGCTAATATATTGTCGTAAAAAAAATACAGGTACAGTATAATATACATACAGTAAAAACGGGTACAGTTCAGTATACAGGTAGTATAGTAAAATTAAACACTACATTGTTCACTGATTGAGAAGTAAATGCAGTATCGTATCCTTAAATCTGATTTTAGTTGGAACATTCAAGATCCATTGTGAGTGATGTTGAAAGCTTCAACTGTCTTTATGGTTGGTAAAACTTGTCAAGTAAGTGAGTGTCAAGTCTGTCAGTATGAGTGGCATGTGTGAGAGCTTGTGTCCCCCATCATAAGAGTCCGTTTTCTCAGTCCTTCGTTTTCTCTCAATCTTAGAGTGCACCATAGACTTCGTTATTCCTTAGTAATGACACGGAATTTGAAATTATAACCCCAATTGCAACTGGGGTTGCAATTGTTGAGGCAACTAGATATGTCTGATTACAGCAAATGTGTTATTGTCAATTTGTAGGTGAAAGATTTTATCCTCAATAGATGTAGGTTAACATTATACCTGGAGGCAAATGCTTAAAAAGAGCCTAAGGAAGGAAGCATATCCCTTTAACACATAATATCTGGCCAGTATGGGAGGGATCATCGTGTCTCCATTAGGGGGTCGTGGAGTGGTGGTCCAGCAGGCGTCACAGATGTTTTTTTTTTGGGTGGGGGGGAGGGAAGGGGGCACTAACGTACTGTATATGCAATCGGACGTTGTTCGGCTGGAGGTTAACAGGAGCATGAATATATATATATATATATATATATATATATATATATATATATATATATATATATATATATATATATATATATATATATATATATGTATATATATGTAATGAGTCAAAACTCACAAGAAGAAGATTACATATAGGTAGAATATTGATAGTATAAGAGTATAAAGAGAGGAAGATTTTGGTAGCGTGGCCGTGATAGTTATTTACACTTATCGTACACTTATCGTATCTTATACGTCAATACACATCTATTACGTTCTTAAAGGCGACTTGTCAAACACTGCTTCGTTACAACTCTTTATTAATTACGAACATCACATGGACACATTAATAACACCTTCTATTGAAAGTTACTAGGACATTATTACGTTACTAGACACTGATTCTCGGACACGAATATGAAATGAATACACTTCCCACATAAGTAACTCATCCCATGGAAAGCTCTGACAAACACTCACGTGACCTAGGAGAGGCCTAGCAGGGAGACTGCTTAGCTGGAACACTGGTGTCGGGAGGGCGACTGCATAGCTGGGACACTGATGTCGGGAGGGCGACTGCTTAGCTGGGACACTGGTGTCGGGAGGGCGACTGCTTAGCTGGGACACGGGAGGGAAGTCGGGGAGGGAAGTCCTGCACGACTCTCCTCCCGTGAGTGGGACTCGGCTGTGGTGGACCTCCTCCTCCGATCCCTGTGTTTCTCTCTCTCTGACTCTGCGAAATTCCCTGAGGGAGGACTAGGACGTCCTAGATATTGGGATGCGAGCCGTCAGGTTCAGCTGGTCGGGGGGGGGGGGGGGGGCGAAGGGTCTCCTTACATTTGACCTGGCCAATGTGAGGTCAGGTCTGGACTTTTCAGAAACTATCTGGGAAAGTCATCAGGTGGGGCCGCGTGTATATTGGGAGAGCAACCGTGAAAGTTCCCCTACACTTGACCTCCCTAATGTCGGGTCAGACTGGAGTTTCTGAGATGTAAGACGTACTTTCTGGAGAAGTCATCAGGTGGGGCCGTGTGACATGAGAGGCCCTGGTTGATTTGTGGCCCCTTGAGTTGGGCTCCCAGGGTTACATTTGACCTGGCTAATGTGAGGTCAGGTCCGGCCTTTGTTCAGAGAGTAGGTTATTGTATATTGGAAGAGAGTCGGCTGGTGCCTTCTTACATGTCTGTTGTGGTGACATGTCACATGGGAGGGGAGCTAGTTGATTTGTAACCCTGGTCAGCCGCAAGAGATACCCTATACTTTTGACCTCCCTAATGTCGGGTCAAGTCTGGCTTTCCTCGCGATGTAAGCTGTGGTCTGACAAACCATCACTACACCTCCCGCCAAGACCATAGCTTTCATGCTCAGAGAACTGATGACACATTTAAAGTAGACAGTAACATCATGTGCAGTATCTAATATAGTCCCTGAGGCGATAATGCATCCTTACATTTTACAAATTATAACATTAGAGATGTATGTTTTTCTACTGGCATAGTTTGATCTGACAAAGCTTTCTATACCTCCCGCCAAGATTAAAGCTTCTATGACAGGAGAAAAAAAATAAAATACATACACAGTAAGTGAACATAGAGTGATCTAAAGATCCTTCATATCTAGCATAGTGTCCGAGGCAAACTTGCAAATCACATTCTACAAACAAAATCAGGTGTTACATTGCCTAACCAGGCCGTGTCAAAATAATAATTCATCTCAGTCAGTAAATGGCTACAACATTGTGTTTGGTAATACAAAACATTGATCAAATGAACTCATAGAAAAAATGACTAATCTTTTAAAAAACATTCTTTGTAGTACATGTTAACAAAAATTAGAGAATGAAATACTTCATACAAAATGCTCCTACTTCACATGTTAGGGTGTTATATCTTTTTATTACACATCAGCAACATCAACAACATCAGTACATCTGTTGGGTTCAGCATGGCTCAAGTCCTCCATCCAGCTGGTATCTGAAAATAAGGAATGTTGGCAGCACAACAACGGTAGTCGATTGGTCCTTCTGATTATCCACCTTTTCATTGTCGACTTTCTTCTGATGTCAGCACAGCGTCTCTTCTGTCTTCACATAGCACGTTTTTCTCTTTTTCAATACCGCACTTTGTAGGTCGTGTCACCACATCTGACTTCTTCTCACTTCCTCCTGGTTTCTATAATATTCCAGATGATTTTTCTGTTCACCTGCGTTTCTTTATACATCTTCATTTTCATATTCCAGACGATTTTTCTGCTCATCTGCGTTTCTTTATACATCTTCGTTTTCCGTCATATTCCAGATGAATTTTTCTGCTCCATCTGTATTTCTTTATACATCTTCGTTTTCAACATATTCCAGACGATTTTCTGTTCATCTGCCGTCGGCCCTCTCCGGCCGGGATGAAAGCCGGTCCACTGCTTGGGCTGTCGTCTCCTTAGATGACTCGTAAGGCAGGTTCCGCGGACCAGGCCTCGCCCTCCGTACGTGAGTGTCGGCGAGACCAAAGACCGTCCTGTCTTACACCTTCCACAGTGGTGAATCCCTCCCTGGCTGGGCTCACCAGGGTTCGTTGTGTGGCACTTCATTTCACACTCCTTAACTTGCTAGTAGAAAAATATAAACTCT
This sequence comes from Homarus gammarus, assembly GCA_958450375.1. Taxonomy (NCBI): domain Eukaryota; kingdom Metazoa; phylum Arthropoda; class Malacostraca; order Decapoda; family Nephropidae; genus Homarus; species Homarus gammarus. The sequence continues at coordinate 190,641 of CAUDMG010002753.1, read as the reverse complement.
TCTTAATCCTAGACCAGGTAGGACTTGAAAGAAGTGGGGTGGTGTGTGGCGGGTGTGGTGCTGCATTCCTCACGCTGCTACTTCTCTTCTTATATGTGCTGTGGTCGGATTCCGGCTAGCCATGGGGCGGTACTGTGTGTGATATTTGCCAGAGAAACAATCCTAAAGGGATGATGGATTAGTTGGAAGTGCATTCGCAAAAAAAAAAAAAATTACTTTATAAGTTACGTCAATGTTTGGTAACTATTATTTCCGTCACGACAATTTTCTCATTAGGCTGGGTCGGGGAGTGAAGCTCTGCTCACTACATTGAATATTATTTATCACTATGCGTCAAAGAGTACATTACAAATCATACTAGCATAAAACCACTCCGAGTGAAGCTCTGTAATTATCGCAATATTAAGTAACACTAACCACCAATTTCGAAGCATAACTCACAGGACAAAACATTGGTGGTCACACGGGCGGGGGGGGCGGGAAACATTCGGCCATGATGCGCACGTGACCTAGGGAAGGCCTGAGGTGTAGAGTGGCGTAACCGGGACGGGGCGCGGGGCGGGGCGGGGTGGAGCGGAGCGGGGTAGGGCAGGGCAGGGCGGAGCGAGGCGGGAACGGATGGGTACGGAGGGTGAGGTGAGGGTTAGGACAGGGAGGAGGATGTAGGTTAAAAGACATGTTAAGTTATAACAGTTAGTACAGACACCGCTTCTATCGTTAAAACACAATGGGTACATTTAACACTGACCGACAATTAAAATGCACTTGGGATACTGAGAACTTCACAGAATGCGGGGAACACTGAGAAATTACGTTAAGCACTGAACATATTTCTAGAAAAAAAAATCGCGCATACCAGGACGAGAGACATTTACTTGAGCTGTAACGGTGACACACTAGGACACTTTTCACGCTACGACGCTATGACACAGGAATTACTTATTACACAATTGTAGACCATACTTAGACTGAATCAAATGAAGGATGAAACGATCCAGGTGTTATGGCTAACTGAGGGATGGCGTGAGTTTACGTTAAGTTCGCTGCTACCATTATAATACCTAAGCGAGGGAGGCGTGAATTACATATATAGTTCGCTGTCACCTATAACAAGGGACAAGGAGGGCCTGAGTTACATATAGTACGCTGCCGCCAATATAATGAAACTATATCTTGCATGAACTCCTTATCACGCACTTTCGAACAATACTCAAACAACGAGTCAGGTGTTATGGCTAAAATGAGGGAGGGCATGGGTTTACGTTAAGTACACTGTTACCAATAACAAGGGACGAGGAAAGCGTGAATTACATATAGTTCGCTGCCGCCAATATAATGTTAGGAATGCAACCACCCTTGTACTGCCTGCTTCGTCAAGATAGTTACGAGATTACTTCAAAAGATTCTAACTATCACTGTACTGAACACTAAAGTTAAGAGGCGTGAGTTCTTACTTTAAGTGTGCTGCCGCCATTGTAATGAGACAAAACTCACAAGAAGAAGATTACATATAGGTAGAATATTGATAGTATAAGAGTATAAAGAGAGGAAGATTTTGGTAGCGTGACCGTGATAGTTATTTACACTTATTGTACACTTATCGTATCTTATACGTCAATACACATCTATTACGTTCTTAAAGGCGACTTGTCAAACACTGCTTCGTTACAACTCTTTATTAATTACGAACATGACATGGACACATTAATAACACCTTCTATTGAAAGTTACTAGGACATTATTACGTTACTAGACACTGATTCTCGGACACGAATATGAAATGAATACACTTCCCACATAAGTAACTCATCCCATGGAAAGCTCTGACAAACACTCACATGACCTAGGGGAGGCCTAGCAGGGAGACTGCTTAGCTGGAACACTGGTGTCGGGAGGGCGACTGCTTAGCTGGGACAGGGGAGGGAAGTCGGGGAGGGAAGTCCTGCATGACTCTCCTCCCGTGAGCGGGACTCGGCTGTGGTGGACCTCCTCCTCCGATCCCTGTGTGTCTCTCTCTCTGACTCTGCGAAATTCCCTGAGGGAGGACTAGGACGTCCTAGATATTGGGATGCGAGCCGTCAGGTTCAGCTGGTCGGGGGGGGGGGGGGGGCGGCGAAGGGTCTCCTTACATTTGACCTGGCCAATGTGAGGTCAGGTCTGGACTTTTCAGAAACTATCTGGGAAAGTCATCAGGTGGGGCCGTGTGTATATTGGGAGAGCAACCGTGAGAGTTCCCCTACACTTGACCTCCCTAATGTCGGGTCAGACTGGAGTTTCTGAGATGTAAGACATACTTTCTGGAGAAGTCATCAGGTGGGGCCGTGTGACATGAGAGGCCCTGGTTGATTTGTGGCCCCTTGAGTTGGGCTCCGAGGGTTACATTTGACCTGGCTAATGTGAGGTCAGGTCCGGCCTTTGTTCAGAGAGTAGGTTATTATATATTGGAAGAGAGTCGGCTGGTGCCTTCTTACATGTCTGTTGTGGTGACATGTCACATGGGAGGGGAGCTAGTTGATTTGTAACCCTGGTCAGTCGCAAGAGATACCCTATACTTTTGACCTCCCTAATGTCGGGTCAAGTCTGGCTTTCCTCGCGATGTAAGCTGTGGTTTGACAAACCATCACTACATATATATATATATATATATATATATATATATATATATATATATATATATATATATATATATATATATATATATATATACAGTGTAACCCCGCTTTACGCGGTCAATTGGACCCACGGAGGCCCGCCTAAAGTGAACAACAGAACATATGGGATTAATTGAAATAGAGACTGGGCCGAACCCTAAACTCCACTTTTTCCCGACACAATAAGTACGTTTTAGTAAAAATAATATCTTAACTTTATGATGGTATGCACACACACATAATATAGAAGAGAACAATCAATAAGAGAATAATATACTGTACCAGGTAAAAGAAAAATCAAGGTTTAACACATATGTCATGGTAGGTTAGGTTAGAAAAAATCAAGGTTTAACACATATGTCATGGTAGGTTAGGTTAGAAAAAATCTAGGTTAAACACTTACGAAAGGTTAGGTTATGTTAGGAAAAATCAAGCTTAGGTTTAAAACTTACGTTAGTAGACGAGATGGGTTGGCGTACGGGAATGGAGGCTGGTTCCGAGGCAGAGGGAAGGCTATTGGCCCTCAGGTGAGTCACCATCACTGTCATCCACACTTATCAGTGCCTCCCTGACAAATCCCTCAAAGTCACCATCACTGTCTCTGTCTCTGTCACTATCACTGGCTTGGGCTGGCTGTGGTGGGTTGCGGGCGAAAAACTCGGTAATGCTTTGTTGACGGCTACTGTTGATGTTGTCATGATACACTGTAATGGTCATGACGGCTAACCTGAAAACCTTAAGGATTCATATTACGCTCAAACGTCCACAAAACCCTCTTGAGTCCCCCCAGTGGAAACGTCCCCCGTTCTCTATTTCCCACGTCTTGGTCTATGGGAGTAAACGCTGTATGCTGGGACCTGTTGCCATCTAAACCTTTGTAATCAATTTAATTTGGCTTTCGATAGCTGAGTCAGAGCATTGTTAGTTGAGATAATAATAGAGAATGAAAATGAGTTCATAGTCTCAATTTCAAGGTCAGAGTGTACAGTAAATTAATTCATCGGAATAGAAGTAGGTGGACTCCCTGGTCTGTTTTGAGTGAGGGCCCCGCGGGCATTTCAAGCGTTAGTGAGTGCCCGTCCCTTCACCCATACAGGTAGGCCACCCACTCTGTGTTGTAATTTGCCCTTCTTTAAGTGATTTGACCCAATTAATAGTTGATTGTGCAAGTGTTACAGTAACGTAGTTGATATGCTCTGAGTGAAGTCATATTTACGTCTTTAACGTCCCCTGAAACGTGATGTTGTTGTCACCTTTAGTGAGTGCTCGTCCCTTCACCCATACAGGTCCCCTGACGCTGATGCCCGTTTGTCTCCCGATCCCATTGTGATTATTGAATCGCTCTACCATCCATCAACGGCCTCGGATGTATTAGATGTCCAGCCGGGATCATACTGTATGTGAGAAGATGGCACCGATGCAGCCGGATTGATGTGCCCCAAGGCTTCGTTGGGCCAGACCCCAGACCCGCCATGTGTCTGGCTACCCCATCTCGGGTCGGAGTGTAACCGACCACAACAGCAGTTGTTAGAGGCGCCAGTGCTATACCCTGTGACAGGCCTTGGAATTATGGTCCACAGTGTGGTTGTAGGTGTTGTTAATACTTACCCATGTCGGGGTTTGTATCAGTATTAGTGTCTTGGGAGGAAAGACAAGGAGCTGGTCCTACGATATAATGTAAGGTGACATCAGGTATTGGGTACACGGTAAGAGTGTAATGTCCGAATAATTGCTGTTGAGTAAATAGGAAAACAAGGAAACCAGTACATAAGACATAGAGAGTTTGCAATAGGCCCAGGAGCTGAGCCTGGTAGTTATGTGTTAATAACATCTATTTTCCCCTTTGATTTTATTAATAAACTTGTTTTAGAGTAATTAAGGTGTATTCATTTCTCCCACGGTATTTTACCTTTATTTCCATCCAAGTGACCTGATACCAAAATTACCATACTCACGTGCCTAGGCCCTCGTCCATGCTACCCAAGAATAGGTGACGGAACTGAGTAGAGTAAGAACTAAGAGAAGTAAATAAGATGAGGGTGGTGTAGAAACAGAGAGGGAGTCAGGCGCCCTCACATTGGTGGCAGACCGAGAATGCGCCCCCTCACATTGGTGGCAGCTAGAGAACCCGCCCCCTCACAACACCTCCATAATGTCGTCGTTGGTGGTCTCTCTGTGAAGCCTGCAGATGTAACACTCTGCGCAGCTTCTCTGGCAAGGTCCATTGCTACTGCAACAGTCTGAACCTCACTAGTCACAGATTGACTCTGCCTCCCACCTGGGATACCTTGCAACACATGTCTCTATGCATGACGAACCGTTGCTACAGACAGCTGATCCCATGCCTCCACCAAGAAGTCCATAGCTTTCTTGATGTTGAATATCCTCCAAAAGTGTTTCACAAGAACTTCTTGCTCTGCCAACTGTTGTTCCTCGTCCTCTTCGCTCTTGCTATCGGTGTCACCCAGGTTACGCAACTCATCCTTACTGTTGGTATAGTCATTCAGGAGCTTAAACAACTTTGCAGAGAATGCAGCTTTCACATTGCAGATTAATTCTTGGTCCATGGGCTAGATTAATGACGTAGTGTTGGGAGGAAGGAAGACCACTTTTAGGTTGGGGTGACGATCCAACAGCAGGGGCGAGTGTCCTGGTGCGTTGTCAAGCAGCAACAAAATCTTGAATGGAACATTCTGTTGCTCACAGAATTTCTTCATGTGGGGAACGAAACAGTCATCAAACAGGAGAGGGACAGAGTAGAGAACATCCACGCCTTACGTGCGGTCAGCCAGTGGACATTTAGCTTGGTCTGCTCTTGTAGGCGTGCGGCTTGTTTGCTGTGTGGATCACCGATAACTTGAGCTTACAGGTACCGGAGGCATTGGTGGTAAACAGGACGGTGATGCGCTCCTTCTGCAACTTCCTGCCCCGACACTTGCTGGCAGTCTTCACAACGAAGGTCTTGGAAGGTAGCTTTTTCCAAAAAAGACCAGATTCGTCCATGTTAAACACCTGGTCGTCGGTGTACTGTCCTTCTTCCATAATCGTCAATGTGGCATTTAAAAACTCATGCACTGTTAAACAAATGTTAATCAAGAACTCCCCCAACAACACAATTGGTTGCAATTAACATAAGAACATAAGAATGGAGGAAACTGCAGCGGGCCTATTGGCCCATACTGGGCAGTCCCGTTTACACCCAACCCCTATTGTTCATTTGAGCATCCAACCTATGTTTGAAGCAATTCAGCGTATTCGAGTTAATGATGATATTTGGTAACTTGTTCCATTCATCCACTACTCTGTTTCCAAACCAGTGTTAACCTATTTCACGCCTAAATCTAAATTTGTCTAATTTAAAACCATTGTTACGAGTTTGCTCCTGGTTGGATAGTTTGAGTACCTTTGTAATGTCCCCTTTGTTTAGCCCTGCCTTCCACTTATACACCTCTATCAGGTCGCCCCTCGCTCTACGTCTCCCAAGGGAGTGCAAATTCAGATGCTTTAACCTGTCTCTATACTCAAGGTTCCTAATGCCCGGGATTAGTCTTGTCATTCTCCTCTGAATTCTTTCCAAGGATTCTATATCCATTCTGTAATACGGTGACCAGAACTGAACTGCGTAATCCAGGTGTGGTCTCACAAGAGCAAGATACAGTTTTAGGATGACCTCGCCAGTCTTGCAACTAACACTCCTTTGTATGAACCCAAGTACTTTATTAGCCTTGTTACGAGCAAAAACACATTGTTTACTTGGCTTAAGGTTCCTACTTATCATTACTCCTAAATCTCTCTCGCAGTCGGATTTCTCTATGGCATCATTGTTCATCTGGTATCTGGTTTCCCTGTTTACATCTCCAATACTGAGTACTTTACATTTGTCGACGTTGAATTTCATCTGCCATTTTTCAGACCATTCGAAAAATTTGTTTAGATCTTCCTGTAGTTTTGCCGAGTCCCCGTCAGATTTAATAACACGTCTTATTTTAGTGTCATCAGCAAATTTACTTATGTTGCTGTCAATGCCGATATCTATGTCGTTTATGTATATAATAAATAATAATGGTCCAAGTACTGAGCCTTGGGGAACTCCACTTGTGACGTTGCTCCAATGGGACTTAGTGCCGTTAATGCTCACTCGCTGTTTCCTGTCCTGTAACCACGCCTATTCCATTTAAGGATGTCACCTTTGATGCCATGAGCTTCTACCTTTCTAATTAGTCTTTCGTGGGGGACTCTGTCGAAGGCTTTGCTAAAGTCGAGATATACCGCATCATAATTGTGCCCCTCGTCCACCGATTCGAAAACTGATGAAAAGAATGTTAATAGATTAGTTCGGCAAGAACGTCCGCTTGTGAAGCCATGCTGGGAATCATTGATCAATCTATAATAATAATAATAATAATTAACGGTTTATTGAAAGAGCTTGGCAGCCAGAAGGCTGAAAATATACAGTTTCATATTTGGGGAATGGGTTACGAATTACAAATAATATACAAGTAACATAAGTGACACAAATAAGACATATAATAACTTAGATGGGGAAAAGCTCAAACTACAGTTCATTTCAACATAGTGACAGTGTTACAGTATTACAAGTAATTGATAATTTTTACAATTGTTGGGACTGGGCTGTTTTTATAGCGATCAGTTCGTGCACGTATGGGCTGGATGCGGTTGTGGTGTCGAACAGCAATTCTCGGGCAAGGGATCTCAGGTGGTAGTAGGAGCCGGTGTCGGGGATGGTGTAGAAGCTTCTTACCAAATTTGCAGATGAGGTCGTGGTGATGGTCAGTGAGAGTCGAAAGGGTCAGTGTGTTGAGCGCTTCTTGATATGTGGAGTAGGAGGGGGAGAGAATAATCTTGCATGCCCTCTTTTGCACTTTTTCTAGGTGTTTACGTTGTGTGGCATTTAGGGAGGAAGACCAGGTGGGGGAGGCATAGGTGAGCTTGGGAAGTATGAATGTTGTGTAAACACTGAGGAGCTCGTGTGCAGGAACTCCGAGGGACTTGAGTCGGCGGAGGAGGTGGAGAAGGAAACTGGAGGATTTGACAACTTCATTGACGTGTGGTTTCCAATTTAGTTTGTTGTCTATGGTGACGCCGAGGAGCTTCGTGGAATCTACAACCTGGAGTGTGTTCGGACCTAGAGTAATGGAAGGAGGTGGGACAATGTCGGAGGAGAGGTTGATGTGCATAACCATGGTCTTGGTATGGTTGATGGTGACATGGTTGTTGGTGGCCCAGTTTTGGAGACTGTTCAATAAATCCTGAAGGGCGGTATAGTTGGGAGCAGAATTGTTGACGCTGATCTGTGCTTCTCCAGGTGATTTCGAATAGAGTTTGAAATGATTGCTTCCAGTAATTTGCCTACTATTGATGTTAGACTGATTGGGCGGTAGTTAGAGGATAGTGATCTATCCCCCTTCTTGAAAATTGGTATTACATTCGCTATCCTCCAGGATTCTGGTACTACACCTGTTTTTAATGACATGTTAAACAACTTTGCTAAGGGCATACTAAGCTCTTCCTTACATTCCTTTAATACTCTGGCAAATATCTCATCGGGACCAGGTGACTTATTAGGCTTTAGTTTGTCTATTGCTTACTAACATCGTTACTAGTCACTACTATCTCACTTAATTTGTTTTCTTCACTATCTCTGAATAGAGTCGGTGCCTCGGGTATCATGTTTAAATTTTCGGTGGTGAAAACTGTTGAAAAATATTTATTCAAATTATTGCTCATATCTCTGTCGTTATCAGTGAGCTCGCCGAAGTCTGACCGTATTGGTCCAATCTTTTCTCCTGTTTTAATTTGATACATTTGGTAGAATCCTTTGGGGTTTGTCTTCGCCTCCCTTGCTATCCTTACCTCATTATTCCTCTTTGCTTTCCTTATCTCGGTTTTAACCCTACTCGCCAATACCCTATAATAGTCCCAGAGGTGAATTTCGCCACGATTTATCCTTCTACCTATAGCCTTCCTTTGGCCAATGATGTTCTTTAAATAATTATTTATCCATATAGGGTCATTGTTGTCTGATCTGAGTTTTTTGTATGGTATGTTCTGTCTTTGTGCATTAAGTAACTCACTATTTAAATTGTCGTGGAACTCGGCAATCTCAGATCTCGTTATCAGGTCCGTGTCATCTGTCAGGTTCACAGCCAAGCGTGACACCCCCTCTCTTAGCTGCCTCTTTAAACTGTCAAAGTTTGCCCTTCTGAAATCTGGTACTTTAGTGGAATTTTCCTTACGTATGCCCTGAAAATCTAACTGGAATCGAATTTCTTTGTGATTGCTGTTTGCAAGTTCGTTCCCTACCTCGACATTGCTAATTAGGTTTTCTCTGTTCGACAGAACTAAGTCCAGTATATTATTACCCCGTGTGGGTTCGGTTATATGTTGACCTTGGAAACAGTCCTGGATCGTCTCGAGAAAATCCTGTGATTCTGAGTTACCCGTAAGGTTAGTCCAATCTATTTGGCCAAGGTTAAAGTCGCCTACTATACAGACTTTGTTGTGTATGAAAGCCCTGCGCATTTCATCCCAGATAAGTCGCTCATTGACGCTATCAAGATTGGGGGGTCTATATATTACTCCTGTGATTAATTTTTCCCGGCCGTCGCTTAATTCTATCCAAATTGTTTCTGTATTCCTCTCAGTTTTTATTTCCTTATTTATTTCACACTTCAGATTATCCCTAACATAGATTGCTACTCCGCCTCCTTTCCTGGTCTGCCTATCGGTATGGAACAGTTTGTAACCCGCAATTTGGTATTCGACTGGTAACTTACGTGTGTCTAGGTTGATCCATGTTTCAGTGAATGCAATTATATCGATTTTTTCGGTACATAACAAGGCTTTAATATCATCCATTTTGTTTCTCATCCTTCTACTGTTCGTGTAGTATACATTTAAGTTAGTCGTGTTCTGAGTCCTCCCCTTACCGCGTTTAGTTTTAAACTCCCTGTTTAATTTAGTTTTGTCATCATTCCTAACACTATTTCCCTGTAGTCTTTCACTTTGTTTACCCGCTCCCACTGCAGTCTCCTCCACCCCCGTGCCCATATGTTCCCTTAGCAGTTTAAAGACTTCGATATCTTTTGAACTGCCTCTACTGTTTGTATAGTATACATTTAAACCTACTCTTCCCTGGTCCTGTTTTACCCCTTGTCCTGAGCAACTAATTTTACTTCCCAGGACCTGCTTGTTTTTTGACTCCCACTTTCCCCGACCCCTCTCTGCTGGCGAAACCCCCCTTCGGAGTGACAATTTCATTCTCCAGGGATGCAGACAACGTCTTTACCCCCTCACGAGACAAGTGTACTCCGTCGCGACAGTACAGGTAGTCGTTGCCAGTTATCAATGAATGCCCAACCATTGTTTGCACAATGTTTTTCCAGTCGGCAATTTATAGCAATTGCCCTGGACAGCCATTCACGACCAACCCCTCTTCTAGGCAAGACACCACATACTATCGGGATCCCTCCCCTATCTCTAATCTTCCCCAGCGCCTCCCTATACCTCTTGAAAAGTTCCTCACTCCCAACCTTACCTATGTCGTTTCCTCCCACACTAAGACACACTACTGGATTGGTACCCTCCCCTGACGAAACCCTGTCTAACCTCTCGGCTACATGCCCTATCCCAGCCCCAGGAAAACACACCCTAGTCCTACGTTTCCTATCTCTCGCACAAAAAGCCCATCCATAAACCTCACCTGGCTGTCACCAACTACCACGACCTTACCTGTGGGCAGGGTTTGTACAACTGCCCTTTCCTCTCCTTGATCTATACCGTCCTGCCTCTTCTCTTCCTCACCAGCTTCCTGTAGCACCTGGTAAGGGTTACTACACTCCACACCCTGGTCAGCTTTCCTAAGCCTGACCCTAGTCCCCTTGGAGACAACCACTCTCCACGCCTGCTCCTCCTTCGCAGGTGTCCTGCTAGGCAGGACACCTACCTGAAGGAGTTCCGTCCTGAGGGCTTCATTTTCCCCCTTTAGAGTGTCAACCTCACTCCTCAACTGCCCCAGCTGCCTTAACAGAGTGGCAAGGAGGTCGTCTTTCCCCACACTCCCCTCCTCTTCCCCCACGACACAACGATCCAAAGCGGCCATTTTCCTTGGTCTCTAACGGGAGCACGATCGGGCACGACCTTCTCCAAGCTGGGTCAGAGGTCAATTTATAAAGTTCCTTGCAAGGAATGTAATATGTTTTACTTAGGCCAGACAGGTAAAGATCTTGCAACTAGAATTAAACAACACAAATACAGTGCTAGGACAGGCCAGGAATCCAATGCTCTGTTTGTTCATTTGAGGGATAACAAGCATTGCATTGACTGGGATAATGCCTCCTCAATATTACCATGTAATTCAATTGATAGTAGGAACATCATAGAATCTAGTCTTATTAAACATACCGAAGCATTCAACATGAATTTGAGTAACGGCATGTACAAGCTGGACAATTTTGTAATTAAGAAGATTTGTAACCAGGTGAGAAGGCCGGGTCACCTGACCATCTGACCTGACCACCAACCGTTGTGTGCTATTTAAAGATTAATAGGGTCATTACCTAATACCTGACCATTGTGGACCTGGTCTCACCCTCCTCTGTATATATACACCTTGATTTGTATTTCTCCCTCTAGTCTGTACTCACCCCTGAAGATGTGAACTACACGAAGGAGCTTGGGAACTTCGTGTTTTCTTCTTTCCTTGTGGTTATCAGCATATATATATATATATATATATATATATATATATATATATATATATATATAAATATATATATATATATATATATATATATATATATATATATATATATATATATATATATATATATATATATATATATATATATTTTATGAAAATCCACAATGAAAACGTGGATAAGATAAATCTTGATAAAATCACACGGGAAAATGGAAACAACGGAGTACCTTAGCTTTCGTCTTTATTCAAGACATCTTCAGAGGCAACTGGATTACATGGACAGAGAGAGGCTTAAATAAACAGGGTGACCTAAAAACATGAGGTCAGGTCAAAATGATGACATCCACTAATCCCCACACCAACACACACGTAGAGGAGCTTAAGAGAAGGGTGGTGACGCGACTAGTCAAGTCAGGTCAGAAAAAAGGGGACCCACAAAATAACAATCATACATCTAGATCAAAGGTTTTTAAAGCATTTTTAACCTTGGGCCACTGACAAATAAATTTATGTAACATATTATCAGTTTTGAACTGACCATCACTAAGGTTTATTGATTTTAATTCCTGAATCAAACTAGCTTCAACAAGAAGTCTTTCTGTGACACAAGATGATTTGAAAACTTCTAAGCTTTTTTCCCAAGAAATGGGGTGATTATTATTCCTAACATGAACGAACAAGGCACTGCTTTCAGATGCAGTTCTAATATTATACTTATGTTGTTTGATTCTGAGCTGCAGTGTTTTTCCTGTCTGACCTACATAATTACAATTACATTTGCTACATGGAATACAATAAACACTACCATTTACATTCAAACTTGGGCTATTCCTTATTAACATATTAGTAATGGTTGAGTCATACTTGAAAACAACATTAATATTTAGAAGCTTGAGGGACCGAACTAACGGGACAAATTCATTACGATAGGGCAGAGTCAAAATATTCTTAAGTGTAGGAACTTGTCTGGTTTGAGAGGAATGAAAGGATTTTTTAGCCCTATTAAAACAACGATCAACAAACACAGAAGGGTACCCAAGTTTATGTGCAATAGAACGAATGTGTTTCAATTCATCGTCAATAAATTCAGAGTCACAAATACGCAGACATCTTAAGAACATAGCAGAAAAAACTGACATTTTGTTACTCTCCACGTGATTCGATAAAAAGTGTATGAAACTGTCTACCTGTGTGGGCTTTCTTTACAGTATATCTTAAATTTGTAGTTTTGGCCATTTCTCATGATAAGCATATCAAGGAATGGAAGGGATCCATTTATTTCTCTTTCAATTTTGAATGTGATACTTGGGACAATATCATTAAGCTTGTCTAAAAATTCCAATTGGGTCACTGTTTCTAGGCCAAAGACTAAGAACATCATCTACATATCTATACCATGGAGGAATAAAGTCCCCTATATTGGGTAATAATCTAGCCTCAAAAAACTCCATGTAAATACAGGCTAGAGGAGCAGAAAGACAATTACCCATGATCCTGCCAAATATTTGCTTGTAAAACTTCCCATTTGCTCTATAAAAAAATCACGAATGGTATGCCACTTATCAACACAAGTAGACTAAGAAATCTGGACAATCGAGCATTCTCCGAGTTGAATAAAGTGCTGCTGTGTGACGGGCCGAGTTCTTCCCATTTTGTAATTTACCATCCAGATATTCTTTTCTGTTATTATTCTTCAATTCTTTATTTATAAATATACTTTCTATTCTTATACAAGTAATACTCTTCTCAGTTATGTATGTTCTCTATATTAAACGTTCATGATGTATTTATTTAATAATTTCTATGCTGTGTCGTTAGTTCCACAATGTACATACATGTCTTATCTTTCTTTTCTGGTACTTTCCAAGTCTTTCATTTCTTTCATATATATTATCTTTACTCAGTTTCAATGTTCTTACCTTAATGAATTATACAGTACTCTGTTTTACGTCTATTCTTAAACAGGGGTTAGTCTGGGGAACCATGTTACTCTTAGTACAACACTTTTTATACTTACAAAGGGTAGCTGCCACCATCCAGACTTTTCATTATATAACATTACTCATGGAAAGTTTTTTGGGTAGTGTGGTAGATGTATAGGCATGTGAGTAAGTATTATTTTCTGGGAACCAATGTTTAGAAGGAGTAGAGTGGTGATACTAGTAGTGGGGTATGCTATAACGAACGGATCCTACTATGAATATTCCTATAACGAACGGTTTTACCTATAAAATTGAGAATGCTATAACGAACGAAACTCCTACATCGAACATTATTAAAAAAAATTTTGTTCTTTGGTTTTTTACTAATTTATTGTTTCTATATTACAAGTATTAATGATATTCTTTATTTCAGAGGCTTAGATGCATATTTATGCAATTTTTTACAATTTTATATTATATTTTTCAGTGTTAAGTGGTTGTATTTGGGGGGGCCTGGAACGGATTAATCCTATAACGAACGAATGCTATAACGAACAAGGTTCTAGAACCAATTAGATTCGTTATAGCATACCCCACTGTAGTAGATTACTAATTCAATATTTCTTAACACAGTGAGTGAATAAGATGCATCTTAGATTCACCCAGACAAAACAGAACCGCAATGAACTTACTAAGTCATCAAACACTTCAAGAACTTATTACCTCATTAAACACCTCCAAATACTTATTACTTCATTAGACAATTGTGGTATTATTACCTTGACAAATGAGATTCCGTAACTATTATTCACAAGATATCACTGGACCCTCAGGTCTTACTTTAACAAGTAACAAATTACCTCATCAATTCTTGGTTAGAACATTATACTCGCAGGTTATTCTTTCATGGTCACTATAACCGCCAATCAGACGGTTAGAGGGTGAATAATACTTCTGACGTCGTACAAGCACATTATAATTCGGTCAAACCTGTTGCATACATTTCATTTAGTATTTCAAATAAGTCATACATAGGCACTCCTACATAAATGTTTAATCCAATATATATTTACATAACAATCGTGGCTATGTAATTAGTGTAATCTTAACACAAAAAACAATGACACAGTCTACCTGTGTACACAATAAGTACTAGTTAAACTTATGTGTTGAAAGTCTAGAGAGAAGCCAGGGTAGGTGTTGACTCTAAGATATGGGTAGCTATACTGAAATGCCCACCCTATAGCCTGGCCCCTTGGCTGGTCAGCTATGGTGGAGTCAGGTGATTATAATTATACATAAACAAACTCCCTTCACACCCTCCAACCTCCTTCTGGGCCTCTCATCTTCAACCATCTCAACAGTCGACATTGTGAGTTACAGCCTAACATAACATTTGTTTATATGTCATCATAATTATGTTCCACTTGCGCAAAACACCCACTCCGTTGAGCGTTCACGCTCAAAACCAGATCAGGCCTTTGATACTTGAGTTTGTCACGTTCATGTGACTATGCTGCCCTCAGGCTGGTGGTATTTAACTTTGTCACGTCCTTGTGACTAAGCTGCCCTCAGGCTGGTGGTATTTAACTTTAATTTTGTCACGTTCATGTGACTAAGCTCCCCTCAGGCTGGTGGTATTTAACTTTGTCACGTCCTTGTGACTAAGCTGCCCTCAGGCTGGTGGTATTTAACTTTAATTTTGTCACGTTCTCGTGACTATGCTGCCCTCGGGCTGGTGGTATTTTAACTTTGTCACGTCCTTGTGACTAAGCTGCCCTCAGGCTGGTGGTATTTAACTTTAATTTTGTGACGTTCTCGTGACTATGCTGCCCTCAGGCTGGTGGTATTTAACTTTGTCACATTCTTGTGACTAAGTTGCCCTCAGGCTTGTGGTACTTATCAGTTCCTTAGGAAATCTTGGTCCTTTGACGTCCGGACATCACCATCTTCATGTGTGGATACCCAATTCACTTTCCTGGCTGACTCCATCAACCCTTTCCTTTGCTCCCTCCAGCAAGCATAATTTTGTCACAGGTCGCAACATTGTGGACGTCGACGTCTTAACCACTGCCTGTCGGACATGTCCATCCTCGCCAGCCTTGACTTCCATCACTCGACCAAGGTGCCATTTGTTGCGTGGACTATTTGCTTCTGCTATAATGATTAGGTCACCAGGGCGAAAGTTGCGCCGTGGTCTGAAATGCACTTGGCGAGTTCTGAGTTGAGGGAGGTACTCCGTCAGCCAGCGCTTCCAAAATTGATCTGCAAGGTACTGGACATGCTTCCACCTTCTGTGGTATGATTCGCCTATTGACCTTCCACCTAAGGGAAGATTACCCTTTTGACTTAAGTGCAAAAGATGAGCAGGAGTGAGAGCCTTTAGTTCATTTGGAGTGTTTGGAACCGGGGTGATTGGCCTCTCGTTAACTACGGCTTCCACTTCACAGAACAGTGTTTGCAGACGTTCATCGTCTAAAACTTGTGAGCCCACAATCGCCTGAAGAACCTTCTTTACTGTGCGAATCTGCCTTTCCCATACTCCCCCCATGTATGGAGCAGCTGGTGGATTGAAGACCCAGTCAATATCTGCTTTCAGTAAGGCACCTCTGAGTCTGTCATCTTGCTCCCAACTTTTCACTGATAGTTTGAGCTCTTTGGCTGCCCGTACCATGTTTGTCCCATTATCCGACCTAATACGCTCTGGTGTACCTCTACGTCGGAAAACTTTGTTATTGCGTTGAGGAAGGCATCTGCGTCTAATGAGGCCAGGACTTCAAGATGAACAGCCCTAATAGTTAAACATGTAAACAGACATCCCCAGCGCTTCACCTGTTTCCTCCCTACCTTGATAATTATCAAGGTTTTGGTCCATTCATTATAATGAATGGACCAAAACAGTCCGTTCCAGTGTAAGCAAATGGAGCCTTTCCAGGAGTGACACGATCTATTGGTAAGTCAGCTTGCCTTTGATGCCGAGTTCTCCAGTTGTTGCGTCGGCACACTCCACAGCGTCGTATGATTCTATCAAGCAAGCGTCTGCCCTGGGGAATCCAATACCTTTGCCTCACACGCGCCATCGTGTGTTCTCGTCCGGCATGTCCGGCTCTCTCTTCGTGCATCTCCCGCACTATGATTTCGGTGATGTGGTGGTCTCTAGGCAGCAAGATTGGCTCCTCACCACTTCGCCCATGAAGGGTTTCTTTAATTCTTCCCTTTGATCTGAGCAACGTTTGCTCGTCCAAGTAAGGTTCCAGTTTATATAGCTTATTGTCCTTCGGCAGCTCACCCTTTATGACAATTTGGATTTCTTTCTCATAAGCCTCTTTCTGCACCAATTTTATAATTGTCTGCTCGGCCGATTGTCTGCGGTCATTGTACTGGACCCAAGCCACCCGATGAACCTTTTAATCCATGCCACCCCTTTCACCAAGCGGTACCATGATGAGTACCTGAGCCACAGTTTGGTGAGGGACCACTTTGACTGCTCGCTCACTGCCAGAGCAACTACAGATCTCTGGTGTACTTCTCGTTTCACCTCCAGTAAGTCGTTCAGAACTGCTAGCAGCTCCTTTCCTTTTGGCCACCGTTCTTCAACACTGAGTAGAAAGTCAGGACCTCGTATCCACCGAGATCCTGCAACTAAGTCTAGGACAGGTAATCCCCTAGTTGCATCATCTGCTGGGTTCAGCGATGTGCCGACATGTCTCCACTGGTCAGTTCTTGACAGCTCTTCTATGACTGCTATCCTGTTGGCTACAAACGTTTGAAATCGTCTGCTCGAATTGGCGATATACTGCAAGACTAGCATGCTATCTGTCCAAAAATAAGATTCGTGTATGGTCATGGTCATTTCTCGGCGAATCGTTCGATCAGCGTTCACTGCCAGGACAGCTGCACAAAGTTCCAGCCTTGGTATTGTCAGTTGCTTGAGTGGGGCCAGCTTGACCCGTCCGTACACGAAAGTGCACTGGATACCTCCGCCAGAGTCTACCATTCTCAGATAGGTCACCGCACCGTAAGCAGCCTGCGATGCATCGCAGAAGATGTGCAACTGTGCTGAGATGATTTCTTTAGCACATGCTGTTTTAGGCATCTGGGTACCCCATTTGGGTACCCTTAATTTCCCTAGGTGGGCCAGTTCTAGCCAGGTGCTCCAGGTCGTGTGATTAATAGCCGACGAAAGTTCGTCCCACCCTAATCGACGCCTGCATTCACACTGAAATAATATTTTAGCCCTGATGATGAATGGGGCCACGAACTCCAGTGGGTCATAAATAGAACTGACCAGGCTTAGTACTCCTTTCCTGGTAGCTGGCCTTGAGTTTGGTTGCACCTTCCAGGAGCCACCTAACCCCCAGGGCTCGCTCCATTGGCAATTTGTCTTGCCTCAGATCAATTTCCTTCAGTGTATTTTGCCTCTCCTCCGGTGGGATGGTAGCCAACACTCCTTTGTGATTACTGGCCCAATTAGATAACCGAAATCCTCCACACGCCAACAGTCTTCGAAGCTGACACGCTAACATTGATGCTTCATTTGATGAGTCCAGCGACATGAGCAGGTCGTCAACGTAGAAATTGACTTCCGCTTGCGCCACCATGTCGGGAAACTCGGATCTGTGGTCTTGGAATGTGCGCCGGAGAGCGTAAGTTGCACATGAAGAGCTCCACACCCCACCAAAGATGTGCACCTTCATCCTGTAAGTTATTGGCTCTCTACTCAGGTCTCCATTCTCCCACCAGAGGAATCTTAACGCATCTCGATGTTCTGGCGCTACATGGATTTGATGGTACATAGCCTCCACATCTGCCATGATGGCTGCAGTTCCTTGGCGAAACCTAAACAGGACTCCAAGCAATTTGTTGTTGCAGTCTGGACCTTGTAGTACCTGGTCGTTCAGCGATGTCCGTTTGTGTTTGGCTACACAGTCAAAACTATGCGTACTTTGTTTGGCTTATTTGGGTTCAACACCGGGTGATGAGGCAGATACCAGACCAGTCCAGTATCTGACTCCAACTGGCACTTAGGCACTGATTCAGCATATCCTTCAGCAAGCAGTTTATTTATTTCCTCTACGCATCCTTGTCGCAGCCGTGTGAGTCCTTGGATAATCTTCGAAGTCCATCTAGTCGACGCTCCGCCACAGCCTTGCTGTTTGGGAGTTCTGTGTTCTCATTACGGAACGGTATGGGAAATTGGTAATGACCATTAGTTTTGATGCCTGTCTCTGACCATAGCCTCAACACTCTTTTGTCCTCAAGTGAATGAGCTGCTGACTGCAAGGCTCCTGTGTCCCCACTTTCCAGCTCCCAAAAAAGCTTAACTTGTCTTTCCAGACAGGTTTCAGGACTCATGACAGTTTCGGTCATCAGGCATCCTGACATGCAAACTCCTTGTGCGTCTTGGTGCCCCACCGGTCCATTTACTGTCCAACCCAGTCGCGTTTTTATGGCGAATGGCATTCCATCCCTTCCTGCTCTGACCTCCAAGGGTACCAGGGCCTGTGGCACATTTTGTCCTATCAGAATTTCTATGCTGTTGCTCTGCAATTCTGGCAATTCCACACCTCGCAGATGGGTCCACCTTGAGATATCACTTGTGTTTGTTACGGAGTTGTGCAGCGTTGTGGCGAAATTTTGTATAATGAGTACTTTCGGGATAAGTATGGTTCTGCCTCGTTTCATGCCTGTGCCAACCACTTCTAGATCTACCTCCGCTGAGTCGAGTATCATCTCTTGGACAAGTGTACCCATGGTTACCAGGGTAGGTGTCCCTTTCACCCTTAGTTTCTGTGCCAGATCTTTGCTGCAATACGACCTGTCGCTGCCTGAGTCCAAGAGAACTAAAGTTCTGATGTGATTTCGTTGGTGTGAGTCCTTTCCCCGAATCTTCACACTCACTATCGGCAGTACAATCTTGGCATTTTTCGTCGATAGTCAGATGTCGCTTTCGCAGCTGTATGGGTTTTCATGGGCGTCCTTTGTCCCTGTAGCATAGACATGGCCTATTTTTCCGGCCATGTATGAACTGTCGTTGGCTTTCTGGGCCATGCCACCATCAGAGGTGCCTGCCACTGACTCTTGTTTCACGAGACCTTGAAAATTTCGCTTTACGTCACCCTTGTGTGTGTTTGACATACTTGCAGTAAGTGCCTCCCTTCGTTCTTGATGCAACAGTCTAAAATGCTTCCCTTTGCACCCATCAGTGCCACACCTGAAGCGAGACCAACACTCAGCAACAAGGTGGCCCACTTTCTCTCCCTCACTGACATGCTCCAGAATTCGTCGCACCCTGCTAATCCATGTGCTCTGGAACACACTGGGCACGAGCCTTTTCCCGAGCTTGTTTCTCCTCTATTGCCTTTCGCTTCACTGATAGTCACTAGGCCCACGGCACGTTTGCTTGACGATGATCCGTCTGGTCTTTTCTTACTTCCTTCTTGACCGTCCTCGCTTGATAGCAAAGCCATGTCATCCATCGTCACCGCTTTCTCCTCCAAATATAGCGCTAACCACTTCACCAGCCCCGTCCTGTCGACTTCTGATAATTTCGTACATCATCCACACAGCGTTCCCTCAATTTGGGGGGAAGCTTAGTCACCAGCGTTCTGAAGGTCTGCCTTGATTCAAGTTCAGACATCAAGTTCAGATTCTCCAGATGGCTTACTGCACCCCATAGCTGAGATGCCAGTTTTCGTCGTCGAACGCCCTCACTGAGCGAGCGTCTATGAGCCTTTTTACCAGCTGGTCCGCATATGCATACTTATCTCCAAACCTTGCCTCCAGGATCTTGATTGCCTTGTTGTAGGCTCTGTCTGGCTCTAGATAGTCGCATCCCATGATTGCTTGATGTATCTCTTCTCCTTCACAAGCATCCATGAGCAGTTGGTACTTGTACTTCTCTGGCACGGCCGCATTTGTCATGTATCGACGGAAGGGATGCATAAAGGTCCAAAACTCCGCCCGCCCTTGTCCTTTAAACTTGGGAAGGGTGGCTTGCGGCATGCGCATCGCAGCCACTAGCTCTCTTATTTCTTCACCCTTCTCTGATTCTCCCTGTGGATGCATAATTGCGACTTGAGGAGCTTTGTTTGCAAGCATTGGCGGTAAAGACGATGCCATTTTCTCGACATTGACCGATGCCTGTTGCTGGGTTTCCTCCCGTACTATTGGCTTCTCATAATTGCTGGAGTTTTCTGTCGAAGGCTGTGAGCTGTCACTTCTTCGTGTTAGTGCTGATGTCTCTTGACCCGCCACCATTCCAGTGTGCATCGTTTTCATCCACCCTGCTTTAAGCTCTCGCAGGGCTCGGTTTACTTCATCCGACGCTGCCTCAGCTCTGGCCACTGCTTGTTGATAATGCAATTCCCTACTGTGACCTTCCCGTGGATCTCCTGGTATTGCAAGCTCATTTTCTGTTTCACCACTCTCTGATTGTACCTCGGCGGGCGGATCCATTGTCATTAGGTCAAAATGTTTGCTTCTATCTAGGTGCGACTCTCCTTCCATGTCATCAATACACCCAATCTCCGACATCTTGCTTATTCAGGTAATTTGAATTGCGTTCGTTTCCACCACTCTTCAATCAGGGCTCGTTCGTGTGCCTCGTCATACACTCGCACCTGATATCATTACACACTTTACATTGATATTTGGGTTATTTACAAAGCAAAATATCACTTCAGTCAATTATGACTGCTAATTGTGTTCTGCACTTACGTCAGACAACAATAATGACATAGTGTTTTCATTCTCATACGCACTACACTGGGATTGATGAAGATCACCCAGACAAGACTATTTTCTGGACTAACAAGGTTTAACTATTATCGATGCGAGAAGTACACGGACGTTGCACTGCACTTACTCGCCACTGGATACACACACATCCACACCCACACGCTACACTAAGAGTGGCTGAGCTCACTCTGACAACATTGTTTTCTTCAATAACAAAATGTTCAAGTATTATCGCCACTATAAATCTACGGGCGTTGTACTGTAACCCGTGGCACTGGGAACACGCACGCACACTCACGCGCGTCCCTCCAGTGGGTTGAGTTGAGTTGACCTTGGTTACTGTTACTCACAAATTATCCAAGTGGCTGGTAAAGATGCTATCCTCTTTTACAGGCCAAATATCTAATTCACATATACACAATAGCAGTGATTTAATTGATAAACTCAAGAAACACAATAAACCTTGTGATTTAATAAGTTTTGATGTAAATTCACTTTTCACTAGAGTACCTGTGAAAGATCTACTTTTATTACTTAAAGATAAATTACAACTGTTAGATTTAACTATTGAACATGATACTTTTCTCAGATTGATAGAGTTATGCGTAACTGACACTGTGTTCAGAGCAAATGGGAAGTTTTACAAGCAAGTATTTCGCATGATCATGGGTAATTGTCTTTCTGCTCCTCTAGCCTGTATTTATATGGAGTTTTTTGAGGCTAGATTATTACCCAAAATAGGGGACTTTATTCCTCCATGGTATAGATATGTAGATGATGTTCTTAGTCTTTGGCCTAGAAACAGTGAACCCAATTGGAATTTTTAGACAAGCTTAATGATATTGTCCCAAGTATCACATTCAAAATTGAAAGAGAAATAAATGGATCCCTTCCATTCCTTGATATGCTTATCATGAGAAATGGACAAAACTACAAATTCAAGATATACAGAAAGCCCACACAGGGAGACAGTTTCATACACTTTTTATCGAATCACCTGGAGTCTAACAGAATGTCAGTTTTTTCTGCTATGTTCTTAAGATGTCTGCGTATTTGAGACTCTGAATTTATTGATGATGAATTGAAACACATTCGTTCCATTGCACAAAAACTTGGGTACCCTTCTGTGTTTGTTGATCGTTGTTTTAAAAGGGCTAAAAAAATCCTTTCATTCCTCTCAAACCAGGCAAATTCCTACACTTAAGAACATTTTGACTGCCCTATCGTAATGAATTTGTCCCGTTAGTTCGGTCCCTCAAACTACTAAATATTAATTTTGTTTTCAAGTATGACTCAACCATTACCATTATGTTAATAAAAAATAGCCCTAGTTTGAATGTAAAGGGAAGTGTTTATTGTATTTCATGTAGTAAATGTAATTATGTAAGACAAACAGGACAAACATTGCAGCTCAGAATCAGACAACATCAGTACAATATCAGAACAGCATGTGAAAGCAGTGCCCTGTTCGTTCGGAATAATAATCATCCCATTGCTTGGTAAAAAAGCTTTAGAAGTATTCAAATCATCTTGTGTCACAGAAAGACTTCTGGTTGAAGCTAGTTTGATTAAGGAATTTAAATCAACAAACCTTAGTGATGGTCAGTTCAAAACTGATATGTTACATAAATTTATTTGTCAGTGGCCCAAGGTTAAAAATGCTTTGAAAACTTTGGATATAGATGTAGGATAGTTATTAGTGGGTCCCTCATTTTTGACCTGACCTGACTACCCCTTCTCTTCAGTTCTTCTTATACTGCCAGACTGGGGGTCACTAAGTCTAAGGGGGAATACTTAACTCTAATCTTAATTTCTAAGGGTCGCTGCCACCAGCTCGTTAGGTAGTGTGCAGAGTGGACTAGGCATTGGGTTAGGTTTTCCATTGACCAGATCGATAAGGGGAAAGAAGGGTGAAAATATAACGTGTCCTAATTAATTTATTAATAATAAAGGATACTGGTATAAAACATACAAATGAATTGGTCTTCCTCAGAAGAACAACGAAAATGTTGGTTACCCAGATGGGCACCAGACGTCTTACATTAATGGCATGTCATCCACATACTTATTGCATAACAATCTGTGACCACCTTACCTCGGTCATTCCTTCTTACACTATCCCTTAGCACACCAGACTGCTCCACCTGTATGGAATATAGCACCGTCGGTTATCATACATAGTAGCACCCTCTCAACACACATGTTACACTCCACCCCTGCAGGTATGGGAGTCCATGTAACTTTCAGGTATACACAATAAGCACCTCATCCGTACACCGCCCTCGGTGGGTAAAGACGAGGGCTTCACCCAGAGACATACCAGTACTATTTCTACGCCTGGTATTATAGGTCGCTCCAAGTGACGACCGCAGTGTTTCTCAGGGTCTCCTTATTTGTTACTACTCATTTGAAGTGAGGTGCTGGAAATCCACAGGTTCACAGTGGACTGGTATAGCGGGGAGTAGTCACCACCTGTTGGGACGCTCATAGGGATTAATGGCTGCCGGGCAGCAAGGCACTCCGACCGCATGGGACCTGAGGTGACGGTAGAACGGAGGGTACTGAGAAATAATGCCTGACGGGCAATTATCGCACCCCGTAACACATTACTATTACACTTATATATCAGGCAAAGCTTTCAACTGTAATAACTGTATATAAGCCTCAATTATAGGGCGGGATATAGCCCGATAGGACACTGACCTGAGGTGACGGTAGAACGGAGGGTACTGAGGGCAGTGACCTGCCGCTCGTCACGGCGTAGGCCTACAGTTTCCAATCTTTAATTTTTATTTTTATTTCTTACGGTTCTCACCTGAACACTTTTCGGTATATTGTCACTCATGCCGTATAAACACATATTTTAATCCTAAATTACACACTAAGGTAAGGTCTTGGTTTGCCAGTTCGTGGGTAAATTCATTGGGTTATAATATCAACGTGGCACACCCGAGATGGGTACATGACGCGCCTTAAAACAAAGGCTGAATGTTCATGGTGGGGGTGTATCAACTTCACTTAAAACTGTAATGAGGGATCCTCCTCTCACACGTTGCACTATTTGAACACAGACATAAGATTCTCTGATCACTGTACCTGTCGTGGGTATATGTCACGTGAGGATATGAGGTGTATTAAGTTCATACCGACGCATACAAGTTTCTGGGTCTCTTCCAACACCTCACATAGTTCTGATACATTTATCCTTTTTCCAGATCATTGTTCTCATGTATTTTCATATGATATCTGTGGAAGTTATGTTCGCTACACGTTCACAGACGTAAATAGTATGACCTTCAACCCTGATCCACACTTAGTCCTACAGTACACTAGTCCGGCTCAACTGGACTTTAGCATTCATCTTATGGATACCCTGAGTTCTCCTTAATGCTATGAATACATACAATTAATATGATATGACTGTACCTGGGTACAATACAACACATGGTCTAGTAACATTGAGTAGGTGAGTTATCCTTTATCAATGTTTCCCGTTTTCTGAGGTTCTACAAGCTCGGTGGATTTGAATGTTATACAGTGGTCCCTCGGTTAACGAGCACAATCCGTTCTAGCATGTTGCTCGTTAACCGAAAATCTCGTTAACCGAAACCATTGTTTCAATGGGTTTTTGGGTAATTGGTTTCAGCTCACCGAAAACTGCCTAAATTCAACAAAAATGGTAGAAAAGTTCACTTACTTTGAGATGTGTATGTAGAAGGCTCCTGGATGATGATGATGATGATGTGCATTTGAAGTGGGAGGTGGAGGAGGAGAAGGGAGAAGAGAAGGAGGTGGAGAAGAAGCATTTTACTGCCTCTTGGAAGGTGAGTCACCTTCCATGAAAATGTCAGGAACCTCTGGACTGACAGATTCTCCACCATGAACATCCTCTCTCCTTCTTGAAGTGGAAGGCTGAAGGATAGCATCTTGTTCCCTTTGCCTTTTACTGAAGAAAGTGTCAATTGTGGTCTGTGGGGCATATGTCACTTCTTTTCTTAAATTTTTTTAACCAGCCCTTGCTGGCCCTAAAATCTTCAAAGTCTGTGCCTGAAGAACCAGGTTGATTTACCTTTAAATGTTCGTATATTTCCCTGGCTCTTTCACAAATAAATTCAGTAGAAACTGAATCGCCTTTCATCTGTTTTTCCGTAATCCAGATGAGAAGTAACCTCACTGTTTCTGCTATTAGGGATCTACGTTTGAACACTCTGGTAGACTTGTCTCTCACTTTCACTTCCTTGAATTTGTCTTTCTGTGCAAGAATTATCGATACAGTTGATGTCGACATGCCATATTCTTTGCTTAGCACATTTGTTCTAATGCCTTCTTCATGTTTTCTAATTATTTCCTGTTTCATCTGAATTAATATCGCTTTTCTAGATTTCTTGAAACCCATGCTGGATTCAAAAACAATTTCAACACGTGTTATTTTAAGTTCAATTGCTGTAAATAAAGAATATTTTCTTTAAATTAATACTGCAATGCTCTATATATCATCAATATGTAAAATAAATTTCAAAATGATCAATAATTTGACTGAAAACACAGAAAAAAAGCATTTATGTTGAAGTGAGTCTGAAGCAAGATGTTACCTCCACTGAAAAGACACAGAGACTGACTCCTGTTTGGTGTGTTGACACGCTGTTTGGTGCGCATAAAACTAGTTTCCTGTACTGTACTTCAATTATGTTCAATAATTGTTAAAATGACTAAAAAATTTGATATTAAACTTTTAAAATGATTGAATAGTGTAACCTTCTTGATATTTACCAAAATGGTAAGGAATTTAAGCCCTAGAGCCGATTACTGTATTGGCGGACTAATACGACAACTGGTGTGGAAGTGAAAACATGATGAGGGCCGATCGTAAGGAATTCGTTAATCGAGGGAATGCTCGTTAACCGAAGTTAAGAATCTTATGGAAGGTAATTCGTTAACCGAGGGATCACTGTATATATATTATATTATATTATATATATATATATATATATATATATATATATATATATATATATATATATATATATATATATATATATGCAAGTAAATCACTGTAGGTGCGCGTGATCTAGGTATATGCTGATAACCACCAGGAAAGAAGAAAACACGAAGTTCCCAAGCGCTTTCGTGTAATTCACATCTTCAGGGGTGAGTACAGACTAGATAGAGTAATGCAGAACAAGATGAATATATACAGAGGAGGGTGAGACCAGGTCCACAATGGTCAGGTAATGACCCTACTAATCTTTAAATGGCACACAACGGTTGGTGGTTGGGTCAGATGGGACAGTGACCCGCCCTCTCACCTGATCACAAATCTTCTTAATTACAAAGTTGTCCAGCTTGTACAAGCCGTTACTCAAATTCATGTTGAATGCTTCGGTATGTTTAATAAGACTAGATTCTATGATGTTCCTACTATCAATTGAATTACATGGTAATATTGAGGAGGCATTATCCCAGTCAATGCAATGCTTGTTATCCCTCAAATGAACAAACAGTGCATTGGATTCCTGGCCTGTCCTGACACTGTATTTGTGTTGTTTAATTCTAGTTACAAGATCTTTACCTGTCTGGCCTAAGTAAAACATATTACATTCCTTGCAAGGAACTTTATAAATGCAACCAATTGTGTTGTTGGGGGAGTTCTTGATTAACATTTGTTTAACAGTGCATGAGTTTTTAAATGCCACATTGACGTTCCAAGATTTTAGCTGTGCCGGAATGTGTGAGAAATTTTTGTGAAATGGTAATATTAAGATATTCTTATGGTCATGGGTGGGCTTGGGATCAGTTCTATAAAAAGTTTTCTTAGTAATGTTTAAGCATTTGTCTATGAAAGATCTAGGGTATTTAAGGTTTGAGCCAATATTATATATATATTTGTATTCCTCATCGATGAATTCCGGACTGCAAATTCTCAAGGCACGTAAAAACATTGTTGTAAATACTGACTGTTTGACTTTATTATGGTGGGCAGAATAATAATGAATGTATGAACACACATTGGTTGGTTTTCTATAAATACTGAACTTGAAAGTGTTACCTATTCTGTGTATCAGACAGTCTAGGAATGGCAATTTACAGTCTTGCTCTAATTCCACAGTGAATTTGATCGAGGGGGCTAAGTTGTTAAGTTGTGGTAGGAAAACTTTTAGGTCCTCATTGCATGGCCAGAGACATAATACATCATCAACATATCTAAACCAGACTGCTGAGGGTGGTAAAATATTACTTAATAGTTTCTTTTCAAAGAATTCCATATATAGGTTGCTTAATACAGGTGAGAGTGGATTACCCATTGCCATACCAAATTTTTGAGCATAATATTCCTCATTGAATTCGAATTTGCAATCCTTAATACATAGTTTGATGAGTTCGATGAAGTCATCTTTCGAGACGGGCAGTGAAATGTTATCCAGGGAATCTATGAGGAACTCTAGTAAATCATCAACTGGGACCTTTGTAAAAAGTGACGTTACATCAAAGCTGACCAGTTTAAAATCATGATTAATGTGCAAGTTATTGAGTTTATCAACCAGATCCATATTATTCTTGATATTGGAGTTAGAAATGTTGCCAACTAGGGGGTTTAGTAAGGAAACTAACCATTTAGATAGTTTATAAGAGATTGACCCAACAGAGCTAATGATGGGTCTTGCTGGGTTATTGGGCTTGTGGGTCTTGATTAAACCGTACATGTAAGGCAGTGGAGGGGACGTTGAAGTAAGATGTTTAATGAGAGTAGCTTTGCCTCTCAATAGGGACTTAAGTTTTTTGTTGAACTGGGTGTTGACAGTGTTGAGAGGATTATTTATGAGTTTAGAATATGTTGTAGTGTCACATAAAAGGTCATTCATTTTTGAGATATAGTCATCTTTGTTTAAAATCACTACTGTGTTGGCTTTATCTGCTTTAGTGACATGTAGATCCTTATTTTTCTTAAGGGCTTGGAGTGCTTTGGTGAATCTTTCTGGACAGTTTGAAACACAAGGCTTGGACATAGATGCATACACAACACCTTTACACATGTTCACTTCTTCACTTGTCAAATTACTGAATTTCTCCAAATTGCAAAATGCTCTGGCTATGTCAACACTGTCGACTCCCTTGTTGGAACCATCAAAACTTAAACCATAGCCGAGGGCACACAAGGTATCATTGTCTAGTTGTTTAGAGGAGAGATTCACTACACAGTTGTTATTGGCATCCTTAGTCCAATCACTATTTCTAATAAGGAGTGCCAATTTGTGGTCTATCTTGGCTTGAAGATCAGAACGCTCACGTCTCAGGTTATCAAAACAGTAGTCCAACATGAACTTTTTCCAATAACTCGGTATGGTCATTTTGAAATACAGAAAATTGAAGTGGATGAAGCCTTCCGTATTGTCAGACAAAAAAAGCGCGCTTTTATCATGACCATACCGAGTTATTGGAAAAAGTTCATGTTGGACTACTGTTTTGATAACCTGAGACGTGAGCGTTCTGATCTTCAAGCCAAGATAGACCACAAATTGGCACTCCTTATTAGAAATAGTGATTGGACTAAGGATGCCAATAACAACTGTGTAGTGAATCTCTCCTCTAAACAACTAGACAATGATACCTTGTGTGCCCTCGGCTATGGTTTAAGTTTTGATGGTTCCAACAAGGGAGTCGACAGTGTTGACATAGCCAGAGCATTTTGCAATTTGGAGAAATTCAGTAATTTGACAAGTGAAGAAGTGAACATGTGTAAAGGTGTTGTGTATGCATCTATGTCCAAGCCTTGTGTTTCAAACTGTCCAGAAAGATTCACCAAAGCACTCCAAGCCCTTAAGAAAAATAAGGATCTACATGTCACTAAAGCAGATAAAGCCAACACAGTAGTGATTTTAAACAAAGATGACTATATCTCAAAAATGAATGACCTTTTATGTGACACTACAACATATTCTAAACTCATAAATAATCCTCTCAACACTGTCAACACCCAGTTCAACAAAAAACTTAAGTCCCTATTGAGAGGCAAAGCTACTCTCATTAAACATCTTACTTCAACGTCCCCTCCACTGCCTTACATGTACGGTTTAATCAAGACCCACAAGCCCAATAACCCAGCAAGACCCATCATTAGCTCTGTTGGGTCAATCTCTTATAAACTATCTAAATGGTTAGTTTCCTTACTAAACCCCCTAGTTGGCAACATTTCTAACTCCAATATCAAGAATAATATGGATCTGGTTGATAAACTCAATAACTTGCACATTAATCATGATTTTAAACTGGTCAGCTTTGATGTAACGTCACTTTTTACAAAGGTCCCAGTTGATGATTTACTAGAGTTCCTCATAGATTCCCTGGATAACATTTCACTGCCCGTCTCGAAAGATGACTTCATCGAACTCATCAAACTATGTATTAAGGATTGCAAATTCGAATTCAATGAGGAATATTATGCTCAAAAATTTGGTATGGCAATGGGTAATCCACTCTCACCTGTATTAAGCAACCTATATATGGAATTCTTTGAAAAGAAACTATTAAGTAATATTTTACCACCCTCAGCAGTCTGGTTTAGATATGTTGATGATGTATTATGTCTCTGGCCATGCAATGAGGACCTAAAAGTTTTCCTACCACAACTTAACAACTTAGCCCCCTCGATCAAATTCACTGTGGAATTAGAGCAAGACTGTAAATTGCCATTCCTAGACTGTCTGATACACAGAATAGGTAACACTTTCAAGTTCAGTATTTATAGAAAACCAACCAATGTGTGTTCATACATTCATTATTATTCTGCCCACCATAATAAAGTCAAACAGTCAGTATTTACAACAATGTTTTTACGTGCCTTGAGAATTTGCAGTCCGGAATTCATCGATGAGGAATACAAATATATATATAATATTGGCTCAAACCTTAAATACCCTAGATCTTTCATAGACAAATGCTTAAACATTACTAAGAAAACTTTTTATAGAACTGATCCCAAGCCCACCCATGACCATAAGAATATCTTAATATTACCATTTCACAAAAATTTCTCACACATTCCGGCACAGCTAAAATCTTGGAACGTCAATGTGGCATTTAAAAACTCATGCACTGTTAAACAAATGTTAATCAAGAACTCCCCCAACAACACAATTGGTTGCATTTATAAAGTTCCTTGCAAGGAATGTAATATGTTTTACTTAGGCCAGACAGGTAAAGATCTTGTAACTAGAATTAAACAACACAAATACAGTGTCAGGACAGGCCAGGAATCCAATGCACTGTTTGTTCATTTGAGGGATAACAAGCATTGCATTGACTGGGATAATGCCTCCTCAATATTACCATGTAATTCAATTGATAGTAGGAACATCATAGAATCTAGTCTTATTAAACATACCGAAGCATTCAACATGAATTTGAGTAACGGCTTGTACAAGCTGGACAACTTTGTAATTAAGAAGATTTGTGATCAGGTGAGAGGGCGGGTCACTGTCCCATCTGACCCAACCACCAACCGTTGTGTGCCATTTAAAGATTAGTAGGGTCATTACCTGACCATTGTGGACCTGGTCTCACCCTCCTCTGTATATATTCATCTTGTTCTGCATTACTCTATCTAGTCTGTACTCACCCCTGAAGATGTGAATTACACGAAAGCGCTTGGGAACTTCGTGTTTTCTTCTTTCCTGGTGGTTATCAGCATATATATATATATATATATATATATATATATATATATATATATATATATATAATATATATATATATATATATATATATATATATATATATATATATATATATATATATATATATATCTTGATAAAATCACACGGGAAAAGGGAAACAACGGAGCACCTTAGCTTTCGTCTTTATTCAAGACATCTTCAGAGGCAACTGGATTACATGGACAGAGAGAGGCTTAAATATACAGGGTGACCTTATTAAACATGGGGTCAGGTCATAATGATGTCATACACTAATCCTCACACCAACACACACGTAGAGGAGCTTAAGAGAAGGGGGCGACGTGACTAGTCAGGTCAGGTCACAAATAAGGGACCCACTAAATAACTATCCTACACCTAGATCCAAGGTTTTCAAAGCATTTATAACCTTGGGCCACTGACAAATAAATTTATGTAACATATCAGTTTTGAACTGACCATCACTAAGGTCTATTGATTTAAATTCCTTAATCAAACTAGCTTCAACCAGAAGTCTTTCTGTGACACAAGATGATTTGAATACTTCTAAGCTTTTTTTCCAAGCAATGGGATGATTATTATTCCTAACATGAATGAACAGGGCACTGCTTTCAGATGCTGTTCTGATATTATACTTATGTTGTTTGATTCTGAGCTGCAGTGTTTTTCCTGTCTGCCCTACATAATTACAATTACATTTCCTACATGGAATACAATAACCATGATATATATATATATATATATATATATATATATATATATATATATATATATATATATATATATATATATATATATATTTATATATATATATGCAAGTAAATCACTGTAGGTGCGCGTGATCTAGGTATATGCTGATAACCACTTCGTGTTTTCTTCTTTCCTTGTGGTTATCAGCATATATATATATATATATATATATATATATATATATATATATATATATATATATATATATATATATATATATATATATATATATATATATATATATATATGCTGATAACCACCAGGAAAGAAGAAAACACGAAGTTCCCAAGCGCTTTCGTGTAATTCACATCTTCAGGGGTGAGTACTCACCCCTGAAGATTGTATGTTCAAAGTCCGCGTGTTAAATGGACTAAAAATGAAGTATATATATGTACCTCGCGTTTCATACCAGCTGGATTCGGTAAAATGCTACTGACACCACATACGTGGCACGGGCAGTTTCCCAATGAGGTTCACGGCGCCATCAGCTCGATGAACAGGCTTTGTGTGAAATATAACAGAGTCTAGAACTGCTTTTAGTGTCCTTGTGGCCTAGCCGGTAAGCGCTCCCTAGTCACACCCAGTAGGTCGAGGGTTCGATTCCTTGCTGGTGAGGTCGTTGATTGTATGTTCAAAGTCCGCGTGTTAAATGGACTAAAAATGAAGTATATATATATATATATATATGTATGTATGTATGTATTGAGCTATTGCAGTGTAGGTGCCTCGGTTTTTCCTGAAGCCGTGTTGTCTATGGTTATATTTGTCTTCAAATTCTAGGTGGTTTCTTAATCTCTGGTCTATTATTTTTTCAATGATTTTGCCAGGTGTTTCGAGGAGTGAAATGGGTCTGAAGTTTCCTGCCTGTGTTGGGTTCTTTCCTTGCTCTGGGATGAGTCTTATTTTTGCTTTTTTAAATTTGGATGGGAAGAATCCGCTTGCTATTGATGCATTGAAGATGTCTGCAAACTGTTTGATCATTGGTGGTGGTATGTTTTGCAACACAGTTTTGTTTATTTGACTTATTCCTGGCGATTTATTCTTGAAAGTGGCAATTGTTTTTGTGATGTCAAGTGTAGTTATTGGAGCAATTAGGGGATCGTTATTATCTAACGTGTTGAGGTTGATTGTCCTGGATTGTTGCCATTTGTCTGTGTTTCGGTTCAAGTGTGTTTCAACCACGTGTTCTGTTTCTCTGCAGAAGTTTCGGTTGTCCTCATCCGTGATTTGGTAGATGCTGCTCCAGAATGTTCTGATTATTGGTTCCTTGAGTTTAGGTTCTGTAATCTTCTTGCCATTGTTGTCTATAAGGTAGCTGCTCTCCTCTGAGTTGGTTCCCATGAGATTTTTTATTTTAGTCCAAAAGGCTTTTGGGTTTCTGTAGTCTGCCTGTGTGTTGGCTATTAGCTGGTTCCATTTCTCGTCGTGTTTTACTTTGCATCTCTCCAGTAGTTCTTTTTTAAGATTTCTGTATACTGCAGTGATGTGTGGGCTCCAGCCATATGTTTTTATGAATTCATGCAGGTTGGTGAATCTGGTTTGGATGATTTTTTCTTCGTGTGGTAGTGTGCGATATGTTATTTTCATGGCTGTTGTGATTTTCGAATACCAGGTTTCTAAGGCAGTATCGATCTCGTTGGTGTTTTTGTTGTGGAGAGTTATTGTTTCGTCGGTGTTGAGATCTGTTTTGAAACTTTCCCAGTTAGCTCTATTAAATGAATATCTTGTATTGGAGATGTGGAAATAGTTGCTATTATGGGTATGTGGTCACTGGTGCTGGCGGGTCCAGGTTTTATGCGTGTGTGAAAATGATGGTGTCTGTTTGTCAGAATTATGTCGGGATTCCCAGAATTTCCCGGTGTAATGAATGTTTGAAAGTCTGGGCCTAGGTGTGTAGTACTGCCTTGCTCAATTAGGTTGTGCAGTACTACTCCAGCGGGGTTTCTGTTGTGATGTCCACGAGTTGGGTGTCGAGAGTTCAGGTCGCCTAGGAAGTATGCCGGGCTGTTTCGCCTGGTAAGTTTTAGGAGGTCGCCTGTTAGGAATATTGGTCTTCTGAATGGTAGGTACGATGTTCCTATTATTGTTGGTCCTTTGGTGGTGTTTATTTCTACTGCCAAGAAGCTACCTTGGAAGTTGTCAATTATTTTGTGTTGAATCGTTCGTTTTATTGCTATTGCTGTCCCGTCATGTAACTCTTCGTGGATATTTTTTTTGGTAGACGTGATAATTAAAGATTTTTATTTTTTCGTTGTCTTTTCACCCGTGTGCGTTGATAAGGATGATGTCTGGGTCTATTGTGCTGTATATGTTAGTAAGTTCTGTTTTCCTCGCCAGAGTCCAGGCAAGGACGTTGTGTTGAATTATCTTTGATGATTTGTTATGAATAGCCGTGGATCCCGAGAACTTGGTGTAGGGTGTTTGCTGGCTCGTGTATCTCCTGGCGAGTGTCTATTCCTTTCCTCCTTTAATCCTGTTTTGATTTTCTTAAACTTAGTTATATCTACTCTTTCAATTTTGTTATATTTGGTGTTTATTAGTCTTGCATTTATCAACTGGTCTATGTAGGATTCTTCTACCCTGACATCTTTGTAGGTGAATATGACTGTGCCTTCCTTGATTTCCTGCAGAAGTCTATCAATTTAAACTCTCTGGCCACTGGGACACTCGACAAAGAGCATCCCGTGCGAGCCGGCGGGGCGGCTGTTCGGAGCGTGACAGTAAACACCGGGCGGTGCACCGTCAGTCCGGAACTGAGATCCAACTACGAGCTTTTTAACCGCAACAACTTTAATATACGCTATTGGAGCTGGAATTACCGCGGCTGCTGGCACCAGACTTGCCCTCCAATGGATACTCGTTAAAGGATTTAAAGTGTACTCATTCCGATTGCGAGGCCTCGGATGAGACTCACATCGTTATTTTTCGTCACTACCTCCCCGTGCCGGGAGTGGGTAATTTGCGTGCCTGCTGCCTTCCTTAGATGTGGTAGCCGTTTCTCAGGCTCCCTCTCCGGAATCGAACCCTGATTCCCCGTTACCCGTTATAGCCATTGTAGGCGCATAACCTACAATCGAAAGCTGATAAGGCAGACACTTGAAAGAAGCGGCGCCGGTGCGGAGACAGTGCGCTCAGCCCGAAGTTATTCAGATTCACCACAGGTAGGTTACGGACCGGGGCCCGACCAGTTTTGAACTAATAAAAGCACTCTTCCCTTGCGGTCAGAGACCAATTGCATGTATTAGCTCTAGAATTGCCACAGTTATCCAAGTAAGTGGGTTTACAGACCCAAAGAAACATAGCTGATTTAATGAGCCATTCGCGGTTTCGCCTTAAATCGGCTTGTACTTACACATGCATGGCTTAATCTTTGAGACAAGCATATGACTACTGGCAGGATCAACCAGGTAGCTGCTGCTATTGGCGGCGCCTATCACGGCGGCCAAAATAGTGAGAGAGAGAGGAGACCGACAGCAAAGAAGAAGACATTGGGCGAGGGACCGCACGTTGGCCTTACAGCTATAGCAAACCAGATGATCAGATAAAACTGCACCTTTTCTTGCTATCCTCGGCGCCGGAAGCGCCACCATGTGTATTTGTCTCCTCCCTTATCCTCTCCTCGACCTACAGCAAAGAAGAAGACATTGGGCGAGGGACCGCACGTTGGCCTTAGAGATATAGCAAACCAGATGATCAAATAAAACTGCACCTTTTCTTGCTATCCTCGGCGCCGGAAGCGCCACCGTGTGTGCGAGGTCTCCTCCGTCATCCTCTCCTCCTCCTCCTCTCTTTTATTGTTTGTGGGGACGCGGGCTCATGAGCACCATCGTCGCCCAATAGTGGTTAGGTTGTGTTTTTCACGGGTGGGAACCGCCATCGTTGTTAGGTGATGGGGTAACCCAACGTGTGCTTTGACGAGTTTTGGCTGCAGAACTCTTTTTTTAGTATACTCGGCTCCCAGACTGCGCCCTGGTCGTGTTGAACCATGAGCGTTGTCTATGCATTTAGGGTAGCCGTTTGCGCGAGGAATAGTGCAATGAATATCGGTCAAGAGACGGTTGGGCGCTGCATTGAAGGCCGGTACAGACGCGAAGACGGGGTGATCAACCAACGCAAGTCCGCTAAGTTGGGCAGACAGCAAGGCGAAGGTGAGCCCCGTTCCGGACT